>CM029439.1:5165853-5704733 GCA_017140255.1 Eucalyptus paniculata subsp. matutina | reverse complement strand
AGGACGAGTCTTTTACACGACACATTCAAGAAAGAAATTCTTCATTGCTGATTTTGTTCTTTGCACATTGCAGACCCACCATGGAGTTCAGTCTGTGGGGTGTGTGAGAGAGAGAGAGAGAGAGAGAGAGAGAGAGCTGAACCATGGCTATTACTGCATATATCACTGACCATGTTAAGAAGATTTGGGATGCATGGAACCTGAGGGGAGCCATACTCCTTAGTCTCTGGCTCCAGGTCTTTCTGATCTTGTTTGCAACCTTCAGGAAACGAGCCTCCAAGGCCGTGGTCGTCATGCTAATCTGGATCACCTACTTGCTAGCAGATTGGGCTGCTAGTTTTGCGGTCGGTCTCATCTCCAAAAGTCAAGGCGACCATCTGGGTCCCGACCACTACGGTGACCTTCTCGCTTTCTGGGCACCATTTCTTCTGCTCCATCTTGGTGGTCCAGACACCATAACCTCCTTCTCGCTTGAGGACAACGAGTTGTGGCTTAGGCACCTCCTCGGACTCATATTCCAGGTGATTGCCGTGGCTTATGTGTTCTATCAGTCACTGCCTAACAAGTTATGGATGCCGATTGTCCTGGTCTTCCTATCGGGAATCATCAAGTATGGCGAGAGGACTCGAGCATTGTACCTTGCAAGCATAAGCAGATTCAGTTATTCAATGCACACGAAACCAGACCCTGGACCGAACTATGCCAAACTGATGGAGGAGTACTCCTCCAAGAGAGGCCAATCTTCCAGCCGAAATCAGTATGATCCCAGAGCGTGACAAAGAATCCAGGACCCAGGACACCACAGTTAACCCTGGTATGGATGATATCGAGGTGGTTCAGGAGGCTCGCCGCTTTTTCGAAACCTTTAAGGGACTGTTTGTAGACATTATCTTCAGCTTCCATGAGAGAAACACAAGCCGGGAATTCTTCCACAGGAGAAATGCAGAGGATACTCTCAGATTGCTGGAGGTAGAACTCAACTTCTTTTATGATGTCCTCTACACGAAGGTTGTGGTAGTGCAGGATAAGTTTGGATACTTTTGCCGCTTCATCTGTTTCAGTTCGATGGAGATTGCTCTGGTGCTCTACTTTTTCATGGACAAGGATCTCTTCGGGAGATTCAACGTTCAAGTTACCTATACCTTGCTCCTTGGTGCTATAGCCTTGGAAGTCTTAGCACTCCTCCGAATTATCTTCTCGGACTGGACAGTTTCAGCATTGAAGAACCCCGAGAAACACAGTGTTTTAGCTGCAATCTTGAGGAGTTACCTTTCTCTCAAGAAGTGTACCTGCTCTGATGAAGAAGAGGAGGCTAAGATTGGATTCTTGGCCAGGCTTAAGGGTTGCCTATTTCGCAGGTGGTCAAAATCTATCTCAACATACAACTTGATTGATTATTCTATCCGGGAACGCCCTCAGAAAATTCAGACCTTCTGTGATCGTGTTGGACACCCATTCAGCAAGATCATTGTTCTGATGGGCCTAAAGGAGTTTCTAGACCACATGAGGTACTCATCGAGGACCCCTTTACTAAAGAACTATGGTCATTTATCCATCAGGAGCTGCGAGACAAATCAGTGCTCGCTAATGATATGAGATTTGCAAAGAGGATATATTCAGCCAGAGGTGACTGGGTGCTTCACGATCTTCATTGGAGTAAGCTATTGCCTTACGTTAATGACGTAGAATACGAGAGCCTTATATTGTGGCATGTGGCTACAGATCTCTTGTATTCCACTACCACCAACACTGAGGAGAGCAATGATCGTCACAGAGGATTTTGTAAAGATCTCTCTGATTATATGCTCTATCTTCTTGTCGTGCAATCTAAGATGATGTCATCCATTGTGGGTATAGGACGAATAAGATTCCAAGATACTTGTGCTGAGGCCAAGAATTTTTGGCCAGGAAGGAACTGGTTAACTGGAAAGAACATGAAGAAGTTCTTAAGTGCATTCTCAAGGTAAAAACGAGCGCAGACCTGTCGATGTAAAAGGAGATAGAAGCAAGTCAGTGCTGTTCGATAAGTAGGTTGGCTAAAGATTTGATGATGTTTGAGGAGGAGAAATAAAGATCATCAGCAAAGTATGGATTGAGTTACTGTCATATGCCGCAAGTCATTGCAGAGCAACTGCTCATGCTCATCAACTGAGCAAAGGCGGGGAGCTCGTGACTTTTGTGTGGTTGTTGATGGCCCATTTTGGTCTGGGGGAGCAATTTCAAATCAGTGAGGGTCATGCAAGAGCAAAGTTGATTGTGAAGAAATAGCTACGTAGTCTTATGTTCCAGTATTTTACCAATAAAAGAGATTAAATGTGTGACTTTAAATTGCAGAAAACAGATGTGGTTCATCTTGTGGGCTTATCTCGTAGAAAAGTTCTGCTTCATGTAATCCTATGACTGAATGTAATATTTTTCTCTGGCCAAAAACAAAATGTAGAAGTTTCTTCTGTTTGGAGCTCCGCATATGGCATCAAAACCTGACCACCGCGTTGCCTCAAGTTCTTTGATGAGGCACAACTATTCAAAATCTATCAGGTCCTGTCGTTTTATACCTACTTTGCCTCACGTGGTTTTCGCAATGGTACCTTCTGATTTGAGTAGTTTAAGCCTTTAAAATTGTCTGACAATTACAATTTTATTTCAATTATGCGTCCCATTTATGTTAGAAACTTAATGGATCATATGCTCTCTTTATATACATAGTCTTTCTTTATTTATTAACTTAAGTTTTTTGGTAAGACTTTTTTCCAACATGACATTAAATAAGGCATTGTCCCACTTTCAAGCGTGAGAGCCCATCCGAAGGTTATTTCGTCCTTAATCTGGCTTGCACGTGAAATAGATGTTAAAAATATCAAATATCGTTTGTCTACGAGGATTATGTGTTCTTTATATATGTGTTTGTCCTTCCACTTATTAATTATTTGTCTTGAATATCCTATCATTTATTTAAGAAATTCTCTATTTTATTGCCTTTTCCCTAATCGGTTGCCGGAAGCGGTCGAGACCTTGTTGGTGCGACGCTCGCACGAACCTAGCAGATCTTCAGTCCGTGCTGCATGGACTGCGAATTCGGTGCGCTCCTGCTTGCTCAAGCCGCTGCCCCAGCTAAGATTGCCTTGAGGAGGACGTCCGCACCGATCTCCTTCGTCTCTGCGGTTCAGAATGAATGGGTTCATGTACTTTCCTAGATGAGAAAATTATAAATATCTAGTATATTTTCCCATATTTATTTATCGATACTTTTACTGATGGTAGTGTTCCCAGAAGTAACGCTTGGTAACCTGCTTCAATGGTAAATCAATGAAGGAACAACACTGAAACAAGACGAAAGATTGGTGATGATATAGAACGTGAAAAAGCCAGATTCTTCATAGCACTAGCTATTAAAGCCCAATTACGGATTGACACAAGCAAGCTTTTGGGCATCAGCAAAATACGGCAAATTCTCGGCGGGCGAACCACTTTTAACTTTACCGACCAAAAAAAAAAACAAACCACTTTAACTTTTTAATTGGTAATAATGCTGCAAGCTGAAATCGGCATATTCCCAACCCATTTAGGCTGCTTTGGTCGACCGAATAAAACCAGGATAGGATATGTTTTATCATATCCCGTGTTTGGTAGCTGTCTAAGATGGGATAAGGTCGGATATAGACCGGATATGTGACCTCAAAAAAATCTGGGGGGTGAGATAAGGTCGGATAGGGATTTCTTTTTTATCCTAAACATAAAACCCTACGCTTTTTGTTCACCTGTTATCCGTTTCAAAGTATGGACATTGAAGCCTTCTCCTCAATAGCCCTCCGACACATCGAAATTTTATGAAAGCCTTTCTTCCTTCGCAATGTAAGACCCCTCGTCCGCCGGTTGCTCGCCCCGCCGGGTCGCCCTCCCAATCGATTCCCCACCCCCACCACGATGTTTTCCCGCTTTGATTTCGCTTCGTTGCGAGGCCGCCGGCATCCCAATGTCCCGTCGTGCCATCGGGTTCCCGGCGGCCGCGCCCGTTTCGGGGCGGGGATGCGGGGGGAAGTACGTGAATTTTTCTATTGTTGTGTTTTTGACTTTTTTTTTTCGTGGGATTGGTAGTGTGGTGTGGTGTTTCTTTTTTTTTTTTGTCTTCTTGCAGTTATGGGGAGTGGGATTGATTGAGGCGAATGGGCTAATTGCTTGGGAAAATTGACGCTTTTCGGTTTTTTTTTTTTTGATGATGGCGGATGAGGTTCACGCTCTTGTCAAATGCATCCATCTGGGCATTGTGATGATGAGGCTTTTACTTGCGTCAATTGGGTTTGTGATGATGACTAATGAGGCTCGCAATCATTTGTCGTTCTTCGCGAAATGAGTGGGTTCATTTATGTGGAGCTCAAGGTCCGTGACTATGAATTGGATCGGTATGGCGTGGTGAACAATGCAGTCTACTCGAGCTACTATCAACATGGTGAGCCTCGTAGTTTCTAAGTATGAATTGGATTGTTGCGTGAGTGGGCGAACGGTCTTGTGCTTTGCATCTACTGTTTTGAGGTCAATCGCTAGCGCATTTGTTATTACTCATTATGTCGTGTTGAGTATTGATGATATTTGCTTTAGTGGGAGAAGGAATCGATTACTTACCTAAACATATCCGACTTTAAATCCGTAGTTACCAAACAGTAAATTGGATAGAATATGAAGATATCCAAATTTAAATCCATAGTTCACGAAACAGTTGATGGGATATGAAGAAATTCATGAATTTCTTATCTATTTATCCCAGTCTATCCGTTTAAATCTAGACGACCAAATGTTAGAGCCACGTGGAGCCCATTTAAACCCATTTTTAAAATTTTAGGCAGCCCATTTGTGACTTGGCTCATTATATATGTTAGAGTAATTAAATATCAAACTACACATTCATCTAATAATTTAAAATTTTGAAATGATCTCACAAAATCTTATATGATATCAGAGTAGAAGGCTTTGAGTTCAAATTTTTCCGAGATCTTTAGGTTCGGGCCAAAGTCCAGCTTACATATGAGGAGTATTAGAGTAATTAAATATTAAATTATGCCTTCATCCAACGATTTAAAATATTTAGAACGGTTGATCCTACAAAATCTCATAATAAATGAATTAAAGAATGTGTTTTGGACCCATTTTGCCATATAGCAACAATCCTTGCCTTGACACTGCCTATTGATGCACTAAACGTGAGGAGTTCATTGTCCTCGGATCACGTACTGAATTGCCATGGGGTATCCTGAAACCTTCTCATCATAGCCACCCTATGGAGCTGCTCAAAGAAGCAAACTTACGCATGCAGCCTGTCTCAAGTTATGGCTTCGCTTACAACTGCAAGATATGCTTGTCGTCATTCTGCTTCCACATTGGCTGCATGAATCGCAAGCATCATAAATCGTGGTGATCACAGTTGTGAGATAATGTGGAACTAAGGTCAATTGTTTAAAAAATTAAGCTGTTAGATAAAGGCATTGTTTATAATTTAAATATTTTAACAGTAACCATTACCTTGCCTTCTTCAGAACATACACGAAAGTTTCATGTGGGACCTATCATGGAGAGATATTGCCTTGTTCAAGCAATGAGATGGAAGTAGAAACTGAAGAAAAACAAGGATTTTTCGTGGCGTGAGGTAACCACAATCTACATTTTTTATGTGGTCCATCACCTTGTCTAATTAAGTCTAACAACCACAAGCACTGTCTCCAACTTGAGGACTAGTTTGTTACATACGGGTGTTGCTGAGTTTTTGCCTTCATAAATTTGATGATGTTTGTTCACAAGTAAGCCTTGATGTAGCTAGTATAAACATCTAGAGGGGTGAATAGGTGTAAAAAAACAATTTCTCGAGATATGGAAGCAATACTAGGCAACCGATAGAAAAGGAAGTACTATTTTTTAACCAAAATGAATTACGATCAAAGCAAAGTAAAGAGTAGGGAAGAGAAGATTAAACACAAGGTTTATAGTGGTTCGCTTATCCCAAGCCTACGTCCACTCTTTCCACCTGACAGCCTATCTACTGGATTCCACTATGAACAAAAGAGATGTTACAGCATAGTTTTCCTTGATTCCACGTGTAGATGTTCTACCACACTTCCTCAAGGTTTCTCACAAATATAAACTCTCTTAATGTACAAGTTTTCGCTCAAATCAATTGAATAAATAACAAGGAGCTTGAGACTTTGGAATTCTTCTATCGCGCACTTCTCGAACAACTTAGAACGTCTTCCTTATATACTCCTTTATGCCATCATACACAGTTGGCACTTATCAAAGGAATTCCTCCAATCTACCCGTTGGACGGAATCAATTAGGAAGATCATTCGAGCTATTAAAGGAACATGACGATAGCCCATCAATCCTATTCCCCCATATAATTAGGATCTCGGTTTCCATAAGTAGAACATTCCACGAATATTTCGCCAATCAACGGATCCTTAATCTTCGAATCAATCTCGATCAATTAAAAGTTAGTTAAGTCATATCAGCCAAGAGATCTTCTCCAAATAAGGTCATATCCTTAATAAAACATCCAGGTTCTTGATAGCCTTTCTTCAATGATTAGTAGCTGCCGATGAGGATAAACTTTGAATCTTGGGTCCGCTGTCAGAGGTCTTCGTACTTTAAATAGCGAGTCTCGCAAGCCTTCAAACTAGACGATGGAAACGTTTTGTCGGCTTCGAAACATTTCAAGAAGATTTCTCAAACAATCTCCCTTTTTGATGGTGACAAAACTTTCTTACAAATTTGGATAACTTTGACTCCGCAAAAAACATTTCTCAAACAAATATACATATCTTATAAAGATAGATGGCTAAATGAATAACACTAGACTCGCAACCACGTAAAAATAGGTTAGTCTTTAATATGATAAAGCCATCTATAAGATATCAATAGCAAGGATCAATAGCAAAATAAATCCAAATTCATATCCAGTTCAAAATTAAAGTCAAGCATCAATCCAAATCAAACAATCCAAACGATTAAAAATTCAAGTTTGATTCAAATCTTTCTCCCCCTTTTTGTCGACCATTAAAAAGGTTGAGAAGAAAATGGAATAAAGTTAAGATTGCTTGGGAACGCGGACAAGCTGGAAATCTCCCATAGGCCGAACGATCCCTTCCGGCCTTTTCAAGTCTTCCTTCGGTTGTGCAACCTCTTCACCCCTTAGCATTAGCTTTGAATACGAACGAGAAGGGCTTGGATCTGATCTTTCAAAGAAATTGAAAAAACTTGACCTACATTCTGCAAGCTTTGAACCTCGCATCCCGAGTATAAATTTGACCGCGCATCTCTAAGAGAATATCTATAATTATGCGAAAATCTGCTAAGCTGTCGATTACGCGTCACAGACCGGGCTTCGACGATCCGAGATGATGGCATATCACAATAATCACGCAGATTTGTCGATGAAGCATCATGTTCTTCTTTAGGAAAATGAGAGGCATGAATGTCTTCTCGGGTTGGCTGGAGAGCGGCTAACTCCTCACCGGTAGCAATGACATCCCTCTTTTCGATTATCTCCCCCGTTTCTATGCCTTCGTGTGGAGAATAGTGTTTTTCGTGCTCTCCTTCCTCTTGATTCAATCTCTTTCTTCTTCTTCTTCTTTTTCGCCAAGTGCTCTTTCTTCTTCTTCTTCTTCTTTTTCATACCTTGCCTCCTTAGCATCCTTTTCTTCTGCTTCTCTCTCCTCTGCTTCTTTCTCCTCTCTTTCTTTCTCTTCTCTTTCTTGAGTCCTCTCGCTCTCGAGTCTTTCACACGGAGCAGAACGGCTCGATGTTTCAATGCCATTGCGAGATGGTGATGTCTTCCTCATCATCTTTATCTTCAACGATGAGAGCTCTCCTTTTCTTGGATGGAGCAACCATAGGCTCATTTCCTTTTCTTTTTGATGCAAAAGAGATTTGATGAGACTTTACGGGAGTCTTCTTAAATTTCTCCAACGCCTTGCTTAGTTCCTTCGAGACGCATCTTGGTCACCATTTTTAGTCCTACCACCATATGATCACACGATCGAGCACAAAGAATTTGTGGAGGTTGAATGTTCGATGTCCGAATAACTTCGTCACAAGACTTGGATAAGGAAGTTGACCCCTCGTCTTTCACCACGTCTATACATGTGGAACATAACAAGCAGGAGGAAGAGAAAACTTTTTCCCAGAGAATGGCATACATTAGCTTTGCCTCCGAACTTGAAACATTAGTCTTGGAAGTTGATTTCTGTCCGAGGCAATTGATCACAATCTTGTGAAGCGTAATGTTGAATGCACTCATCCTTAGGTAGGAAATCTTTTCCTCTCGTTCTCACGTCCTTAACAAGTTCCAATGTAGCACGAGCAATAGAAAGTTTGATTGGTTGATATCTTCCTCTCTCAACCCCTAACACATCTGCTAGCATATCCATATCCACTACAAAGTCTTGATCTTTGACATTGAAAGAGAATCTATTCACATCTAGGAAACTAAGATTCGAATAGAAATAAGCAGTTAATTTAGCGTAAGCTTCTGTGGTGTCAGAACGAACTTGGTCAAGTTGAAGAAAACTAAACTTTTCTCTCAAATTCACATTTACGGCATCCGAAAATCAAAATCCTCACTCCTAGGTTTATCACCCCACGCTTCGGTAATTTTGAGTATAGATCCTATGTTCCTTCGATCTAAACAACTCTCCCATTTTTCCTCGATTTTCCGCCTACCCATCCTCGGTTGAAATTACATGCAGTTTGTCATCATCATTCCCATCTATCGGATTAAATCCCCAATCACGAGAATCACTTGGGATATTTGCAAGGGATTCTTCTGTCCCCTTTACGAGCAATTCCCAAACTTTCCATTTTTCGCAAAAATGTATATTCATTCCCATATCCTTTGCCTTTAAGAAAATCATCGAAGTAGGTCAATGGAGTACGAGTCCCTTTTAAAGCACGATAAAGCTTGTAAATAAAAGAGGGCCTTTGAACTCTTACGGATCCGCGTCTTCAATGATTTCTTCCTCTTGTTGATGACCAACATTTTGAGGACTAGATGGTGGAGAATGACGCTGCTGAGAATGTTGTGGACTCTACCCATGATTTGGAACCTCTTCTTCTCGGTGAGATCGAAGTGAGTAGGCCCCTCACTCATTCGCGGAAGTGTCCCCTACTTTACATCCTCGAAGACTTTCTTGAAGACGACATCTTTCTCACTTTTTGAAAGATTTCTTGCTTGACTTTCCCCAAGAAAATGACAACTTTTTGAAGACTAGGCAAGAGAAGAAACGGAATGGAAGATCGGTTCTTTTAGGGTTTTTGGAGAGTAAAGCGAAGAAGAAGCAACGGCCGGTGCATAATTGGTTTACCGTCACAAAAGGAAAATAAAAAGATGTCTTTTCAAAATAATCGCCCTTTCCGCGAAAATAGTCATTTCAAAAATAACTTCATTTTCGAAAACAAAAGCGCGCAATAGTCATGTCAATTAAATATAGCAATAATCAAACACGGTTGACGATCGTACCTTTTCAAGATGAGATTCAAGAGAGAGAATAACTTGGCGTCAAGATCTTGTTTATCTGAGTTCGAGTCTCTAGACTTTGATTTCCTCATACCTCAAAATATTGAGTCTTTCACAAAACCATTTTGAATTAAAAACTTACTCAGCCTGTCGTACCAAGCTCGAGGTGCTTGTTTTAAGCCATATAAAGCCTTTTTGAGTCCGAATACTGCGAGTCGGTTTCCTTGGGTCTTCAAACCCATGTGGTTATTCCACATAGACTTCCTTATGGATGAATCCATTTAGGAAGGCACTTTTGACATACATTTGGAATAACCTGAAATTTTTATGACAAGCAAATGCAAGTAATAAACGAATTACTTCTAACCTTGCTGCGGGTGCGTAAGTCTCGTCATAGTCTATCCCTTCTTCTTGCGTGTATCCCTTGGCCACGAGTCTTGCTTTGTTTCTTCGACCTTTCCTTTCTCGTCCATCTTGTTTACGAAAACCCATTTAGTTCCAATGACTCGGTTACCTTTCGGTTTATGAGTCCAATTCCCGGACATCATTGATACCGAATCGCTTGAGCTCTTCTTGCATGGCTTCAATCCGGCTTTCATCGAGATAAAGCTTCATCTATGCTTTTGGGTTCTATTTCAGAAATAAGAGCCACAACACTAGACTCTTCACGCCTTTTGGATCTTGTGCGAATTTCTTCATTAATGTCGCCAATGATAAGATCTTTGGGATGATTTGGACTTATGCTTCCGATTCTTTGGTTAATTTGTCGGGAATGATGATCACTTTCTTCACTTGAATCTTCAATAGTCACTTCTTCTTGGTCCTTCAAAGTCTAAGTCGCTTCTTGAGATTTAGACTTTGTAGAGTCTAGAGCAGGTTCATAATCTTCAAGATGAGTCTGAATAGATTCATTTTGTATAGAATCATAGAATTTGACATTCATTGATTCTTCCACAGCGTTTGAGTCTTTTTGTTGTAGACTCGTACGCTTTACTTGTGGTTGAATATCCAAGGAAGATGCCTTCATCGACTTTTCTTCAAACTTACCAACTCGATCATTTGCCTTTTTCAGTATAAAACATTTGCATCCAAACACATAAAATATGAAACAATAGGCTTCTTTTCTTTGAATAATTCATAGGGGTTTTTTTTTTTTTTTTCTAGAATAGGCCTTAGAAAAACTCTATTGATAATATAACATGCTGTAAAACTGCTTCAGCCCAAAAACGTGAGGAGATGTTGCTTTCAATTAGAAGAGTTCTAGCCATTTCTTGAAGCGATCTATTCTTTCTTTCCACAACTCCATTTTGTTCGGAGTATATGGAGAGGAGAACAAATGCTAAAAACCGTATTCATCACAAAACTTTGTAAAATCTTAATTTTCAAATTCACCTCCATGATCTGTTCTTATACTCAAAATAACATATCATTTTTCGTTTTTTGAACCTTTTTTAGCAAATTTTTCAAAGTAAGAGAAAGTTTCAGACTTACTTGCCAAGAAATATGCCCAAGTAAATAGTGAGTAGTCATCCACGATTACCAGGCAATATTTCTTACCTCCAATACTTTGTGTTCGGGATTGGTCCAAAGAGATCCATATGCGTAAGCCGCAGACACGGTTAGTGGAAACTTGATTTATTGGTTTAAAGGAATTTCTTACCCGTTTTCCTAATATGCATGGTATACATAGGTCGACTTTTGATATGATAAATTGGGTAGACCACGAACAAGCTTCTTTGTTGAAATTTTGGCTATCTCTTCATATTGATGTGTCCAAGCTTTTCGTGCCATAAGCTTGCTTCGTATTGGATTGAAATTAAACATTGCGATTCATCTGGTTTCACATCCAAGAGGTAGATATTTATATGTCTTCATCCCATAAATGACTGAGTAGAGTCTTTACTGATTCCTGAGCATATACGCTCTTGAAAGTAGATTTTGAAACCGGTATCACATAGCTGACTGACACTGAGCAGATTGTAGTTGAGTCCTTCAACTAAAGAAACATTACTTATTGTGAGGTTTCCGATTTTCACAGTTCCAAATCCCACAATTTTTCCTTTTCATTTCACTCCAAATGAGACTTTTCCACCATTCACTTGAACAAGTTTTATGAAGCAATTTGAATCTCCTGTCATATATCTTGAGCATCCACTATCCATATACCATTTTAGCTTTCTCTTCATAGTGACCTGCATTTAAAAAAAGAAACTCAAACTTTCTTTGGTACCCATCTTTTCTTGGGTCCGTTCGTGTTAGTATGATATGCGCTTTTTGCCCATATTTTATTGACAGCTTTTCCAAACCATAGGACAATCTTTTTCAAAATGATCTGCACTATTGCATTTTGAACATCTGAGAGCATTACGACCTACTGATTTTACAAATGTCCTTTTAAAATAATTTTTGTAAGCATCTCTTGAGGGTCTTTGTTTGATTCTTTCCTTCACTTTAGGAAAATCAATTAAAGGAATGGTTTCAGTCATTCACAAACTAGAGTTATTGAAATAAGGTCTTTGAACAGAAAGTATTTTTTCTTGTTTCTCAGATCCTATCGAAATTTTTTGAAATATTTGAGATATCATTTTTCAAGAATGCATTTTCTTTTGAAAGATTATCTTCACTTTCTCTAAGAGAAAAAACATTCATATCTAAACATTTCACATTTTCTTTCAAAACATTTTCTTGTTGTTTTAAGGCAGAATTTTCCTTTTTGAGTTCGGAAATCTTTTTAAGAGAAGTCTTAAAACTAAAACACAACTCATCAATGTATTTAGAAACTTTAATAGGGATTTTGAAGTTACTCACCTCAAATTCACTGTATGAATCGAGAGTCGGTCTTGAGTTTGAATCAATCCGATTGTGCCATCGGACATATGTTAGCATAATCATCATCACTTTCTTCACATTCTCAGATCACCTCGGTTTTCGCTTTAAGAGCCTTTCGATACTTTTCAGCTTTTCCTTTCTTCTTCCTCGAAGAGGATAGTTGGGTCGATGTGTTCCTTTTTCTTACATTCAAAGCGAGACTACATCTTTATTTGATTCATCATCTTCAACAGACTTAGTCTCTGTTGCTTTTGAAAACTTTGTTTCCTTGGATTGAATATTCTTCCTTTTCTGTTCAGCTTTCTGAATTTTCTTATCATGAGAGCAAG
This sequence comes from Eucalyptus paniculata subsp. matutina, assembly GCA_017140255.1. NCBI lineage: Eukaryota > Viridiplantae > Streptophyta > Magnoliopsida > Myrtales > Myrtaceae > Eucalyptus > Eucalyptus paniculata. The sequence goes on along the minus strand of CM029439.1, from coordinate 5,692,076 downwards.
CTCCTCATCGTCCATATCGTCTTCAAAATCTGCAACGTCAGAATTATCATTGGATTTTTAATGCAATTGATTTCTTACCTTTAGGTCTTCGTTTTCATTGATTCATTCCACTTCATAAGATCAAGAGTTCCAACCAACTCATCAATGTGATAGTGGCATGATTCTTTTTCGGGTCTCTCTGATTGAGGTCTTAATGCGATTCCAATCCTTGGAGAGTCCACGCAATAGCTTGTTTACCTTCATGGGATCGAAATTGGTTGACCTTGATTTTCAAGACCATTTACAATATCTGTAAAACAACTAAACATGTTGGTTATAGATTCTCCGATTTCATTATGAAGGCTTCATATTGATCAAGGAGAATGTTGATTCTGGTCTCTTTCACTCGATTGGTTCCTTCATAGGTAATATGTAATCTATCCCAACTTTTTAGCTATAACACAAGAAGATATTCTGTTATATTTAGTATGTGATTGAACACAATATAAAAAAGAATAAATTGCTTTTGCATCAAGAGCTTGTCTCTTGATTATCTCTTCCCGAGTCATTTGACTAGACTCCACAGTATCTTTTCCTCTTTCGAGACAGGTGCGGCTTTAGGAATGATTCTTTTTTCTACAACATCCCATTCCGGGATCCTTTGATCTTAGGAACGCCTTCATCTTGTTTTTCCATATGTTGTAATCATTTCCATCAAAGTAAGGTGGTTTGGTATTGCTTTGCCCTTCTACCAGCCCTTGAGCCAAAATACTAGCCATGGATCTTTAACTCTGAAGTAAAACACTTCAAACAAAGTGAGTACACGAGCTCTGATACCAATTGATGTAGCTAGTATAAACACCTAGATGGGGTGAATAGGTGTAAAAAACAATTTCTCGAGATACGGAAGCAATACTAGGCAACCGATAGAAAGGAAGTACTCTTTTACTTAACCAAAATGAATTACGATCAAAGCAAAGTAAGGAGTAGGGAAGAGAAGATTAAACACAAGGTTTATAGTGGTTCGGCTTATCCCAAGCCTACGTCCACTCTTCCGCACCGATTGCCTATCGGCTGGATTCCACTATGAACAAAAGAGATGTTACAGCCTGACTTTTCCTTGATTCCACAAGATAGATGTTTACCACACTTTCTCAAGGTTTCTCACAAATATAAACTCTTCTTCGCGTACAAGTTTTCGCTCAAATCAATTGAATAAATAACAAGGAGCTTCAGACTTTGGAATTCTTCTATTGCGCACTTCTCGAACAACTTAGAACGTCTTCCTTATATCATTTACGCCATCATATCCGTTGGCACTTATCAAAGGAATTCCTCCAATCTACCCGTTGGACGGAATCAATTAGGAAGATCATTCGAGCTATTAAAGGAACATGACGATAGCCCATCAATCCTATTCGCCCATACAATCAGGATCTCGGTTTCCATAAGTAGAACCTTCCACGAATATTTCGCCAATCAACGGATCCTTAATCTTCGAATCAATCTTGGTCAATTAAAAGGATTCCGTTAAGTCATATCCAGCCAAGAGATCTTCTCCAGTCGATAAGATCATATCCTTAATAAAACATCTAGTTCGATAGCCTTTCTTCAACGGATTAGTAATTGTCAATGAGGATAGACTTTGAATCTTGGGTCTGGCTGTCCGGAGGTCTTCGCACTTTAAACAACAGAGTCTCGCAAGCCTTCATACTAGACTGATGGAAACGTTTTTTCAGCTTCAAAACATTTCAAGAAGATTTCTCCAACAAGCCCAACATCAATTACTACTTTGGGATTCAATATAAGTTCACCGAGGAGATTCATGGAGCATATGGTGATGGTAGATTCGTAAGAAACTCAAGTTTTGAAAGGGCCAAATAGAAGGCAAGTGGGCTGGGAACGGATGTTGTCACCCAACAACCTCGATCATAGGCATCGGTTAACAGGTCCAGCAATTTCTTCTATGATTTTCAAAGTAGAATGACTGTTAAAAATGTTGGGAAAATATGGCTTCAAATTGGGTATAACAATGAAGTCGGATCTTTAGAGTACTCAAGTTGGATTTTGAGGCGTGATATAACTTTCTTTAAGGATTTATTTACCCCACAAAGTTGCTAATGGTTACGGAAAATTTCCTCCAAGATATAATAAAGTCTCAAATGAGAATATTATATAGCAATTCTAATATTTCTCCAAGGTCTCTCATAAAAAACAATTAGAAATAATGGCTATGAAACAATGAAAGAATATATGTAATTGATCTCAAAACAAACGTATTTATCTTTTCCTTTTGAATAGAGGCAATTCTTCAAAAGGTTGCTAAAAAGAACAAACGCAACCTTTTGGAAAAGGTTACAAAATGAACAGATATCGTCTTAAGGTTACATTAAAAAGACATAAAAAATTCGGAATTAAATAAATAATAAATCATAAATAACCATAACTTTTTCGTAAACAGTCGCATTGTTTCAACAAAACTTTATAGTTAATTTTTATAGAAATAAATCGAATTTTCAATAAATAAAATTAATGATCGTCGGTTAGTGCCAAATCTCGTCTACGTGCGCACCGACATCTCTTCGATGTAGGACAAGGTACCTCTTCATTTGTTTTATAAACAAATTACCAACAATCTCCCACTTTTGTTTGTAAAACAAAAACAAGAAATAAAACATTAGAAATATACAGCCAAAATTTCCATTGAGATTAATATACATACATAAAGGTCTCTTTCGAGTTAAACATTTACTTAGTGCAAGTATATCAAAGCTCTATCAAAGTGACAAGTAACTTGGCTTTAAACTTGTACTTTTATGTAATAGAACCGGACATACCGCACATATACTAACATCTTGTTTTAGCGAGAAGTTCTATATTACTCTGCATTATTATGGCATTGTACTTAATCATGTTTTATGAGCTCTCTAGAAAGCAACCCTAACTTTCGTAAGAAGTGGCACCACTTCTAAGCTCATATATGTGAAGTATCTACCATGTGTTTCTGTTACTATCAACACACTACAAATTTGTATCATACTTCATTAAGAATTCAATTTAACCTACAAAACGTAACAGAAGATATTGACTTATCATATCAGGGTTACGTCGTATCAAACAATCACATTCAATAACTTGTTCTTACCCATTAAACCTTGTAACTAGTGATGTTCTAGAAAAATGTCAGGTTACCATTATTGGTGATTTCAATTAAAAGGTTTCAGCCCCATTTCTTATGAGGTCATTATTACCATGTCTCTTGGCAAAGTCTTTGTCAATGAATCAATTAAATTATTACTTGACATCACATAGACAATTGTTATGGTATCATCTTTAATCAATTGTCTCACATATTCATCTCTTAGACTAATATATCTAGACTTACCATTATAGGTGCTACTATAGGCTCTTGCCAAAGTAACCTAACTATCACGAGTGGATAGAAATAAGAGGCATAGGATTAGACCATAATTTGATATCCAACAACAAATTCCTAATCCATTTAGCCTCTTTCCCAATTGCCGCTAAAGCAACAAATTCAAATTCTATTATTGAGTAAGTTATGTATATTTGTTTCTTGCTTGTCCAAGAAAGAACACATTCCCCTAATGTGAAACTTCATCCAAAAGCGGATTGTTTATCTCTCACACTTGTAATCCAAGTAGCATCAATGTATCCTTCTAATATAGCTAGATTATTATAGAACAATAAGATAACTCTCAAATGTTCTATATTTGGATTACTAGTATACTTACTCAATTTGCACAAAATCAAGTCTAGTTTAATGCATCGCATACATTAAAGACCTTATAGCACTAACATATTTAAATTATGCTACTACTCTACTAGTATTATAATTTAATTTAATACTAAATCAAATGGAGTACACATTTCTTTGAAGCCAAGATGTTTAAATTTATTTAACATCTTTTCCATGTCATCACTTTGGCTTAAAGAATAACCTCCGCTATTTTTTCAATTTTAATATTTAAGATAGTATCTGTTTCACCCAAATTTTCATTTTGAAAATGAAAGTCGATACTTCTTAATCTTGATGATTCCAATCATATTAGTTCCAAAGTCCCCTTCAGACATAACCCCACTTCAAGAATATTCCAAGAGGTAATTAATCAAAATTAAGCATCATCAAATTTTCATCCTCGATGAAATACATACATCAAAATGGTAAATCAATGCAATTCTACTCTCTTGGCTCATTTATGCTATTCCATAGAATCAAATCTACAAGGGGCAAGGATAGCAAATAAACACATTAGAACCAAACAAGGGACACCTAAAAACCCATTTAGTATCTCTATATCGCCTCCATAAATAGAACACTACATATTAGCCCATGCTCTAACAATCCAATAAATGCGAGCAAATCGAGTATGGAGGTATCAAAAGCACATAAACTAGGATTGAAATGGGAAAAAACAATTCTTGGAACGGAATCAACAACATCATATAAGCTGAAACCTTCCGAAATATACAATAAGATCCATACCTTGCACTTGATCTTGTGGATCGGAGTCTCGGCTTTCTCAACATCGGAGCATGAAGGTCGTGGACTCGCTTTGGCAATATCGGGGCTATGCTACATAATGTTGAACAGAACCTTGGCGCGATCAACATCAAGACCAACGTCATCAAACACAAATCCAATAGACCTGCATGTGTCACGGACAATTTTCTCGCTTCATTGGCCTTGCTGGTAATTTCTCTCCGAACACCATGACCATGTTGGTCTTGGTGCATGTTTCGCAAGCAACCTTGCTGTCGGGGTTCAGTTTTGTAGAGTTTAGTGTCTCCATCCCCGGTAAGGCTCTTATCAACAAGATCACTCTTATTCCAAAGTAAAAGAAACCGTGGATATCAAACAAAGGAAAAGCATTCCCACTCTCTTCCTGCCGGTGAATTTGACAATCTAGTGAACGAGCCTCCCCAAGTAATTTGGCATCTTGCTTGGCTTTTGGAGCGGCAACGGAGGAAGCGGGGTCGTTTGGATTTTCAATCCACCATTTTGGAGGAGCAGCTTTTGTTGTTGTAGAGATCCATAGCTACCAAAGTGTATTCCCAATGACCCTCTAGTCATTGTTCCTTCGAACCCATGTTTATGTTATCATCTCTCTCCTCGTTTTGCCAAACAAATCAAAAATAGATTCCCGATTCAATGAAATCTGAGCAAAAGGAATCAACATCCCCTTCGCTTAATCAAGCCAAAGACTCAAAAAGGGTGCCTCTGGTCCATTTGCTAAACAGTATCTTTCCCCCGGTTAGTGTACACGTCACATGGCAATTTTGCTAGACACGCACCACCGACAAATTTTCATGTCTACTTCGGCCCATGCCGATGTGTGTAATAATCATCATTTAGGCCTTGGATCCAACAACATCATCTCACCCATAACCACCATTAGTAACCACGGGGCATAAAACATAAGACAAAGAAAATGATGAATTAGAAAACGCATTTGATCATTGAAATGATTGAGATAATAATTAACATGACTTAATTCAAGTCAAAAACAAAACCAACTAACATTAGAGATATCGTGACAAAAAGTATTAGCAAATGACGAACACCATCGACGCATGATCAAACACAAAACTTGGCGATAGTGTTCGACCACACTTGAACTACTCACACGTAAATAATCATCAAGAAAAGCTTATTTTCTCCGGAAGAATGATCGAACGGACCATGAGTATGAATGATCTCTATAATCACAAGAGAATAATTGCAATATGGAGGTGGAGGCGCCGACCAATTGGTGAGCAGCCTTGGCAAGAAATAATTACAATCCTCCGTCGTGGATAGAAGCAATATTCTACGCCGTCATTGCTCACCCGGGAAGAACCCGCATGGGATGAACCGGCACCTTTGTTTCCGTTACCATGTTTATCCCTTAAACATGTGCCAAACGGCGGGATCATCAAATGGGTTCAGGTTCCAATCCCATCATCGGACCAAGGAGTGTTGTCATTGGAATTCACAATGAATTGCGGATCGAGGAGCAACAAATCATCCTCGAGACTATGGTTGGGGTTTAGGAGGAGATCACCGAGAAAGCCACTCCAAAGTTCCACAATCTAAGCCACCAATGCCCTCTACCCTGATTCTCTCCCATAAAGGGAAAAAAGGAATTTCTTTCCGTCCCTCTCTTTGTCAAATAGCCTCCGCTTTGCCTCGCCTCTTGGTTAGTTAGGTTCACTCATATGTGGAGGAAGCCCATATGATAAGTTATATGAGGAAATAAGGTTTCTTGCTATCTATATAAAGAGGTAGCCGCAAAAGGAAACAATAACAAAGAAAAAGAGAAAGCAGAAAATCTAGGGTTTTAGGCAATATCTCGATTACATCAAGCTAGCGTCGGAGGTCGATTCGTGGTCCGATTGAGCTTAAATTTTGTCGGCATGTTCATGGTGCAATTTTATCGAATCTGAACAATTTGATTTTCGTTTGAAGCTCCATACATGGATTGATCAAAACCTACGTTTTTGTTAGACTTATCCTTAATCTATTGGGAAGTTTATGTGTATTACCAAGAATTATGTTCTTGAGGTCTTTGTTCGCTATGTACTTCTAGTATTTGCTAGAGAAGAACAATTTTGTTGATAGTGAAGAATTTCGGTGGACTCCGGTCCGTGATTTTTTATCTCCTCACATTGAGGAGGTTTGCACAAGAGGGAGATTATTTTATTCTACTTGCATTGATTCAATATTGTTCGAATTGTTACTATTCTCCCATTAGAGTGGTATCAGAGCATCAGGTTATTGCTTGATTTTTCTGCCTTGTGTTAAACAATGAAAACGAATACGAGTAGAATGGTTACATTAAATGGTTCGAATGATCATATTTGGAAAGCGAAGATGGAAGATCTTTTATATGTGAAAGATTTTTATTTGCCCGTATTTGTCGAGGAAAAACCGGAGAATAAAACTGATGTTGAATGGTCTATATTTCATCGTCAAGTGTGTGGTTATATCGGGTAGTGGGTAGATGATAATGTTTTAAACCATATTATTGAGGAAACACATACACGCAGTTTATGGGATAAGCTCAAACAGTTATATGCTCGAAAGACTAGAAATAATAAGTTATTTTTGATAAAACAGATTATGGTTTTGAGATATCATGATAGTACTCGTTTGACTAATCATTTAAATTCTTTTCAAGGAATTATAAATCAGTTAGCTGCGATGGGAATCAAGTTTGATGATGAGATATAAGCACTATGGTTGCTTGATACTTTGCCGGACTCCTGGGAGACGTTAGAACATCTTTGTCTAATTCTGCCCTAGATGGTACAATTACTATGGATTTGGCCAATAGTAGTATTTTGAATGAAGAGATGAGAATGAAGACATAAGGATCGTCCTATTCACATTCTGATGCCTTGGTTGTTGAGAAAAAAGGAAGAAGTGAGTCTCGAGGTCCGAGAAATAGAGATAAAGTCGAGACAAAAGTAGAGGTAAGTATAATAAATTTGCTAATGTTGAGTGCCATTATTGTGGCATCCCAAAATTCAGAGCCAAGCCATAAGGTGTGTTAAAGTCTTTAATTAGGTGATAAAAATTTCCATGGCTTATGCTTTAGCCATTAGTCTTTTAATTAGATGATTTGTGCATATGATTGTGAGAATTTAAATTCGATAGATCAATAATTTATGCTTGGCCATAAGATTTATAAATTAAATTTCAATAGACAAGATGCCCCAAGACTTTGGCCAAAATTAAAAATGGAAATTTAAAAATATTTATAGAAAGAATTCAAAAAAAAAAAAAAAAAGAGGAAAAAGGGTTAAATATTTTTAGGAATGGGCCTTAGGCCCATTGGCCTAAGCTTAGTGGGCCGAATGGCCAGCCCAAATGGAGGCCCACGGAAGGGCTATCGCCGGCCCATTAAGGCCCAAAGGAAGAGGTGGCCGGCCCATGCATGGACCTTGCCAAGTGGCAAGAAAAGTCCCCATGCATTGGTCCATTTGAGTGGCATGTAATCATTAGCCATGATGAGCTCTAGGGGGGTATAAGAAGGGAGAGAGAGAGGATGACCGGCCATTTTGTTCGCCCAAGGAGAGAGAGAGAGAGAGAGAGAGAGAGAGAGAGGTGTGCGAGAGAGGAGGAGCGGCCGAGAGAGAAAGGAAGGAGGGAGTCGCCGTCGCCGTCGTGTCCGTCCGCCGTACGCCGTCGTTTGTTCATCCTAGAGGCAAGTGGAGTCCTCTAGCTTCTCTTGCATGCTTGTATGTTGTTTGCATGTTAGATTTTGGGTGTTTTAAGTGAGAAAAACCGAGGTAAGGTTGGCTCGTTCTTAAGTCGTGTGACTGTTCTTGCTCGGGTTGTGTGAGTCAGTAACTTGTTTGAGCTTCCATGTGTTTTGGAGTCCGATTTTGGCTTCGATGTCTTCATGAAAGTTGTATCTAACATCTTGTATTATAACATACTGAAATTTCGTGGAAAATGATGGAGATTTGAGGGGTTAAAGTCGTATCTTACGGAGACCTCAGATCTGGAGAGTTTTTATTAACCTTTTGCTGGATTCGTGGTTGCATGTTTGTTTTTGTTGAGAATCTTACTTCTATTTCTTCATGAAAGTTGTAGGGAACATATTAAACTACAACATAATCAAATTTGAAGCGAAAAGAACAAGTATAGCTTGGTAAATCGACTAGATCTTGAAGACGATGATTCTGGTGATGTATTCCGAGACACCCAAGACTTAAAGGACTAAAATGAGGACTATACTCTGGTTATTTGACCTAGATCTATTCATGAAACTTGTAAAGGACACCTTGATACATAAAATATCCAAATTTCAGAGGAAAAGAAAGAGAATAGATGGGTGAAATCTTAATATTTCGGAGATGGAGGCACTGGACGATGCGGTAACGGGTCCAGAAGCTTCGTGAGGTTGAATAAAATAATCTATAAGTAATCTGGCTTGGAGTTATTCATGAAAGTTGTACGAAAATGTCTTGGCTATAATCCAGTAAAATTTTATAATTTTTGGAGGCCATATGGATATTTTAATTTAATTTATTCGGAAACCGTGCATTCTGGTTTCATCCGAGAAGCATAGGATGTTTTGGGAAAATTATGAAATTTTATAAAGATTCAATTTGGCCATGAATTTTGCAAGTAATTATCATCCTATGGGTTTGTTTAATAATTTCTTGAATTTTGATAATTTTGGGAATTTATAGTTATTTTAAAAATAAAATAATAAATAAAATAAATGAAAAAAAAATTATTTCAATAATTCCATTCAATTAATTATTTCATTGTGTAATAGATTCCATTCAATTAATTCATGTTGCATGTGTAATAAAGCTTTGATATGTCTATGATATTGAATTGAGATGCACATGTGATAAACCTTGATATGTCTATGATATTGAATTGAGATGCACATGTGATAAAGCCTTGATATGTCTATAATATTGAATTGAGATGCATATGTATGGCAATTGAATTAATGCATGTGTGAATGTCATGCCTAGTATGATTTGTTTGATATCATGCCATGTGCCATGTTAAAATGTGAATAAAATACTAGTAAACATGGATGATGGTAAATGAGGAGATGGTCATGATGGCGGATGATGCTCGGAATGTATAGAGATACATTGCCGAAATTCCCAGGGAGATTCGGGATGCCGGAATGTGGGGGGGCGGAAGCCCCTGTCGGAGGTCTTTGCTCGAAGGGAATACCTCGCGATGCTAGGATTGGGGTGCGAGATGCCGGCTAGAAGGGTAAAGGCCGGAAGCCCTATCGGAGGTTTACTGCCCGAAGGGAATGCCTCGTGATGCTAGTTGAGATGCGAGATGCCGGAATGTGGGGGCCGGATGCCCGTGGCCCGGGAGGCTGAATGCCGGGGAACCTCGGAGGTCTTTGCCCGAGGGGATGATGAAATTGATGATTTGAGAAATGAATGATGTGGTGATCAATTGAAAAGTAAAAAGTGGAAATTAAACCATGATATGATATGCATGATGATATGCATGATGGTGATGATGATATGATATGCATGATGATATGCATGATGATGATAATGATATGTGAAGTGAAATAATGATGATCACCCATGATATGATATGCATGATGATATGCAAGATGATGATCACCCATGATATGATATGCATGATGATATGCAAAATGATGATGATGATATGATATGCATGATGATATGCATGGTGATGATGATGATAATGATATATGATATGACATGTGTAATGTGATGATGTCATAATGATGATGACATGTACGATACGATGATTGTACACATGTATGTGTTATAAATTGATATGATGATGCATGATAGTATGCGCATGGCTTCAAGGTAAGTAACGCCTGCAATGCATGTATGATCTGTCTGATGCATTGAGTTGTTATTGGATTTCCCTATCTGAGTGGTTGTACTCACCCCTTTTGGGGATAACATTTCAGATTAGCGTATGCCGCTTCCGCTTAGTCACGCGGGGTACATTTTACGGGATACCATCGATGTAGAGGTCGAGTGTCTTTGAGATAGTACATCCCCCTCCCTCTGTTCCCGGACCGACCATTATTCGAGTACGCTATCTAGTGATGTACTATGTGGGCCTGGCTAGGGCCCCGTTATTCAGGAGTTTATATCCGTACATATTCGTCGGGATGGAGCGATGCGAGGGATGTTGCCACCGCCACCGCCTGATGCACCGGGTTGGGTGTGAGGCCTGTACGTGACGAGTAGGAGCTGGATCCTTTTTGGGAGTTAGTTAGCCGACACTGATGATGGGGGATTGTTGCACGTGTGATGTAGAGGGTCGAGGTTCTTTTTGAGGTTTTAGGCTAGACATGGCTGAGTCATAGCTTTTCCTTTTTGATGTACCGACCCAAGAGTAGTCCCATCTTGGGGAGAGACGTGATATCTAATTTGCTTCCTCTAATGAGTCACGCTGGGACCGTTTTGTTTTTAAAAAAAAATGTGTCTATAAATTACAACGCATCTTCTTAAAAGACAGAAATGTAATAAGGAGTAACATTGGCGCTGGTGACGACCTGCGAAGGGTTCGAGGTGTCACAATTATTGTCATCAAAAGAGACATATTCAAAGGTTTTGTCGCCAGTTAAAAAGGGAGAAACAAAAGGAGAAAGGTAAAGAGAATAAAAGTGATAATGACAGTGATGACAATTGTGTCGCTGCACTTAAAGAATATTTTCTCACTATTTTTTATGGTGATGTGGTGAATTTTGTATCTCATGAAACCAGTTGGGTAATTGATAGTGGTGCATCCATTCATGCTACGTCTTGTAGGGATTTATTTACATCATACAGGTCAAGTGACTTCCGAATCTGTGAAGATGGGAAACAATGGACTAGCTCAAGCTGTAAGCATCGGTGATGTATGCCTAGAAACCAGTAATGGCACAAGGTTAGTATTGAATAATGTTAAACATATACCTGATATCCGCTGAATTTGATTTCTACGGGCAAGTTGGATGATGAGGGGTATTGCAGCACCTTCGCAATGGTCAATGGAAGCTCACAAAATGTTCTCTTGTTATGGCTAGAGGTGAAATTTTTTTTTTTTTTTTTTTGTGCTGGAGGAACCACTTTGGCCGGCAGCCGCCACGTAAACCCCCAGGTGTCGATAGTAGGGAAACCACCACCCCGGCGACACGCGTAAATCACCACACAGCGCTTCAGCCTCCCTAGCTTCGTAGGGGCTTCGAACCTTGGCCTCCACTGGGGAGAGCAAAGGATCTACCCTCTACGCTGCAACGGTCGATGGTCGGTGGTGGTGAAAAATATTTTTCGTTGTACATTACACAAGCAAAGTTGTCCACGAGACAAAATTAATGCAGTAGACAAATGAAAATGCAGCTGAATTATGGCATAAGAGGCTCGAGTCACATCAATGAGAAGGGTTTGTCAATATTGGCCAAGAAGAAGCTCCTTTCAAGATTGAAAAGTTCAGCGCTAAAGAAGTGTGTTAACTGTTTAGCAAGAAAACGAGAACGAGTTGCATTTAAAAGCTCTCCTCCTTCAAGAAAGTCGGGTATACTTGGAATTAGTGCATTCGATATTTGCGGTCCTATGAAAACAAAATCACTTTGTAGCTCTCTTTATTTTGTTACCTTCATAGATGATTTTTCAAAGAAAATTTGAATTTATACCTTGAAAACTAAAGATCAAGTGTTAGATGCTTTTAAGCAATTTCAACTTCGGTTGAGAGATAAACTGGAAAGAAATTGAAATGAATCGAAATGATAACGAGGGAGAGTATATTGGACCTTTTGATGAATATTGCAGACAACAAGATATTCGACATCAAAAAACACCTCCCAAGAGGCCTCAATTAAATGGCTTAGGCGAGAGAATGAACAGAACACCGATTGAAAGTGTAAGATGCATACTTTCACAATTAAAGCTACCTGGATCCTTTTGGGGTGAGGCTTTAAGTACGGTTGTGCATATATTAAATCTTACTCCATACGTTCCTTTAGAGTTTGATGTTCCTAACAAAATTTGGACAGGCAAAGATATTTCTTATGATTATTTGTGTGTCTTTGGGTGCAAAGCAATTGTGCATATTCCTAAAGATGAGAGGTCTAAACTTGATGTGAAAACACAACAGTGCATATTTATTGGTTATGGATAAGATATGCTTGGCTACAAATTTTATGATCCACTTGAAAAGAAAATTGTAAGAAGCAGAGACGTTGTGTTTATGGAAGATCAAATAATAGAGGATATTGAGAAAGTATAGATGATTTCAGCACCATAGGTCAATGATAATCTGGTTGATTTAGATTCAATTCCTCTTACAAATATTCCTACACAGGTTGATGAAGAGCAACGAAAGTCAATGTTCCAAATAACGCACATGTTCCTGAACATGTTGAAATATATAATATTATTCCTAAACCAGAGGCTCAATTAGATGTTCCACTGGATGTTCCATCCGGAGATCCATTAGAAACCAACGACCTTCCACCAGATATTCTAAAGATGAGTATGTATTATTGGTGATGCAAGTGAAGTAGAGTACTATGCAGAAGCAATAGAAGATGAGTACAAAAGCAATTGGTTCGATGCTATGCGATATGAGATGCAATCACTTTATGATAATCATACTTTTGAATTGGTGAAGTTACCTAAAGGTAAAAGAGCTTTGAAGAACAAGTGGGTATATTGGTTGAAGTAAGATGCACATTCTTCACAACCACGGTACAAAGCTAGATTGGTTGTTAAAGGATTCGGTCAGAGAAAGGGTATTGATTTTGATGATGTATTTTCTCTTGTAGTGAAAATGTCTTCTATTCATGTGGTACTAGGCTTGGCAACTAGCCTAGATTTGGAAATTGAACAAATTGATGTTAAAATAGCCTTCCTACATGATGACTTGGAGGAAGAGATATACATGGAACAACATGAGGGTTTTAAAGTGAAATGGAAAGAGGATTATGTGTGCAAATTGAAGAAAAATCTCTATAGCCTAAAACAAGCATCGAGGTAGTGGTAAAAAAAGTTTGTGTCAGTTATGACAGAACAGGGCTATAAAAAGACTTCCTCGGATAACTATGTATTTGTCCAAAAAAATTTTGATGATAACTTTATTATTATCTTGCTTTATGTTGATGATATGCTGATTATTGGCAGGAATGCTTCAAGAATTGAGTTATTAAAGAAATAATTGAGCAAGTCTTTTGCCATGAAAGACTTAGGCTCGGCGAAGCAGATTCTTGGTATTAGAATTACCCGAGACAGAGATGCTAAGAAGTTGTTTTTGTCGCAAGAGAAATATATCGAGAAGAACCTTCAGAAATTTTACATAGGCAAGGCTAAAATGGTTAATACTCCTCTTGCTGCCCACTTTAAGTTAAATATGAAGCAAAGTCCTACGACTAATAAAGCAAAAAAAAGATATGGAAAGTGTTTCATATGCCTTAGCTGTATGAAGCTTAATATATGCTATAGTATGTACACGCCCGGACTTGGCACACGCAGTTGGCGTTGTTAGTCGCTATCTATCAAATCCGAGCGGAAAGCCTTTGGAATGCGGTTGAAGTGGATTATGAGGTATCTTCGGGGAACTTCAAATTTGAAACTCAGTTTTGGGACCGGGAAATTTGAGTTAGTTGGATACACAGATTCCGACTTGGCAGGGAGATATTGATACTCGTAAATCTACTTCTAATTATTTGATTTCCTTTGTGAGTGGAACTGTGTCATGGAAGTTAATATTGCAGAAGTGTGTTGCACTTTTTACAACCGAAGCTGAATTTATTGCAGTGACAGAAGCTAGTAAAAAGATGATATGGATGAAGAAGTTCTTAGAAGAACTTGGGTTCAAGCAAAAGAGGTATGTGCTATTTTGTGATAATCAAAGCGCAATTTATCTTGGTAACAATTCATCTTTTCATTATAGATCGAAACATATTGATGTTAGATATCATTGAATAAGAGATATTCTAGATGAAAAGTTGTTGGAACTTGAGAAAATTCATAAAGATCACAATGGCTCGATATGATGACGAAGACTCTACCAAGAGAGAAGCTTGAACATTGACGATTGTTCATAAAATTCTAAACGCAAGTGCACGTATCAAACAAGTAATATAATGATTTGATAAAGTATCGTCCCACGGAGATCGATGATTAATAAACCAATTAAATACTAAAATAGACTAATTCTAAAATTTATCTAACAAATCAAAATATAATTAAGAATAAATTAAAAACGAAATCTGTAGACTAAATGCAGTAAATCGATCAGATAAATATGTTAGAGCATCTGATTTCACCATAACCACTAGATATGAATTTCATATTATTGCGAATACAAGAACGATATCAAACATATGATAGCAAAATTTCCTAATCTATTTACTATCATATCTCTAGGTATAGCAAACCTACTCAGCTTATTAATCCACTATATCTCTATGTGAATTAAAATAAACATGAGTGCATTAAAAATTATGAATATTCCTAGTTTACAATGAGTCTTTTGGATCAGCTTATCACCTGAAAGCTACACAAATAACGCAGTATATTTCTATCAACGTTTAATTCATGGTTATAAATTATAATAAGCAATTGCATATTATCACCTCTCAGATCTCAAACATACACATCAAATCATTCAAGTGATGGTCGATCACTCAAAAGCATTAAGCATAATAATATATAATTCACATTAATGAAATCAATTGTAAAACATAAAAATCATGAAATTTATATCATCATGGTTAGGTTACATCATAGCCCTAACAAAAAAAAAATTAGAACATAGTAGAAGAAAACATAAAAATAAAAATATAGATCAAACACAGCATTTTGAATCAAAGGACAAGAATTATGTCACCACTTTTGTCTTCTCTTCAAAATACTTGAAAAACTCTCAAAAGAATAAAAACGATCTAACCCCCAAAAAACCTAGCTTCTCTCTCCCTTTCCATGTTCTCCTATTTATAGGATATATAAAAAATATCTATCTTCCAACGCTTGCAGATAACATTAGGGAACAAAATCAAGAATTTCCTGATTTGATATCCATCTTCCACTACTACTTTTATTTGAATTCTTGATAGTTGACATTATTTTCCTTATCTTCTCTATATCTCATTATTCTGCATAAACAAGGAAAATTCAAATAATTAGAAGGAAATCCAAATATTTTCTTAAAGATAATGCATTAATTGTTGCCTAAAATAGATAAAAATAACTCTATTTTTATAGAGTTATCAAATCCCAAACTTAACATTTTGCTAGTCCTCGAGCAAAGTCGGACATAACACATACTATATGATCCAAGTATTCCATAATTGCTCAAATTCACAATTCAAAGAAAAACACAAATTTCATCCAAACATTGAAATCAATTTATAAGTTAAGATCAATTATAACTATATGATCCAAGTGTGTATATGAGAGTCCTCATCTTTTTCGAATTATATGCAATCCAAATAAATTCACATTAACATGCAACCTCTAAAAAATTCTCAATAATTATGACCAAATCTCATAGGTTTGCTTTTCATTCCTCTCTCCACTAATGTAAGCTAATTATCCGTCCAAAAATCAATAGGACTTTTCTCGGGTTGTAATGTAAGGCTAGGCTAAAGGTGAGATAACGGGAATTTTAAGCTCAAATCACCCATCAACACGTTGATTTCTAGGATCTAATTAGAGTCAATGTCACTGTCCAATTTCACTCATTCAAGATAATTTTTCTGCCGCTATATATCATCATTATTTTTTTCTTTCCTTTTCTCTCTCTCTCTCTCTCTCTCTCTCTCTTTTTTTTTGAATTGCTTTATGGTGGAGTTTCTCCCAAAGTCCCTCCTAATATAACATGAAAATTTCCAACCCATTGAGTATCCAAAAGGCTCACTCAATTGAAAGTTGGATAGGGAACCATAAAAGTAATTTTTTTTTTGACAATACACCCCAAACAACCACTACAATCACTTTTTTTTTTCTTCTTTTTACTCCATCATTCCTCCCAAATTTCTATCAAGCTCAAATAATTTTTTTTTTATCCCAAAAGAAAATCAACGTGTTCATAGGGCATGGGATAATGATATAATTTGATCACGGTTAAGCTAAACATATATGGGTGCCAATGAAAAATTGGGTAATAATTAAGGCTCAACGGGGTGACTAGGGATAAATAAATAGGGTTGGCTTAAAAGGCTCAATCGATCCAAAAACTGCCTATATCATTTTCTTAATTAGATTTAGCTTAGGATTTCGCTTCAAGAGAAAATCAAACAAATTCTAAGATTTGGGTGAAATCTAAGAAAATCACATATTTCACATGAATGTTCTCTAGATTTACACATAATTCAAAAAGTAAGGACTTTTAGTGCTTAGTAAGTGGATCAACATAATCAGAATTAAGATTAACTCACACATCAATTGCAAGTTTAAATAAAATTTAAATTTTCTAAGAATCATAAAAACTCACAATCGGAAAGCAATCATGATAAAAAAAATTATCCAAAAATTTGTCTTCCCCCCCCCCTCCAAACTTGAATGAAGCAGTGTCCTCAATGCGAAAAATAGAATAGGAAGAAAAAACTCCCCTAGTTGTAGGATAAGTCCATAGATGATCTTGATGATTAAACTCTTGAAATGTGCTCCCTAAAAATTAACCTGAATAAAACAGATAAAAGTTAATCTTTTTTTTTTTTTTTTTTGCAAAACATAAACTTAAAAATAAATAAAAATAATAATTAAAATGCTTGGGTTGCCTCTCAAGAAGCGCTTGCTTTATAGTTTTCAGCCAAACTATCTCAGATGTTGCTATTCGAAGGATGAAGTTCAATGGTGGTCTTCTGCTTATTGTAACTACCTTCAAAGTAGGGCTTCAAATGTTGACCGTTCACTTTGAATGTGCCATCAATTTCATGCACAACTTCAACTATTCCATTGGGAATACCTATGTAACTGTAAAAGGACCGACCATCTAGACCGCAACTTTCCTGGAAAAATTTTAAGATGAGAGTTATAGAGTAAGACTTCTTGACAAATTTTAAACTCTCTTTTGAATATGTGCTTGTCATGCCATCTTTTTGTACGCTCCTTGTACAACTTAGAATTTTCATAGACCTCATTACAAAATTCCTCTAATTCATTCAGTTGTAATAATCTTTCTTCACCTGCAGACTACATATCAAAATTCAAAAATTTCAATGCCCAATATGCTTTATGCTTTAATTCCACTAGTAAGTGACAAGCCTTTCCAAACACTAGCCTAAAAAGAGATATCCCAATTGGAGGTTTGAACGATGTCCTATAGGCCCTAAATGCATCATCGAGTTTTATTGACCAATCTTTCCTAGAGGCATTCACTGTTTTTTCTAAAATTCTCTTGATTTCCCCATTTGAAATCTCTACTTGACCACTAGTTTGAGGATGATAAGGGGTTGCAACCTTATGTGTGACTCCATACTTACTTAAAAGTGCTTCAAATTGCTTGTTGTAAAAATGTGTTCCCATATCACTTATGATTGCCTTAGGAGTGCCGAATCGGGTAAAAATATTTTTCTTCAAAAATTTCACCACAGCCTTAGCATTATTTGTTGGCAATGCTACAGCTTCTAACCACTTAGACACATACTCCACAGCCACTAAAACGTATAAATTTCCATAAGAAGGTGTAAAGGGTCCCATTAAATCAATATCACAAACATAAAATAATTCACACACAATAATGTTGTTTAAAGGCATCTCATTTTTTCTTGAAATATTTCCAGTTCTTTGACACCTATCACATTAAGCTACATAGGAGTATGCATCTTTAAAAAGTATAGGCCAATAACAGATTGTAAAATCTTAGCTGCAATTTTATGGCACCAAAATGGCCACCTGCCTCTCCATCATGACAATAATGTAGAATGTTTGCCTTATCTTCATCTAGAACACATCTCCTTATAACCTGATCTGCACATACTTTAAACAAGAAAGGTTCTTCCCAAAAATAATTTTTAACATCAAAAAAGAATTTTTTCTTCTGTTGATATTATAATTCGGGAGGAAGAACATTACTTACCAAATAATTTACAAAGTCAGCATACCAAGGAATTGACTTGATGGAAAAAATCTTATCATTAGGAATTCTTCCAAAATGGTCTTACCTCTTCCTTTGAATTTGGAATTCTTGATAAGTGATCTGCAATTAGATTTTCAATCCCCTTTTTATCTTTGATTTCCAAATCAAATTCTTGTAGCAATAGAATCCACCCGATCAACCTGGGTTTTAATTCTTTCTTTTCAAGTAGATACTTAAGAGCGAGTGATCAGAATAAACTATAACTTTTGAGCCAATTAAATAAAAACGAAATTTATCAAAAGCAAATATACCGCCAGAAGTTCCTATTCTGTTGTTGAATAATTCAATTGTGCACCTGACAAGGTTCGACTAGCATAATATATGGTTCGAAAAATTTTATTCTTCCTTTGTCCCAAAACAGTTCCTACTGCAAAATCGCTAGCATCACACATCAGCTCAAAAGATAAATCCCAATTTGGTACTACCATAATTGGTGCTGATATTAACTTCTCCTTTAAAGTGTTAAAAGCCTGCATGCATTCAACGAAAAAATTAAAAGGAGCTTCTTTTTTCTAAAAGATTAGAAAGAGGTTTAGCAATTTTTGAAAAATCTTTTATAAATTGCACATAAAATCCTGCATGCCCCAAAAATCCTCGACAAGTTTCACAGATGTTGGTGGAGGTAATTTTGCAATGACCTCCACTTTGGCTCGATCGACTTCTATTTTGTTTCGAGAAATTTTATGCCGAGCACTATTCCTTCTTGCACCATAAAGTGACACTTCTCCCAATTCAAGATAAGGTTAGTCTCCTCACATCTTTGTAAGACCAATGCCAAATTATTTAAACAAGAATCAAATGATAGGCCAAAACGGAAAAATCATCCATGAAAATCTCAATATATTTTTCAACCATATAAAAAAAAATAGCCATCATGCATCTTTGAAAAGTAGCTGGTGCATTACAAAGACCAAATGGCATTCTTCTAAAAGCAAAAGTACCATAAGGAAAAGTAAAAGTAGTTTTTCTCTTGATCTTCCGGTGCAATAGGAATCTGATTATACCTTGAATATCCATCTAGAAAGCAATAAAACTCATGCCCTGCAAGTCTTTCTAACATCTAATTAATAAATGGTTCTTTTCTAGTGGCATCATTCAATTTTCTGTAATCCATACACACACGCTGTTAGGGAAATCCCTTATGATGTTTTGAAGATGACAAAATAAATCAAAGGCTACTAACATGTTTGATGGTTGAGTAATAGACCATGCAGATGATAGAACATGTAAAGGATATTGTCAAAGTGCGAAGACGACCAGAAGACTAAACGTAACATATGTCCAAAGTATATTTTGAAGATTTCCGGACTTCGTGTCAAAGTCGAAGACCGCCAGGACTCAAGACTCAAAGTCGAAGACCGCGAGACTTTAGTGTCAAAGTCATTTTCTACATCGTAAGTCTCTCACTCGACAAATTCCGGATCGAACGTGAATGATGAACCGGAAGATGACTCTATGACTCTATCTTTGAACTTGGGTACAGACCTTAAAGCTAAATGCTCGAAGCGTGATATGTTCGGACCCAGATTGTAAAGTCTACGACTCATATTGTAAAGTCTACGAGACTCGGACTTTACATCCAGTTCGATGAATCGTAACTCAAGCCCAATCATATAACGGCTAGTGATCTGGTTTGGATTCCACATCAAGATTGATTTGATTGATTCAATCTAATTGATTGATGATTGGATCTTGAAGACAAGAACTTTCTATACGAAGAAGCTTTACTTATGGAAACCAAGATTTCGTTTGTATGGGCGATCGGAATCAATTTGGGATTTTACCTTTGTCACTCAACGGCTATCAAATCTTCTAGATACGCAGCTGTCAATGGGTATATTGGAAGACGATTCTCGGGATGCTGTCCAACGGCTAGTTTGGAAGTGGAGAAGTATTTAAGGAGATGAAGGACCAATGAGCAAGTAAGAGACGGAGCGTAGAATTTATAATTCCAAGTACGAGCGACTTTCGATCATATACTTGTCTCTTGAGAGCTTAAACGTTTGTAATCGTGAGAGAAATACCAAAAGAGTGACTTAGTGAGATAGTGTGATCTACTACTAAGTGTTTGCACTCAGTTGTAATCTCTTGTTGATTGCATAGTGGAATCCAGCCAAGAAGGCTGTTATCGTGGGAGAGTGGACGTAGGCTTGGATTAAGCCGAACCACTATAAATCTTGTGTTCTTATTCTCTTCCCTAACTCCTTTATTTTGTTCATACTAGCACTCTCACACGCCACCCAGTAACTATTCTAGTTGGAATCAATTCATTGTTGTCGTTTTTCTTAACAGTCATACCACATTTCTTTGGCACAACTTGTACGGGACTTACCCAAGAACTATCGGGGATAGGATAGATGATACACCGCATCAAGTAGCTTAATTACCTCAAGCTTTTCACTACTTCTTGCATCTTCGAGTTCAAACGCCTCGAGGTTAGATAGTGGGTTTATATTGCTCCTCCATCAAAATTTTATGCATGCAAATTGAAGGACTAATTCCCTTGATATCGGCTATTTTCCATCCAATTGCACCTCTATGCTCTCTTAATACTCGAGCAATTTCTCCTCCATCAAATCTGTCAAAGAAGAAGATATAATTACCAGTAAATAAGAAACTCCAAATAAGCATATTTCAAATGAGAAGGTAAGGGTTTGAGTTCAAGAATTGGAGGCTCTTCAATTGATAGTTTAAGCTTTGTAATATGTTGTCCCAACTGCTCAAATTTAATTGCTTTTTGCCTTGAATATGGTGGAATTACCTCCATGAAATTTGCGTACTCCTATATCTCATCATTCTGAATATCTTTGTCGCTTAGTTGAATCAAACATGCTTCAAGTGGATCTTCAAAAATATTTTCCTGAAAATTTTTATTCACCAACTTGTCGACTGTCTCAACTCTAAAACAAGAATTATCATCAGATGGATATTTCATTGCTTTAAAAACATTAAATGAAACGAGATCATCTTGAACTCTAAGGATCAACTTCCCCTGTTGTACATCAATAAGAGCTCTTCCCGTCGCTAGAAAAGGTCGACCTAAGATAAGTGGTACCTCAAAATCTTCCTCCATGTCAAGAACTATGAAATCTGCGGAAAGATGAATTTGTCAACTTTTACCAAAACATCTTCCACAATACCTCTCGGATATTTAATTGATCGATCAGCCGGTTAGTGACACTTGTGATTGCTTTTACCTCGCCCAATCCTAATTTCTTGAAAACTGAATAAGGCATCGATTAATACTTGCACCTAAATCACATAATGCTTTTTCAAAGTAAGAATTCTCAATAATGCAAGGAATAGTAAAACTCCCGGATCTTTTAATTTCGGAGGCAATTTGTTTTGTAGGATGGCTAAACACTCCTTGTTTAACTTCACAGTTTCATAATCCTCCAGTTTCCTTTTGTTTGCCAAAATCTCCTTCAAAATTTTTGCATAACTAGGCATTTGCGCTAAAGCATCTGCAAAAGGAATGTTAATGTGCAATTTTTTAAATACATCAAGAATTTAGAAAATTGCTTATCCATTTTGTGCTACTGGAG
This sequence comes from Eucalyptus paniculata subsp. matutina, assembly GCA_017140255.1. Classification (NCBI taxonomy): domain Eukaryota; kingdom Viridiplantae; phylum Streptophyta; class Magnoliopsida; order Myrtales; family Myrtaceae; genus Eucalyptus; species Eucalyptus paniculata. The sequence goes on along the minus strand of CM029439.1, from coordinate 5,669,945 downwards.
TCGCTGAGGGAATGGAATTGGCGGCACATATGGCTTGAGATTATCTGGAAAAAGTTTACTCTCGCTTGTCTCCTTCGATTGTTTATTGATCACATCTTCCTTGTCTCTGAAAATCTCTTCTTCTCCCACTTGTTTACCACTTCTCAGGGTAATAGCCTTTATGTTTTCAATTGGATTTTTCTCTATGTTGCTCGGCAAAGAACCCCATTGCCTTCTTGACATCATACTTGCTAACTGACCCACTTGCATCTCCAGATTTCTGATTGAAGCCTCTTGATTTTGAAATCTCACATCCATGCTTTTGATGAAGTCATGAGTCGTATTAGCAAGTTTGGTGACTATGTCTTCCAAATTTGACTTTGTCTCTTCGATTGTTTGAATCCTTGTGGTCTTGTCACATTCTGATTGTTTCATGAAAAATTTGGATGATTGCGCCATCCCGGATTGTATGTGTTGGAGTAGGGATTATTCTGCGACTTTGTTAAAATTCTCAACAAAGTTAGAATTTTCATGAGATTGTTTAAAAGTATTACCTACACGACACTCGTGCTAACATGTCCTCCACCATAAAAATCACATGTCAAATTGTGAATTTTCATGGCTGAAACACTCATATTATTAAGCTTTTTGTTGAGTGTTTCAAATTGTGCAGCAATTGCAGCAAAAGTATCCACTTCATGAACTCCGCTAACTTTTCGCATTGGTAATCTCTCGGTAGGCCACTTGATAACTATTGGACGCCATCTCCTCTAATAGATTGTAGGCTTCTTACGATGTTTTATTATTTAGAATTCCTCCTGCAGCTTGCATCAATCATAGAACGAAGATTTGTACTAGAGCCATTATAAAAAGTTTGTACCCGCATCCATACGGGTAGTCCGTGATGTGGGCATCTCCTAAGAAATTCTTTGAATCTTTCCCATACTTCATATAATGATTCATTATCCATCTGCATAAAAGTAGTAATATCGTTACGCATCTTCGCAGACTTTGTAGGTGGAAAGAACTTACCAAGAAATTTCCGAGCCATATCATTCCATGTAGTAATTGATCTGCGGAAGAGAAGAAAGCCAACTCTTAGCTTTATCTCTAAGAGAGAATGTAAATAATCTCAATCTAATAGCATCATCTATAACTCCATTATATTTAATAGTGTCACAGATTTCAAGAAAAGCATCGATGTGAGCATTTGGATCATCGCTTGGTAGCCCACTGAATTGCACCGATTGTTGAAGCATCCGAATAAGTGATGGCTTAATCTCAAAGTTGTTTGCTTGAATTGCAGGTCTTCTGATACTTGATGTGGTGCCTTGAACTGTTGGCGCAGCATAATCTCTTAAGAGTCTATGTGGATTTTCATTCTCACCATCTGCCATCTTAGTGTGATTTCTCTGTTCTCTCAGTCACCTTTTGAATGTACGCTCGATTCTAGATCAAGTTCAACAAGTTCCCCTTGTTGGCTACATGTCATAAATCGATGTACACCTTGAAAAATAAAACAAAACGAAAAGCTAGATTAAACTTAGAATTATCTAGTATCAATATTAATTAGTATTAAACAAATGATTCCCGGCAACGCGCCAAAAACTTGTTCGTAAAATTCTAAACGCAAGTGCACATATTAAACAAGTAATATAATGATGAGATAAAGTATCGTCCCACGGAGATCGATGATTAATAAACCAATTAAATACTAAAATAGACTAATTCTAAAATTTATCTAACAAATCAAAATATAATTAAGAATAAATTAAAAACGAAATTTGTAAACTAAATGCAGTAAATCGATCGATAAATATGTTAGAGCATCTCGATTTCACCATAACCACTAGATATGAATTTCATATTGTTGTGAATACAAGAACGATATCAAACATGTGATAGCGGAATTTCCTAATCTATTTACTATCCTATCTCTAGGTATAGCAAATCTACTCAGCTTATTAATCCACTATATCTCTATGTGAATTAAAATAAACAGGAGTGCATTAAAAACTATGAATATTCCCGGTTTACAATGTGTCTTTTGGATTACCTTATCACTGAAAGCTACACAAATAACGCAAAGATATTTCTATCCACGTTTAATTCATAGTTATAAATTATAATGAGTAATTGCATATTATCACCTCTCGCCTCAAACATGTACATCAGATAATTCAAGTGGTGGCCGAGTCACTCAAAAGCATTAAGCACAATAATATATAACTCACATGAATGAAATCAATTGTAAAACATAAAAATCATGAAATTCATATCATCATGGTTAGGCTACATCGTAGCCCTAACAAAAGAAAATTAGAATATAGTAAAAGAAAAAATAAAAATAAAAATATAGATCAAACACAGTATTTTGAATCAAATGACAAGAATTATGTCACCACTTTTGTCTTCTCTTCAAAATGCTTGAAAAACTCTCAGAAGAATGAAAACGATCTAACCCCCCAAAACCTAGCTTCTCTCTCCCTTTCCATGTTCTTTTATTTATAGGATATATCCAAAATATTTATCTTCCAACACTTGCAGATAACATTAGGGAACAAAATCAAGAATTTCCGATTTGATATCCATCTTCCACCTGCTTTTATTTGAACTCGATAGTTGACATTATTTTCCTTATCTTCTCCATATCTCATTATTCTGCATAAACAAGGAAAATTCAAATAATTATAAGGAAATCCAAATATTTTCTTATAGATAATGCATTAATTGTTGTCTAAAATAAGTAAAATAACTCTATTTTTATAGAGTTATCAACGATTGATAGCAGGGATGGTGAATCCCTCCACATTATCGTGAGGGGGAGATTTGTTAGCTGAGTTCACTCTATGTGGAGGAAGTCCAATGAGTTGTAAGCCCAAAAAGGACTTGAGCCCATATGATAAGTTAAATGAGGAAATAAGGTTTATCACTAAAAGAGGTAGCCACAAAAAAAGGAAACAGTAACAAGAGAAAAAGAGAAAGTAGAAAATTTGGGGTTTGGAGCAATATATTATTTACATCAAGCTAACCTCAGAGGTCGATTCATAGTCCGATTGAGCTGAAATTTTGTCAGCATGTTCGTGGCGCAATTTTATCGAATCGAACGGTTTGATTTTCGTTTGAAACTCCATACATCAGGTTTTTCATGGATTGATCAAAACCTGCGTTTTTTGTCGACTTATCCTTAATCTCTTGTGAAGTTTATGTGTATTGCCAAAAATTATGTTCTTGAGGTCTTTGCTGCTATGTACCTCTAGTATTTGCTAGAGAAGAACAATTTCGTTGATAGTGAAAATTTCGGGTGGACTCCGCCTCGTGGTTTTTTTTTTTTTTTTTTTTTTTTTGGTCTTTGGAGGAACCGGCTTGCAACCGACAGCCGCGCCGTAAACCCCGGTGACGCTTGCGGGAGGACCCACCACCCCCGAGTCACACTTAATACACCTAGCGCCTCTCCCTGGATTTTGAACCCTTCACCTATTGGCTAAGGATCGGTAGGGTCTTATCCGAGCGGAGCCACCGCGGCCGGTGGTAGGTCTCGTGGTTTTTATCTCCTCACATCGAAGAGGTTTTTCATTTAAAAAAAATCGTCTTGTGTTCGCGTACTTAGTGTTTATTTTACTTTATCAATTCCTATTAGGTTTGCATAAGATGTGAGATTATTTTATTTTGTTGCGTTGATTCGATATTGTTCGAATTGTTACTATTCTCCCATTACCTCCTCCACAGCTAATTCAATTTCATGATCTAAGTACCATCATGGGTGAGCGAGCCCATGGAGTGCGTCCACGCGTGCCTGTGAAGCGGCAATTGCCGACCCTCTCGGCATCCCGGGGCTGCTTTGCTGCCTGACATACAGAGGCCTCATCCGGTCCATCTTTTCATTTACGCAATCCGCGAACGTGGTGTGAGAGCCAATTTCGACGAGAACGCGATCAACGGGAGGAAGATCCTTATCATCTCGGCATAAATCGCTTGTTACGAGCGACACGTCGACCTTGATCATTGCTGGAGGGAAGTAGGAAGTAGGCCCCACGGCCTGACTTCCTTCTCAAACCCAAACTGATTTTTAGAGATTAATGGGGAGGAAACCTATGTGTATCCTTCAATTTTAGCAAGAATCTACTATCCTTCAACTTCATCAATTCACGTGATCCAACTGTGGGCGTTTCAAATGAAACGACAATCCTGTGTCCTAAATTTCTGGCCACGAAGGTTGATTCTGGAACTGCACTTCACTGTTGCGCTTTGTGACGTTGGAAGTGTAGCCATGTTGCAGTTGTTGGCCCACCATGACTTTTCTTGACTCTAATTTCATTGTTGCACAAATAAATCCTTAAAATTGTTCGGAAAATATGGCTTCGAATTGGGTATAATAATGAAATTGGATCTTTAGAGTACTCAAGTCGGACTTTGATGTGTGCTATCATTTTTTTTAAGGATTTATTTGCCCCACAAAGTTACTAATGGTCACCGGCAAATTTCCTCCATGATACAACAAAATCTCAAATGAGAATATTATATAGCAATTCTAATATTTATCCAATATCTCTTATAAGAAACAATTAGAAATAATGGCTGTGAAACAATGAAAGAAGATATGTATTTGATCTCAAAACAAACGTATTTATCTTTTCCTTTCGAATAGAGGCAACTCTTCAAAAGGTTGTTAAAAAGAACAAACGCAACCTTTTGGGAAAGGTTACAAAATGAACAAGTACGTCTTAAGGTTACATTGAAAAAACATTAAAAAAAAAATTGGAATTAAATAAATCATAAATCATAAATAATAAATAAATGTAACTTTTCGTGAACAATCGCATTGTTTCAACAAGACTTTATAGTTAATTTGTATAGAAATAAATCCGAATTTTCAATAAATAAAATTAATGATCGTCGATTAGTGCCAAATCTCCGTCCACATGCGCACTCACATTTCTTCGATGTGGACAAGGCACCTCTTCATTTGTTTTATAAACAAATTACCAACAAAAAATGATATTGTTTTTGGTAAATCTGAATAATATATTTCCGGAGCATATAGACAATGTATAAGCAACTTTAATTTAAAATTGACTGGATCATGTGCCTCCATTTAAGAGATGTTTCAGAGTGAGCGATAGACTCTTCGGCTGCCTATTTCGTGGTCGGAAGCTTTTGAAAGCTATGAATGTTGCAGACTTTTGTGTAAGTGGACTGTGGTGACGAACAGGAAAGGAGACACTAGAGCTAGAATGTAAACAAGGAATCCAGGAATTGACCTCATTTTGGGAATATTGTGAATTATGGGTGTGCAAAAGATTCCAAAATCTCCAGGAACCGTATGTACAGGTGGTTACCATAGGGACCCGCCTGCCCGCCCGCCCGCCCGCCCACTTGGACTTGATTGATTGATATATATATTCAATTTTTATGTTTTCAAAAGAAACTCTAGTTCCTACTAGTCTCCCTCTTAAGAAGGAAAAGATAAGCACTGCTGAGCTGCTCAACATCGAGCCCTTGGATTTGTTTCTTTGTACGTTTTTTTTTATTTTCAGGGTCCTCTTTCCAATTTGCGCTTTTGCGATTCTGTCGTTCGTGTTTTGAGTTTTACTTTTGTTTTGTTGTGGTTTGATCAGTTGAGCTGAAGAAGTAGAACCCGTGTTCTCTTCAGCTGTGAAAAAAACTGACCACCATGTAGCTCTCAAAGCATACGTGTTCTGATCCCTTGTATTTTTCGTTCTCTTCTATGAACCTTAGGAATTTGTTTGATTACACCTCGGAAGATGAATCTATTTACCCGTGATCCTGTGAAACAGCATGGAGGCGTGAGATTTAGCTGTCAAAATTCAAATTTTGTTTTGCCCGTTTATTTTATTTTCTCGGGTAAAACAAGGGGGAGGATGAGGATGAAAATCCTTTTAAGACCTCTTTCATGTTCACTTATATGGAACCTCATGATTTTGTTGAGGATATTTAGACCGGTTCCATGGACTCACTTAAAAACCAGATCGATAGAACTAATGGGCGGTTCGCAATTTCAATTGTTTGAAATTAGTTTTTAGTGGATAGTTTCCGATTTTGGGATGGGAACTGCCCACCATAAAATAGATCACTTCTATTTGAAATGTGGAGAAGCCCATGCCACTTATTGGACTTAGTGAGGTTATGCTTGCAAGCCAAGCTCAAATCACTATCAATCTTTCAGTCATGATGCATCACATTGTAATTAACCAAAGGCTGATTTGGATAACTTACAGATAGCTGTTGGCTTATAATTGCATCCAGGCTATCTTTTTTTTTTTTTTTTTTGATGACCCAGGGAATCCACACACCGTAGCAACATGGATAGTCCGACAGGCTCGCGGTAACGGGGGGTAAACCCTGGGGCGATGCTAGCGGAGGACCCACCAATCCGACGTCGCACTTAAGATCCCGTGCGATTAGTGGGATTCTAACTCCTCTCCTCTGGTAAAGGATCATGGGAGTACTTATCCAACTGAGCCACCGTAGACAGTGGTAGCTGTCTTCTTGATATGCAATGATAGACACAAAATAATGGTGGCCTCCGCCACTTTTAGCCGATCTGTCAAGTTATTCAACTTCTCCGCTTTTTATGGTCAAGAATATATTCAATTTATTGAAAGAGACTACGGGTTAAAAATATTTTTTTGAAGAATCTAATCCTTTTTTAATCGGTACATCAATTTATTCAAGTTATCCACCTTTTATCTTTCAAAAATGCTTCATACTAAAAATTAAAAGATTTTTTTAGAAGCATCTGATTCATCTATTTATGCTGGTCTGTCAAGTCATTCAACTTTTCCACTTTTTATCTTCAAGTTAATGCTTCATCTTATCAGAAAAGACCAAAGACTAAAAAATTCTCTTTAAGCACCTAAGACTTTTTTAAATGGAGGATGACGAATTATTTGATAGAAAATGTGCTTACATCCATTAGATAACACCCATGAAGTGTGATCGCTAAAGAAATTCACAACTACGAATGCAAATTACATTCACGGTATTAAGAATTTCTCATTTCAATAGAATTTGTCATCCAAAAAATAAATTCAGCTTTAATCACACGAGGTAATCACAAAATACTTCAGGGACTTAACTATGTAATCTTTACATGACTCATCTAAGTCAACACCCATTTAGTCTTTCCCTAAATTAAGATAAACAAACGACCATGTTTTTCCAAGTTGCATCCTTTTCACTGAGGGACCACAAAGTCAAATCATCAAACTAAAATGTGTTCATTGTGCTTTCACTTGGGTTCATTTTCTGTGGCCTACTAATAGGCACTACACATCGGATTCTGATGCATATCGTGCATCGCATGTTTAGATGATTACGGTTCACACTACTTCCACTTGAACTTAGAAAACTAATCCCACTAATGGTGATCAATTCTCACAATCTACGACATCTCCACACAACAGTTCATCACTTCCCTCGATTTTCCCTAAAAGTGAAAGATGCCATTCTGTTCCCCTCGAAAATGGAATTTGAATTGTCCTAGAATAGAATAAAGTTAATAAATCAATTGTGCCTTTTGATTAAAAAAAAAGAGAAAAAAAAGAGAGATTTAATTGGAGAAATACCTTGTCTTTTGAAAAAGGAGGACAAGAAAGTGGTACTCTGTTAGCATGGGGTCGTCAAAAGCTTTGTCCATTGTGATTATGATTTGATTCTTGTTGTTCCTCTTTAATTAAGTGCGTGCCATGCTGATAAGCACTAAGATTAGATCAAATCCCTCTTGGGATAACATGGATGTTGACAAATCGACACACCTACACTAATTAATAGAGCAGCCCAGAGGAAAAGGGGAATCAATTGGTTCTATTTTTCCTTGCAAATTGTAACAAAAGTTTTATTTTTTGCCAGAAATCACCAAATGTCCATGTTTAATGGTTCCCTTATGCACAAATGGTTCAGAAGTCATCCACTGTGGAATAGTTTAATATAAATTATACCTTTCAAAAAGAGGCATTTCTATGATTCCATGTCCACTTGCACGGAATTTTATCCGAAGTCTCATCTATTTCTCTTAAGTGTTAAGTAATTTCTTATCATAGAAATTAGTTTTCGTTTAATCAATTCCTATTACGTTTTTCTTAAAAGTTACTCATTTGTATTGAAATTTTACTTCGAAATCGTGAGAAGTTCTGCAAGAAATTTGTATTTGTTTACTCACGCAGTTCTCCTTCTTTCCTTGCAAATAGCCCAAATATAATTACCCGGTCACTTAATTTGGCATCCAAGAAAAGTAACATTGAATGAATGCCTGTGAGTTTGACAAGTATTACCATTGTCAGTCTTTTTTTTTTTTTTTTTTTAAGGAATAGAATGATCAGAAGTTACTGAACAACAAGAACAATAACATTGCCAGATTGCACTAGATTGATGAACCAGGATATATTTATTTTTCAGGTATATATCATCAGGTGGTTCTTGAACCTTATTTTGTATCCATCAGCAGAGACATGATCTAATTTGCCAAACAAAATGGGTATGACAATTCTTGCCAATCCAGTATCATCGTCTATTAGATCATGGTTAAATTTACAAGATACTCATGTTATCATCAGGAGAGCTCTTCACATGATTGCCACTGTCAATCTTGAACAAGATTTTGACATGAAAATGGAAACCCTTGTACCAAATGCAGAAGCAGAGGGAACACCAAAAAAAAAAAAAAAAAAATTTGCAGATTTTCTATGTCACTAGTCTAGGACTCTTGAGGATGAATCTCAACATGCTCACTCACCTCATTAGCTTTGCTTTTCTCATTAAAAATCTGCCCCTTGATTTTTGCAGCTGGTGGCAGACCAGCACTCTTCTTTGTGACATCTGGTTTCTGCTTCTTGATACTGTCATCAATCAATTTTCAACATCTTCTTGGATTTCTTTCTGTACTTGTTAGGATGACAAGCATGAAGTTCAAAACAGTAATTGGTTTACCAGCATCCTGTATATAAGATGTCCCACTATGTACAGATTCGCAATTATTCTGGGAAGTGGAAGTTGTTGTTAATCATAAGAAAGGTAGATAAATCTCATCCTTCACCATACTGCCGGAAGATGGCCGGGGGACTCGCCTTTTTGACTTGTCATGATCATGATAAAAGAAAGATAAGATCCCAAAACAAAGTTGGTGCGTACGTCTCTTTCAGGGGACATTGCCAAAACATGTTTATTCTATTTTTATCCAATGATTCCTCGATTACAAAGGCAAAGAAAATATCTAACTTTCAAATGTACATATGCCCAATAAGAATTTAGAATAATCTTTTTTAATTTTCGGTCTGGGAATATAGATTGCTTTGGAGTAATAAGCTTTGAACTTCTATCCCTGCTTTAAGAAACTATAAATTAAATCTACTAATGTGACTTATTTGTAATGCTGTAGAAGTTATTGAGCTTTGCCTTCTTTTCTTCTACAAACACATTTGGGTGCACTGATAAGCTACTCAAAGAACAAGGGCAACCTCGATATTACATTAACGGCGTACCAGGTTCTAGCTAGGCAAAATGCTGGAGCACAAATAATCTCTTGTTTGGCCTCTGGTCGGGCTTCTTTTTGTCTAACCCGTCATTGAGGTCAGTAAATTAATTCATGAGCCATGATTTTTCTTATCTAATGCGGGTTTCCTTATCATTCAAAATTATGATTTCCTCCATATTTATTGATCATTCAGGAAAGAAGCATCACTCTTCTTTACCAAAGTAACCAGGAAACTGATAGCATAAACAGTCACTAATAAGCTTTCAAGTTTCCAAACATACAAGTTATTTCACCTCTCATATTCTGCAGCTGAAGAACCCAGGTCTCTCTCTCTCTCCCTCCACTCCCCCCCCCCCCCCCCCCCCGGGTTCTTCATGCTGATTGTCTTGAGTACTTTTTGCTTCTTCACAAGCCAAATTTTCCAATGTTGTAGGTTACATACTCCGAACCATTTTAGGTTATGCTTCGACAATTGCACATTCTTTGGATTCTTAATGACTGTCTTTTAGCCAATGAATTAGAACACCTTTGTTTTGTCCCTTATGAATAGTGAATAGTAATAAGTTCCTACGGTTTAACTGTTAAGGGAAAAGCAAAAAAGAGATAGAGATAGGGAAAATATTGAAAGAAGTCTTGGTGAACTCTGGGGCGAGTTTTTGCAGAAAACGTGTAAAAGGGATGGCGGGTCTCGTTCCCACTTCTATAGGGTATTGGTTGGTATAGCTAAACTTCAACAAGTGTAATCAAACGTAACGTTCTCTTATCTGCTGGCCGTGCCTGGTGTTTGATTTTGCGTGAGCATGTGAACAGATGAATTGCCATCTTGGAAACAGATCATCGACGTTCTGCATTTGTTTTGCTAGAAGTTTCATATCCATAGTTTTCTGGATTGTTTTAACAGAGTATATTAAGGAACTTGTTGCGGAAATAAGTGATCAACCAGTATAATAAATAGAACAAGAAAATAAATGGATCTCATCAGAATATCAACTCCACATGCACCTTTAATCGTTTCACAAGGATTTTTTGATGCAACATACTCAATCACATATAAAGCAAAGTACCATTGCATCCATATCTAATAGGAGATCAACACACATTTTTTCAAATTCGACGGTTACGGCAACTGTTGGCTTTATAAGCTCCACCTAGTTATGAGCGCTATTTGTGTTGATTATTCCTTTGTACCAATTACCTTGAAAGTTTCCTGTTGCAATTCCACCTTGAGCTGAATACCATTTAGATATGTATGAATGCCATGATTACTACTAGCTGAAGACTTGTCAAATGTAACATTTTCACTAATAACAAGTGAATTCAATTCCAAGCATCACGATTGATGATCCTACTCAACTTGTGCATAGCCTAGGAACATGCATGTTCTTGCCTTTCCATTGAGCTTACTATCACTCACTCGAACATATTATGGGCAACCAAATTTTATAAAAGTAGAATAATTAGCAATGTTATTGGGCCACACTTGTTTAGGAGTCCGACATCCAACCACAGTTGATGAGGATCTATTAATTAGGTAACTCACCGTATTCGGTGCATTTGTTAGGAATTTCCTAGCTATGCTAGAAATAGAGAGCATTCTATGGGCATCTCTAAAAATGTTTTGCTCATCAACTTCATAACCTATCGTGGTTCACTAGCACTGGTGTAATGTCTCACTAGCCTTCATACATAATTTGTTTAACAGCTCTAAGCAAAACTCTCAATTGTCCGCATTTACTTGATCGTATTACTAATTTCATTTTCTATCAAAGCTCTCAATTGCCTGATCCTAAAAACAACATCAAATCTTTGCCTTAGCACAAACACCTAGGTTCTCCTCAAGGTCGTCTGTAACTATTAGCATAAATCTGACACTCTTCCTTGAAAGAAGCTACGATAGCCTATAAACATGCAAGTGAATTAACATTACAATCTTTGTAGTTTCTCTGACAGTTGTACTAAATTGTACTTTTCGCTATTGGCTTAAGTCACTCCACTTGCATACATTCAGTTTTTCAATCACATAACCACCCAACAAATTCCTTTTAATTAAAACCTTCAAACTTCTCTCATCAATGTGCCCCAAATACATATGTCACAATTTGGACTCTCTTATGAATGCATATGATGTCTCCATGGTGAATTCCGTCACCTTCTTGTCTTGAAGCTCATACAAACCACTATGCTTGATTCATGTCATTACCACTAGGACACCTCTAACAACTTTCAGAACTCCACCTTATGAAGTATGCTAACACCTAACTAAATTCAAGGCACTTAAGGAAATTAGATTTGTCTTCAATTTTGAAACATGCCTCACTCTAGTCAATATCCCCCACAATACCATCATGCATTTTTATTCTAGCATCATTGACACCCACAACATCACAATCAATGTTGTTCCTCAATTGCACGATACCACTATCCATGCATTGATAAGTAGTACACTAGTTGCTATTTGGTGTAGTGTCAAATGAACAATCAAAATCAATAATACTTCTATCAAACAACAAATCCTTAGCGATAGACAAATCAAAATCTACACTATACGAATTACATTTAGTTACAACTACAACATCATCTGCAGACTCAACTTTAATTCGCTTACCATATTTGTTTTTTAGCTTAGGGTAATTCCTCCTAAGATGCCCCTCTTACCACAACTCCAACAAACAACACAACTAGTCCTAACTAGTCCTAGACTGACTACTTTTGTTAAGATTTATACTAATTCTGCTAACGCAGATCCTAGTTCTTTCGATAGCTTAACTTATTAAAGCAATATGTGTAGATTTACCAAATTCTCTTCTACGGATGTCCTCACCCAAAATTAAATCATGAACCTCATCAAATGTCAAGCTTGTTGATTCAAAAGAACTACAGATAGTTATAATAGTAGTATTACAGCTATCAGACATAGAAAATAATATAACCAAGGCACTTAGTGAATCTCAACTAAACTCAATTGATTAACGACCACATTGAATATATTGAAATGATTAGCAACTGACACACTTTTCCCATCTTAAATAGATGTCACATCATGTAGACCTTAATGATCGTAAAGGCTTCTTGTACATTTCTGAGAGAGCCTTCATCAAATCTGTAGTGTTCTTCTGTTTTGCAATGTTAAATGCGCATTTCAAGCCAACATTGACCGCAAAATGCCCAACATTTGTCTATCCAACAAATTCCAATTAACTTCCTTCATCAAATCGGGTTTCTCTTTAAACAAGGGTAACTTCATATTCCTCTAGTAAAGCTAATCATCAATCTGCATCTTCTAGATACTAAAATCCTTCCTAGCATAATTGTCAATTTTACTTTTCCTTCTTCTATCACCATCGATTCACTTCAACTCAGTTAAGCTTGGCTTTGATACCAATATTTGCTTAAACAAATGATCAAACAATATAATAGACACAATAAGAAAATAGATTTACATGGTTTGGTTGATGTCACCTACGTCCATGGGGAAAGTGGCACAAAATTTCACTATAGATCTAGCGATACAAACTATAACGAAGATTACAACCACACTTAAATTATTAAAACAATTTAAGTGTTTCTCAACCCCCAATTACATCCAATAACTCATTTACTATTTAGCCCTCACAATTCCTTTCAAAACAATTACTCAATCTCACAATAGAATTCATGCATCTTACGAAAGATTTATTGGCTGCAACATTCTCGAATTGCTCGAGTATGTAATTCATAAAGAAAACAGTAAAGTCATGTTTTATACACAAGAGAATTGGATCCAAAGTAATAAATTAATAAATAAAACATACTCAAACTTGGAAGCTACTCAGCTAAGAAACCTATTCAAATTAGGAAACCTACTTAAATAAGAAAAGTTTTCTTTTCGAATTATTTTCCATAGAGGTGGTGTGAATGAGCGCGAGAGAGAGAGAGAGAGAGTTCTCGCATTCCACGTCTTCATTTCCTTCCTCGTCTATACTGATGAAAGATCATTTCTTCACTTTTTAGCAATGTCTTCAACACAAATTGCCGACAAGAAAGCGAAGATATTAGAGCTCTTGCGTGATAAGAGTAAAGTGGTTATTCAAGGGGAAGCTGGTATCGGAAAGACTTGGATGGCAAAGGAGATAAGTGATAGTGCGATAGAGGAGGGTCTATCCTGCGGCTGTATCTGGGTGTGTTGCACAAAGAAACAGCATATCAGATGTATAATTGAAGATATCGTGCATGAGTTTTCTCCAACTCACCCTAGTGAAGAGCTGGATGAAGTCAATGAGGGCAACGACAAGACCACAGGGAACTCCGATGTCTTGAAAGGTAAGTTTCTCAAAATTATCAATGAAAAAACATCATCAAAGGATCGTGGGGAGAAGTTTCTTTTGATCGTCTTGGATGATGTTCCCATTGAAATGAAAGAGGCTGATATAACCACAGAATTGCTTGCACCTCATGGACAGAAAGTGAAGCTTTTAATCACAAGGAACTGTGAGCTTAGACAAATTGTGATATTGGAACCAGGTGCATTACGTTCCCCATTTGTTTTGCCAAAAATTTTAGTACATTATAAATGGCACTTGCGAGAGCCATAGTCCCATCTCTACATTTTCTTCCTCTTCTGTACTGATGAAGGATCATTTCTCTACTTTTCAGCAATGTCTTCAACAAAAGTTGAAGAAACGAAAGCGAAGATATTACAGCTATTAGATGATGAGAGTGTGGCAATAGTTGTTATACAAGGGGAAGGTGGTGTTGGAAAGACTACGATGGCAAGAGAGATGAGTAAGTGTGTGATGGAAAAGAGTCTATCCTGCTGCAATATCTGGGTGTCTTGCACGAACAAAGGGGACATTAGATGCATTTTTGCAGATATTGTGCATCAACTTTCTCCAGTACCCCCCAGTGAAGAAGGGGATGATAGTAATGAGGGCACCGATAAGATTGCAAAGAGCTCAGTTGTCCTGAAAGATAAGGTTCTTGAACTTATTGCTAAAAAGATGTCAGAGGATCAGGGAGAGAAGTTTGTTTTAATCATCTTGGATGATGTTCCCACTGAAATGAAAGAGGCCGATATAACCACAGAACTGCTTGTGCCTCATGGACAGAAAGTAAAGATTTTAATCACAAGAAGAGACTATTCTGGAAATGGTATTGAAGAAGCAGCAAGAATAGTGGAGATTGAGCCCTTCCCTTCGAAAGATTTATCAACTCTGTTGCAAAATCTAGTTGATAAAGAGATCCGTGAGTTCCCAAATTTCGAGATGCTATCAATAGCAATTGCTGAAAAGAGCAGGGGTCTGCCTGCTGCGATTGTCATAATTGCTGCAGCTTTAAATTCCATTGCCCGAAACAAATCCAGCTGTTGGAGCCTAGAGAGCGCACTGCGAGAAGTTGCCAGTAGTGGAGGCCTTCCTGAGGACTTACCCAAGATGTTGCATTGTTGTCATGACATGTTGCCTAGCATGGAGGCCAAATGCTTTTGGCACATCAGGCAATTCTTTCTCAGGCATGGTGGGATCCATTACAACGAGCTGATTGCCAACTGGATATTGGAGGGATACTTCAGAGATAGCAACCATGTCGAGAATGCTTATGCAAAGGGTCATCGTGTATTGATGGAGCTTCTGGATCGGCGCCTACTAAAAAAGCTGCATAATAATATTGTCTCCATAGAAGGATTAGCTCTGAAGACACCTGATCACAGGTATATCAGAACAAGCTGTGATCACAGGTATATCAGAACAAGCTGTCTAGGACTGGCTTGTGCATTTGATGATGGTAAATGGGAAGGCTTTGGGAGAATCGCATGGACAGACGGTATGATGCAAACGCTCTGTAGGCCAAAGGACCAAACAATCACCACTCTACTAATTGACGGAAGCCGCCTCAGTAGGGAAGTTCCTGAAACCTTCTTTGAGCCCATGAAGGACCTTAAAATTCTTGCCCTCTTCAAGCCCAGATTTAAGTCTCTGCCCTTGCCCCTGCTCAAAATGGAGAAGCTTCTGGTGCTGGCACTCAGAGGCTCTGATCTGCTTGAAAGCATAAACGAGATTGACAAGCTCAAAGCATTGCTCATTCTCGAAATATCCGGTGCTAGCTCCCTGAAAACAATTCCTGATAATATTTTTGAGCATGTCATCCATATTAGAACTCTAAATCTGTCATCTGTCCCAATAAACAATCTGCCTTCTTCTTTTTCCCAACTGAATGGATTGCGTTGGCTCATCCTCAGAGACTGTCCTTGCTTAGAAACACTCCCAAACCTTACAACTTTGGGGAACCTTGAGATTCTTGATGCCTCCGGCACAAATTTGAAGGAGTTCCTTGACAAATGCTTTGCACCACTCAGGAAACTTCAGTATCTAAATCTCTCAGAAACTAAGATTGTGCGCTTGCCCTTTATCTGTGATGCTGCAAGGCTCACATGGTTATTCCTGCGAGGCTGTTCATGCTTATTCAGGCTGCCCAGTCTGCCAAGAAGCCTTCAGATTCTTGATCTTTCAGATTCTGCCTCAACCGAAATTGAGCCAGGCCTCAGAGCCACACAAAAAATATCAAATACAGATGTTACCAGCCTTCGACATCTTAACTTGAAAGGTTGTGGTGTACTTGAGAAACTTCCACCTACTAAAGCATTTGAGAAGCTTGAGTTACTTGATGTTTCATATGCTGTTAATCTGAAGAAAATCGAAGATGAATCCTTCAGTCATCTGAAACACCTTAACGAACTCAATCTATCTAACACCAAAGTTGAGACCTTACCATCCCTTCACAGACTTGGCAATCTTCATCGGCTCTTGCTCAAGGATTGTAAATTGTTGAAAAGACTGCCCATTATGGAAGGTCTTCTGAGACTCAAGGAACTTGATCTTTCAGGTGCCTCTTCTTTGGAGGAAATGGGTCCTGAGTCTCCAGACTGTGAGAAGTTCGACCTCCCAAACCTACAAAAGCTTTTACTGGCTGGTTGTGATCACCTGAAAAAGTTGCCTCTGTTGAATTCCTTAGAGAAACTGGACATTCTCAATATTTCAGGTTGTACTCTTCTTAACAAAATACCAGATGAATCCTTCGAACACATGCCTCGTCTTCATCTGCTAGATGTCTCTGAAACAAAGATTGAAAGCCTTCCATCTGTTGCTAAACTTGGCAATTTGCACTGCCTCATCCTAAGGGACTGTCATCTCCTTACAACTCTAACTGGATTGGAATATCTAACAAAGCTTCAGGAGCTTGATCTTTGTGGCACGAGCTCCTTGGGGGAAGTCAAAGCTAAGTGCTTGGAGTGCATGCCTCAGCTTCAAATTCTCAAGTTATCTAGAATTAAGGTTGATGAATTACCATCCATTTCAAATCTCCCCAATTTGACTCAACTTTCACTGAGCGGCTGCTCAGGGTTTGCAGAATTGCCACATTTGGATGCACTGACCAAACTCAGGTACCTGGATCTTGTGGGAACAGAGATCAAATCTCTAGTCTCCATTAAAACTCTAAGTAATCTCCAAGGACTGTCCCTGAGAAATTGTACTAGTTTAGAATCAGAAGAGTTGCCACCTCTGGAACCAGATAGTCGTTTGGAGGTGCTTGATCTGGTGGGAATCAGGATGAATGAGTTTCCCTATTGGATTTTTGAGATGACAAATTTAAAGTGCCTCCATTTGCCAGACCTCAACGTTATTCAACAGGTTGATTGGAGTAAAATAAAGTGCTTACCTGAACGAGTTAACTGGGAGGAATGTGGGATCTTTAAGCTTGAGGGGATCGTTACTGACAGTAACAGGACTTTCCTATCTGTTCGTGGTACTGACTTTTTCAGTTCCTGGAGCAAAATTCCGCACTGAGAAATACATGCTTCAAACGATTTCATTTCAGTGTGTACCCTCCTAGAGAACAAGGTAAAGGTGGTGACATCTATCACTATCGGAATGACCTGGATTTTAGGAACATCTACAATGAGATCAGGCATCTCCCTGATCCTGGACAGCCTGACCAGGTTCTTGATCCTGCACAGCCTGACTGGTTTCCTGATCCTAAACAACCTGACCAGCTTCCTGATCTTGGACAGCCTGACTGGTCACTAGAGTTCTACGGGTTTGAAAGATTGCATAAATATCCCAGAGAAGTGATCAAGCACGGTAACTGTATTTCTTTTATTGATGATTTGTGCATGAGTTGTTTGTCTGATTTGGGGGATGACAACTTGGAAGCACTCAAGGGTTGCTGGCTAGAGAGGTGCAATCACATCGAATCCATTTTTGCTGGATCAGATGTAACTACTCTGTGGGTTGCCAACCTTCCACATCTACGAAGCATATATAGTGAGACAGTGCAGTCTAAGAGCCCTAAGAATCTGAAGAATCTGTACATAGATTGTTGCCCCATGCTCATGTGGGCTTTCTCTTCCTGCCAGCTTCCGGAAAACCTTGAAGTCATTCAGATAAATTTTTGCGACAAATTGGAAACACTAATTGAGCATGAGACATCCACAGAGTGCAAGTTGCCAAATTTAAAGACCTTGCATCTGTTGGGACTGCCCATGTTGAAGAGAATAGGGCTCCAGCTTCTGGAAAACCTTGAAATTGTCCAGATACAAAATTGTGACAAAGTGGAGACACTATGCGACCACGAAGCATCGAGGCTGTGCACATTGCCAAAGCTACACACCTTGCATCTATTGGAACTGCCCTTCTTGAAGAGCATTGGGATCAGTAGTGCATCTCCCAGAACATGTGGAGTTCTTGAATGCCCAAATCTGAAGAATCTGCTCATAGATTTCTGCCCCAGGATTGTGAGTGTTTCCTCCTCATCCCGACCTCCGAATGACCTTGAGGTCATCAAGATACAACATTGTGACAAATTGGAGAGTCTGTTTGAGGACATAACATCTGCAGAGTTTGCATTGCCAAAGTTACACACCTTTCATCTATTGGAACTGCGCAGGTTGAAGAGATTAGGGGTCAGCAGAGCCGGATCATCTCTGGAACCATATATTCGTGGATGCCCAAATCTGCCAAAGGATCTTTGGAATCGCCAGCACTAAAGAGCTTTGAAATAAATTCTATCTGCTTCCTAATCCTAGAACAGCCTATTTCTTGATGTGTACGGACAAAAACATATGCATGTTCCCAAAGCATATTTTACAGTTGTGCTAAGGATTATCGACTTCAAAGTCCGTACAATCTCTTGCTAGCTGTGGTTTTCATTGAAACTCTTGATACAAGAAAGGGGAAGAGAAGAATAAAGAAAAATACCATACCAATCTTCACGGCAGATTCGACGAGACAAATGTACAGTATCAATAGGTGTCTGCGAAAGAACAAAAGAGATTGATAGAAATGGTAAACCTCAAGATACATCTAATTTATGAAGATGAGAAAAGGTCACATATCTTTATCCAACCTAGGGCCACTAAATGTCTAGTTACAGGCATAACACTTAGCCTGGTTGCTGTCGTTTATGTAAGCTGAGAGCTACATTGAAGATTTAAAACCAGTGCAACTCGTAAAGAAATTCTAAATTCCTCCTCCTACGCTCAGCATTTATCGCTTCAGATGGGGCGAAATGTTGAAATGACAGTAAAATTGATTTTCATTAACAATGCTTTAGATCAATCAATGATAGAGGACAAAAGGAAACGGTTGGCTGCGTGATCTCTATGGAATCAAGAATGAAAGTTACTCAATCCTTCTGTTTCTTTTTTTATTGTGTGTTTATTTTGTGTTTATGATAACTGTGTATGAGGCTATTTTGTTTTCTTAATTAGATCCCCATTATTGACATTTGTGAATTGTTATATATTTTTTTAAATTAAATTGTATCATTGGCGTTGGTAAACTTCAATTTCTATGCAAAAGGAGGAAGTCATGAGTTGTGGATCAAGCTATAAGCACAAAGACACAACGAAGAGAAAAAAACTCCCAATAAGTTCTCCCTCAAATTTATGGTGCTCTTATTCCAAGTCTCCAAAGTTTATTATTATTCTCTTGGTTCCAACATTTGGTGTCAGATTTACAAATATTATTCATTAGTTTCGTTCAATTGCAACTTCCAAAGTTGAATGGGAGGAATTTCAATAACTAGTCCGTCAAGATAAAGGTTCTTTTCAAATCGCAAAATTTGTATTAGCGGAGAACAGCCACACTGAAGTGGCAAATGCTGAAGTATTCAATGCTTTAAGAATATGAGAGAAGGAATCTTTGGTGGAATCCAAGAAGACAGATCATAAAGCATTATTTGCAATCTTCTAGCTTGTAGGGGAAATGATATTTGAAAAAATTTTGAGCACCAAAACCGTGAAAGCAACATGGGATATTATTCAACAATCTTACTAAGGTGATGATTATGTCAAATAGACCATTGTTAAACCAATTGAGGATTTCTTGTGAAGAACTCCAAGATGCGCATGTGGTAGAAAAATTTTCTGAGGTCTTTGATCGAAAAATTGACTACATTGTCGCGGCAATTGAAGAAGGCCAAGATGTGTCAACCATGTCATAGGAGCAATTGATGGGTTCATGGTGCTCACATAAGCAAAGAATGAATCAAAAGTCTTTTAGTTCGAATCCCAAGCAAGCATTGTAGAGTTTGGTTGCTTAGTCAAACTTAGGAGGCTATCAAGGTGGCTGAGATCATGGAGGCGATTGAATATAAAGAGGTGAAAATTTGAATTTTACATGAAAATATAGAACACGTGACAAATCAAAGGTCAAGTGTTTAAAGTGTAACAAATTCAGACATTACAAACATGAATGACAAGCAAAGATGACATACAAGCAAGCAGAAGAAGCGCATGCTATTGATGCTAACAAAAACGTGGTGCTAGCATGCATGAAGGATGACTCAAGCACCGTAAACACCAAGATCAAAAGTTATTCTCACAATTGGATAAGCTAGTTTACAGTGAAGTTAATTTTGAGAATAAATCAAAAGTTCTCATAATGTACAACAGTAACATTAATATCAAGTTAAAAGATAGTATTAACATTACTGTTGCAAATGTTTACTTTGTACCTAGGTTTTTTTTTTTTTTTTGAATTTATTAACTGTTGGGCAACTTTAAAAAAAAAAACTACTATTGACACCTAAATTTTAGCTAAATATTTAAGATAAATTTGCATAAAAAATTAGAGATCGATTTGGACCTAACAAAAAGGATTTTCGCATCACGAAGGTACTAATATTATTTGCATCTACTAAGTTTTGTTTTCTATTTTTCTTAGCCTATTTTCGGATAATTTTTTTAAAATAAAATAATTAAAAATATAATAATAGAAGCCCCCTTTCTTCCTCTTCTTCTGTGGTAGACCCGAGACCATTCCACCATTTATTTTCGCAGGCCCGGCCCCTCCGCCTTCTTCTCCTTCCTCCTTCCTCCTTCCTTCCCTTCTCTGCAACTCACGCGCGTAGAGGTCGTCGACGCCGGGAGGACGATCTACGGCAGAGAGAGGGGAGAGTAGGCCGGCAACGGATGGGACACGCCTTCAATGCTGAGACGAGACGCCGGTTCGGCAAAGGGGAACGCCAAGAACTGGCACCGTATCCTTCGTCGACCGGTCCCCCTCGGCCTATGAATAGGGCATAGGGCTGAGGCCGAAGAGCGCACGAAGAGAGAGAGATCGGAGGAGCGAGCTTGGAGGACTTCACCTGAGAGACATCTTGGGAGAGGCCTGAGAGTGAGCGAGTCCGAGAGGTAGAGATGAAGAGAGAGAGATCTGAGAGGTTTCTTCAGAGAGACATCCAAGAAGCCCGAGAGAACTAAGCGAGCGAGAGAAATCAGGAGTTTGAGGGAGAGAAGGTTGAGATCTGAGGGTAGCTCGAGCAGAGACTGAGAGTGAGTGGTGAGGTGAGGTCGCCGATTGCCGGCACGCCTTGTTCCCGTCGAAGCCGCGGTAAGTCCCGCTTTTGTCGAGTTGGGGTTGGTTTCCCGAGGATCTTGGCACGGGAACGAGCGAGGCGGACGGACGCAGCTTGATCTATCGAACTCGTCCGCTGTCTAACGACTTCAAGCCAGATAGGGAACGCCGTCGACGGCCCCCCTCTCTCTTCTATCCTGTCCTTCTTTGTTTCAGGCTCGCCAGAACAGGCTGCCGTAGCCCGATCCGAGCAAGTTCCAGCCTCAATTGTGTGTGTGCTGCGGTATTGGGGTCTAGGGGGGTGTTGATCGCTTTGAATTTCGGCTTGAATTCGGGCTGGGTTGTTCGCGTTTCTCACCCTCAGGCGATGCACACCACCTGTTCGATGAAATGCTCGAACCAGATCTCACTTAGGTCTCCTCTGATTTCAGTAGGAGGCATGGCCCGGTTGGTTCGGTGACATCGTCCTGGTGACCGGTGAAAATCCGGGGAGCGAATGTGTTCTAACCGGTCAAAGAGCGTCGTGTGCATGATTGGGGTCTTGATGTTCTTGAATCGACAAGCAAACCTTCGGCGTTCTGGGCATGCTCGAAGGGGACTACGTGAGGGTGAAAGAAAAAGGAGCAAAGGGGAGGTAAAAAAAAAAGAAGAGAGAAGAGAAAGTAGAAAAGTGAAAAAAAAGTAATAAAAATAAGAAAGAGACAAAAAGGAAAAGACAAAAAAAAAAGAGAGAGAAAATAATAATAAAAAAGTCAAGTGGGGAAGCTCATCCGGAGGCGCGACCCGGGTTGGCTGGGTCGGCCGGGCTGGACCCGAATCGGGTCGACCCGCGGGTCTGACCGGCCCGGGTCACATATTATTATTATATTTACATTTTTTTTCTTAAAATCCATTTTTTAAAAAAATTTCCAAAAAATAGAAAAACAAAAAAACAAAAAATGTCTTTGAATGCTTTTCCTTAAAACATGTGAAAATCCTTAAAAGAAAATCCATAAAAAAAATTATGTTTAAGTTCTTAAAAGCAAATATTGACTTATTTCAATTGCACCATTATGATGCATGGATTTATATTTCCTTAATTTGGTTAGGAATTGAATCATAGAGGTGTAGTACCTGGTCACAAACAACTCCAGCCTGCAATAACAGAACAAAAGTCACATTAGATGGTAGCGAGTTGCAGATTTGGATCATATAAAGCAGACATTAATGCAGACTGCATAGTACTTGCTCGTCAAGAGGCATAAACCATGAATCCCATGCTCCATCCCCAATTTCTCTACAGTAAAATTAGACAGGTGAAGCTAGTGTTCAAACAAGTCATGCAAAACCAGAATACTAAGCTTCTTCAGAAAGAAATTATCATCATACAACAAGAGGAGAAAAGCAAAGCAACATGAGGCCATATTCCTAGGAAATTTATCTATAAAAAAAATGGCTTGATAAAACAGATTTTACAGAAGGATGAAGATGACTTGAATAGAATAGGAAAGCATCACCGATATAGACTTTATCCAGAATAATAACAGTTAAGGAAATTATGCGTGTCACAGACATTTATCATTACGTAGTTTGAATGACTGATAATTTCTTCAATCCAGTTAATATCGAGTTGGGCATAATTGACCAATGATTTTTGCTATATAAAAATAAAATAAAATTCTGCAGATATAAAAATAGCCGTGAGTTGTCTCAGAAAAGGAGCAGAAGTCAGTAATAAGACTAGCAATTGCACACTAGGATGGACAAAGATTATGCACAATGGAATGAACATGCTCGTCATACTCATAGGAGAGTAGCGACCTGATATTTATTACGTAAAATCTCTTCAGATGCACTTCTGAGGGAAGTCCTTGTGTAAATTGGGCAAAGAAGGTCTCACTCATAATGTCATAGATGTATCTCTAAGGAAACAATCCTGAGGGCATCCAGCTTCCAAAACAAATTCAGGTCTTAACCTAAGTGTGCTCTCTCTTCAATGTCAAATCATACTTTACAATCTTTTGGTTTACGGAAGTAGCAAATACTTGAAATCTTTTGGTAGAGCGTAGCAATCCAGTCTGAACAAGACATATAAAGTAGCACGAAGGAATTCTAAATAAATCTCACAAAGTACAAAAAAACCAACTATAGAGGTGTGATCACATTGATGAGAAGATCAATTTAAGTAATCCGGCTACGCAAAAAAGGAAATGAAGAGATTATACAGGCATACATGCAAAACCCTTCAGCATCAGAATATTCGCTCAAAAGTTTAGTGAACTGTGATTGGAGCACTGATCGCCGATGCCTGCCAGAATTCAAAAGGGAAACAGAACCAGTGTAAAAGTTCATTAGAGAAGAGAGATGGATTAGGCACAAGAACAGAGTAAACCACGCAATCTAATGAACCAAAACTCGAAAATTCTTCTAATAAGCAGCAGAATTTGCTTCCAGTTACACCACAATCCGTTCTATCCAACTGCCGACAATACACAATTTCGAATTAGACCCTTAAAGAATCAGACTGCCGATAACAGACCATACAGCAATCCACCAAATAACAGTTGGTGTACACATACAAAAGGTCGAAACCAACATCCCAAATGATTTACTCAATAAAAGGGTTCGCTCCTAACTGAACAAACCAACATGAAATGAAACGACACGATTCCTACTCCCTTAACTTCTGGACGGGACACCAAGTTTCGTGCTTTCGACTTCTTCCTTCCTATTTCAAGTGAGCTAGAAATCATCAAAGACGCAAAATTCGCTCGTGGCATCCGCGAGAGTCGCTCTCCCACCCAAAAGCAAGCATGACAAGCGGCCATGATCGAAATAGGCAACGCCCAAAACATCATTCGACCCGTCAATTCCACCACACGACAAGCTCCAGGCACACAAGCAGTCCCGTCGAACGGGAGGCGACGTTGCGGACCTAATTACCATGCAAGACGATGAAGGGCACGCAGTGCGACACTGCGAAGATCGAGAAGGCGAGAGCGATCGACAGGGCGGTGGCGGAGGCCATGGATCGAGTCCTTCTGATCCGTCGTCGTCGCCGGCGTCGAGAGAGATCCCCGAGAGCTTCTGAAGAGGAGGCGTGAGATCAGTGAAGCAGGCGGAGGTCGACCACTGGCGACGAAGGAGTCATCCCCCGACACGCGCAATCAATCAAGCTTGCTTTGCTTCTTCAACCTCCTACCAATCGCTTCCTCTCTGCAACTACTTCTCTAGAGATAGAGAGAGAGACTTGTGTCGTTTTGGTGGTGGACGTTCTGATTGATGATGCGGTACGTCGTATTGGTGGGGTATGGTTCGATAATATAATAATGGGTTAATACTCTGAAAAATTCTAAATTAGTACACTTGTAACAAATTTATCCAAAATTATTTTTTTTTTGGTAAAGAATCCAAAATTATTTTTTTGACCATCAAAAACCCTAAACCTGGATACTTTTTTGTAATTTATCCCAAACCTGCAGACACTTGTGATAAATTTACCCTCCGTTAGTTTTCTTTAAATTTTATTATCAAATTATTAAGTTAAATGACACGTGACAATTGACTAGTATACCAATTTGGAATTCTACGATCCATTTGTCAGAGTTTACAATTTTTATGATTTTTTGTGGTATTAATTTAATTTAGTGAATGGTATATTTGTCATAAATTTATCGGTTTGGAGTTTTTTTAGCGGTCGAATAAATTAGTTTGAGGGTAAATTTGTCATAAATGTACCAATTTAAGGTTTTTTATGATCAATCGAGGTAAATTTGTCACAAAATGTATTCATTTGAGGTTTTTCATGGTCAAAAAAATAATTTGGGGTAAGTTTGTCACAAGTGTCTTAGTTTGGGGTTTTTCAAGGTATTAACCCAATAATAATTATCAGGTGGATTTTTTTTCCTTTTTTTTTATTGGCTGATTTGGTTGTGTCTTGTGTTATTTATTTTTTTCTTGCTTTCCTCCCGTTGTGTATAAGTTTTCTCTTCTAATTTAATCTAGGCCCAAACCGATATGTTTGAGCGGTGGATCAAAAAAATGTTATCCATGTATTATTCATCTAAGATATTCAACTCCGATTAAAATATAATAATCATTTTAATTTTTTAATTTGTTCAATTTGAAAAAAAGGAGGGATTATTCATGTTATTTGATGTCATGTATTACTATATCTTGATTTGAATTAAATATCTTATATGAATAATTCACGTGTAATATTATTTTTGTGTCTACTGTTCAAATGTATCAAATTGTAAGTCAAATCAGTATGTTTTGTTAACTCGAATTAATGGAATAATAATATTGAACATTTCCATATAGGCTAAGGAACTAAATTGAATATCTATTAAAAGTTTAAAAATCACATTAAATAAAAATTAAAAGTTTAGAGATAATATTGTACATTGGGCTGAAGTTTAATGAGCATTTATGTCACTTTTGCTATTCCTAGAAGTTGCATCTATTTCTTTTATAGTGTTCCAAAATTTCATCAACATTTTTTTTTCTTTATTTGAATTTGTCACTCATTTTGGTCATCTCTCACCGCCCTTATTCGTATGGGGTATAATTTGTTAGTCATGGATAACAAGAGAGTGAGATATTTATTCATTTTCTTATCAATTTAAATTGTTCATTGTACGTGTCATATCGTTTTAGTTTTTCCTCATTCCACATTATATGGATTCTTCGTCTTTGACAGTAGATTACATATTTGTCCAACGTCTTTGTGTATTGCTTAAAAGTTGGGTGAACCTTGATGATTATGAATGAGGCTATGAGAAAAGGGAGTTCGTGGAGACTTGAAGGGACTATAATAAGGTAAACAGCCGAGCAAAGTATTGATCACTAATGTGTTTAGGAAGACCAATGGATAGCGATTTGTTAGAAAATTACTAGCGGGCGCCTTGGATAGACTTGTTGGATTGCTGATAAAGGTAGCTCCCTATATTCCTTTGACTAAGTTTGTAGGTCAAAAGGAATGAGAGCTAGCTTCGGAATTTAGAAAATTCCGGAATCTTTCCTATTTTTATTCGCTAAATTAGAGGAATAGATAATTGCCAATAATAGATTACTCTATAACTGTTACCAGGAAAATACGATTGAATGGTGATCAACTATCTGGCAATTATGTCTATCATGTCCAACGGTTTTTGTTCCTCTTAAGATTCTCCAACAGTTAAATTAGAGATTCAAGATTGTATAAGAGACTCAATACATGCTGAAGGAAGTATGAAAATTGAGGAAAGCTATAAACACCGAAATCGTCACATTTTTTTTTTTTTTCTGAAATCGTGGCTCTACTTATTTGTTTGTGTTTCACTCTTTTGAGAGTTATTGTTATTGTTATTGTTATTTGTGGTTTGAGGATGTAAAAATATAAAGAGTGCTTGTTGATTGATAGTGGGATCTTTCAGTTTCGGGTAGAGGTGTTAAAATGGGTCACTTGTTTATAATAAAAGATGGTTAAATGGGTTTCACAATTAAAGGTTTAAGATAGGTGGGTCTTAAGTGGGTTTTTAAATAGGTTGGGTTGAAAACTCATTTTCAACAAAAACATTATAATCTTTTCATTCCCTCTTCAACTTTATAAAAAAATATTTTATAAAAATCGAAATTATAATTTTTTTATTTTTATTCTCTTTTTATTTTCTTTCTTTTTTTTTTTTTT
Source organism: Eucalyptus paniculata subsp. matutina (assembly GCA_017140255.1). Lineage (NCBI taxonomy): Eukaryota > Viridiplantae > Streptophyta > Magnoliopsida > Myrtales > Myrtaceae > Eucalyptus > Eucalyptus paniculata. The sequence goes on along the minus strand of CM029439.1, from coordinate 5,642,995 downwards.
CTTTCTCCTTCCTCCTTCTGGCCGCCGACACGGCGATGGCCGGTTACGAGCTCGAGCTCGCCAGATCTGGTGAGGCGGAAGCCTCGCCGATGCCCGGCGAGGCTCGAGCCTTGCCGATCTAGCGAGACTTGAGGTCGCCGGCGTCGAGCAAGGCTCGAGCCTCGCCGATCTAGCGAGCCTTGAGCTCACCGGCATCGGGTGAGGGGCAAGCCTCGAGCTCGCCAAATCTGGCAAGGCGGAGGCCTAGCCGGCATCGGGCGAGGCTCAAGCTTGCCGACGCCGGCAAGCTCAAGGCTTGCCTGTGGCCGGTCGCCGGCCATCGTCATGGCCGATGGCCGGCCAAAGAAGAAGAAGAAGGAGAAGAAAAAAAGAGAAAAAGAAAAGAGAAAAAGAAAAAGAAAATTATATTTTAAAAATAAAATAAATATAATTTTAATTTTAATTTTTAAAAAAATAATTAAATTTCTATTTTTTAAAATAATTATTTTAAAATTTATAAAAATTGTCCATTGAATTTGTGTTGTATAAAACTATTTTAGCAATACAATTTTAAAAAAAATAATATATATAAAAAAGCTTGGAAGTATTTTAATAATATAATCTTTAAAAAAACATAGGAATAAGTTTTTCTAAATTTGGTTAAATATAAAAATATTTTATTAATATGAGTTGGGTCGGGTCGGGTATGGGTTGGGTATGGATTGGGTCGGGTTTGGGTCAAAAAATTTACATTAAGCATAAATTGGTCATAAATGGGTTAATGGGTCAATTTGGGTCGGACCATTAATGACCCGACCCAAACCCGACCCGACCCGACCCACCCGTTTAACGGCTCTAGTTTCGGGTAAAAGCAAAAATTGTATTGTTGTAACTAGTCATAAGATTATTAGTAAATTCCAACCTATTGGTGGATATTAGTTCGAGAGAGTGGACCTAGTCTTGATTTAAGGCGAACTACTATAAAATCTACGTGCATCATCTTCTATTTCTTAACTTACTTCAATATTTACATGATGAAGTATCTTGCAATTGATAGTATCAAACTATTCATGCATCTATCACTAACTTCAAGTTATTTTGCAAAAGAAATGGTGAGTTCTGTGAATCAAGCTATGTATCCTCTTTCAATTGTATTGTTAGCCTTAATAGTCTCCGGCTTAGGGTGACCGTTGAGCCTGGCTAAACGTATAGGGTGGTTCTACATTCAAGTCCCGTTTGGTTCAACATTCCCAAGGGGCTTTCAGCCCCGAAAGCCCATTGGGAAAAAATTTAGATGTTTGGTTCAGCATTTTGAGTATCTTTGGCTAAATGCTAGCCTTTGAAATGTTGAAAGCCAAAGTAGGTGGAGACCTGCTTTGAGCTTTCAGCATTTCGGAAATGCAAGTCCACCTCTACTATTCATCCGTTGACTTCTTTTTTTTTAAACTGATCATCTTCTCCACATCCCAATCGCCGTTGATCGGCAACGGAGTTTCATCGGATTTTATTTTTATTTTTTTAAAAAATAATAAAAACCTTTGCAAATGTTGGGTTCACCTTCTTTTTTTTTTGTCATTTTTATCTTTTGACAATTAATAGCCCAACTTTTTATCAATACACTAGAATGATTATTAATTAACGAAGATGATTAATATTACAATAATTTTAAAAAAATATATATTCAAAGTTGAAAATAAACCTAAAAGAACCCTATGCCAAAAGTTGAGCTTTACATCTAATCTATAATCAAATTCTTTTAATATAATTTTTAAATAAATTTACTAATATATATCTTTTACATTACTCTCAACATGAAAATGTAAAAATGTTATATAATCATCGTTTCTTTTTTGCAATTTTAAAAATACTAAAACTAAAAAACTTAATTTGATCACACTAAAGGGCTTTTCAAATATATGTTTACCAAACAGTATTACATTTCCGTAAAGCACTTTTCAGTTATAATTTACCAAACAATCTAACATTTCGGAAAACCCCTTTACTTCAAAGGTATTTACATTCTTCTAATGGCATTTCCCCAAAATCGAACCAAACGGGCCCTCAATCTTCCACGCATCATGTTAAGAAGCAAATTGTGAAATGGACTAGCCACGTAATCTGATTCCAAATATGGTGTAATATATGGATTATATAATTTCAGGCGAAGGTCAAACATATCATTAAACGGCAATATCTGCAACATGTCTCACCAGCAGCCAATTATCCAGACAGCTAAATTTTTGTTTGAGTCAAAAAAGAAGAAGAAAAAGTTACTGCTTCCGAAGCTACTCACGACATCATATGAAATTAGAGTTGCCACAATTTGGTGGGACAGCATCATAACAGAGCAGAGGCGACCGTGTTACCCTCAAATCTCTTTGCCTCAATCGACAGCACCTTTACTAAACTTGACTCTGCGGATTCGCGATACTGCCTGCATGCATCGGTCAGTTCTGCTGCTTTCACTGTCCATTCCTTCAAGGATGCCTGACATTTTTCGGCTTGACCATCCAACTCTTTCAGCTTTTCTTCTTGAACTTTGTCTGCTTGGAAAGCAAAGCGAGCTTGCAAGATTTTGTCCAAATGACCCAAGAAGAACTGGGTTTCGAACCTGGCGTGCTTGGCCATTGTAACACGGTTCCACCAATTATAGAACAAGGTCTCAAAGAAGGGATGGTCAACTTTTGTGCTGGACATGCTCCTTATTGCCCCACACAGCATAGTGAAGATCAGGTTCTTTAAATTTGAACTCAACCGAGACCCCGCGCTTATATCTCCGCGCTTCTCCAGCAAACTTTTTAGGACTGGGGCTAGGCTCTGGACGACCATGAATCCCTCAACGTCAACAAGCACTTCGTTTTCAAAAAATGTCATCGAGAAATGTGAGTTCTCTGTCTCAGGCTCTAGCATGTTCCTGAACTGGGAGAAAGCTTGATGAGAAAATGGGGAAGCTTTTGGAATGCCGTCCTCACCTTTCAGCGGTTCCCAGAAAGATTTAAGTCCTAACCCACACATTTCCTCTGTCAAGATATGAAAAGCGCCTGGGAATTTCATTTGCTCCTCTTCAAGGAAAGCATCCAGTAAATTCTCCAATGGGGGTACAACTTTGGTGCCCATTTCCCTTCTAACATCGGTTGAACCATGAGGTTCGAACTCGGTTATCTCCTGGTCTTCACTGATTAGTTTACCAGAAATGCGTGTGCCGAGGGTTCTTAACTCTACATCTTTCTGCTCACCCTTCAATAAACATGTGACCTGACAAGCAAACACAATTAAAGGCAACACGAGTTTAGCATATTATGGCATCACAAAGAAGCAAAAATAAATGAACATCGTGTGAAGAGGAAGACTGTTTACTTCCAAACAGGTCCACCGGTCTATTCTAATTTATAACTTGGATCTGATGGGGATATTTCAATTGGTTCTTTCTCCTTATGGCCATGTGCTTCAGTTTCTCTCAGTTTTCCAACCACACCATGGTTCACTGTACTATGGAAATGAAGTACAGCCTCTGTCATCTAGCAGCTCGAGAAGCTATGATAAGCTTATCTTGTGCTTGACATTTGCTCTTAAATTAGATTATGTAGATTTAATTCAGAATGAAAATTGCATAAAACTTCTGATTCTGGGATTCTGGCTTTAATGCAACCTTTTCCAGGAAGTTACGCAAATCTTGAGCTATAAAAGGGACTAGACATACCTCAGATTTCATGCAATCAAAATGAGCAACATATGGGCATCGTGCTTGTGTACATCTGTAGACGCTCTCTTCTGGATGCCTTTTTCTCTCACAAGCATCGCAATAGTATATGCCCGAATTGTCTTCAAGAAACTTATCCTCGAGTTGGATGTCATGTTTGTGGTTCTCAGATTTGATTTTACATGGTAATGGACCACATAAAAGATGCCGATTGTAATCACAATGAACGCAGCGAACTACTTCCTCTTTGCTTTCCCTTTCCCCTTTGTTTTTCTTGCCAGAACACGGGACTATTTCTCCTATGCAGCCGTTGCACTTTACTTTGGCATATAAACTGTCAAAGAAACAAAGGTAGTGCTCATGAGCATCAAATTGTATTTTGGGCTTTAGATTTGCACAGCCAACATGGAGGCTGAAGGGGCATGAATGGCAATCATAAGTGAAGCCAGAACTTTCTTTGAGACAGGCTTTACACGTGAATCTGTCTTTGATGCGCAGCTCCAACTTGTGTTTAGGATGAAAAGGGTGAGAGGGTTGAAAGATTACTGGGGTCAGTTCTGTGCAGGATTCATGGACGAAGAACTCGCATAGACTGCACTCATAAGTTGCACCGACACAACGATTCTCGCATACTGAGCACCAGCGAACTGTAGCATCTCCATTGATTTGACGTAGCTGTAGAGGGTGCCCATCGCCAGAAAAACATTTTGTCTGTGTACCTTCAGGAATGATAGAGGGCATTAAAGCGCATTCTACGTCCAACTCGAATCCACAGAGCTCACAGCGGAATCTAAACCCCTGGCATTCTTTGTGACAGGCCCGGCACTTTGCCTTTTTTAGCATGGGCTCCAGGGTTGGTTGAGCTACCAAGCTGAGATGACCCGGGCAATCTTTATGAAAGAAATGTTCAATCTTCTGCGGCAATTCAGCGCATGACTTATGGAGCCACACCCTGCACTTCTTGCAACCATATATCAGGCCTGAGTCCAAGCGCTGTTTATTGCAAGCTAAACACTTCGTGTTCAACTCCTCATCAATGAGTTTTAAGGGATGCCCATGACTGAAGTGTGGAATATAGCGACCGCCAGCGTGAATTACTTTTTCGGCCATCATAGCGCACACAACATCCAGATGGAAATTGCATTCCCTGCAAGAGAAAGTAAAGCCACGGCACTTTTTTTCGCAGGCTCTACAGTAAACCCCCCGAATGGCTATTCTGGAGGGTGAGCTTATGGAGCGGATGGAAAAAATGATTGTACTGTCTGGGTAACTGATAGCACGCTTCATGGAGATAAAACTTGCACTCATCACATGCATATGTGAGACCGGAGCAATGTTTCTCGCATCCGCTGCAAAGAACTCTATCCTCTTCGCTCTTCTCGCTTCCTGTCAACCCATGCTCATGACAGAAATGTCGCCCTTTTATGTCTTCAACTTTATTCCTTGTAAGTGTCACTATTCTTCCAGGTCTGGTGGGGGGCATTTGAGCACATGAAACGTCCAGGTCAAAGTTGCATTGCTCACAACTGTACGTGTAGCCCTCAATTCTCTTTCCACAGAGATCGCAGTAGCGGTACATTGCAACCCGAAGCTTCAAGGGATGCTGTTCGTGATAGAGGTGTTCCCGCTCCAACGGTAACTTTGCACGACTCATGGAGAAAATATTCACAGCGCTCACAACCATAGACTGGACCTAAGCAGCTCTCATCACATGCTCTGCATTTGAGGATTTCATCTTCATCATTTCTCATGCAAAGAGTCAACGGGTGCCTGTGTCCAAAATGCTTTATCTCCGTCTGATCCCCAGGTTCACTGGGAGGTAGTTCTAGTGCACATATCACATCCAGGTGAAACTGACAATCGTTACACTGGTACACAAAGCCATGGAAAATTTCTCCGCAGAAATCACACCATAATCCTGCATCATCTTCTACAGGGCAAAGCTTTAGGGTATGCAAATGTGCTGGGTGATGGAGCTCTTGCTGCAACTCCGCACATGGCTTGTGGATAAAAAATTGACATGAGCCACAGTAATACGTGTTGGTTGTGCAGCGTCTTTCGCAAGCTCTGCACCATCGTTCTTTATCCTCATCAATCACCTCCACCAATATTGAGGGGTCGCCATGGCTGAAGTGCTGAATTTGCTTCTTGACTTTTGAACCATTGGTGGACTTCAGAGCGCATTCAATATCGAGATCAAAGTTACATTTCTGACATCGATAGGTGAAGCCACGGAATCTCTTCAAACAGAAATCACAGTAGCGGTAGCCCAAGTTTGCCGTATCACAGAGGGTCAAATTGTCAGGATGTAAATAGTGTTTGAGCTCTCTCGAGAGCTCAGCACAGGATTTATGGAGAAAAAAATTACATTCTTTGCAACAGTAAGATTGATTGGAGCAGTGCTTCTCGCATGCCGCGCAGTTAACTTCTTTATGCTCCCCGATCTCACATGTCGTCAGCAGGTGTTGGTGGCTGAAATGTGCAATGGTCTCCATGTTCAACTCAGGTGAAACACCGACTTGATCTCTGGGTCGACACTCAAAAGATTTATAGAACTTTCATCAGTATTTCCAGATTGTCATTACTCTTCTCTCATCCATCCAGCATTCTGAATCAAGAAAAGCAATTCTATCAAGAAAATGTACAATAGAAGAACCTGTTGTTTACCATGAAAATCCATCAAACTATTACTGTTTTCCACATATCAAATTAAGATGTCGATAACTTGATCGTGCAATTCCACTTCAGGCTGCTTATGTGGACATATGAATGGATGCCATGTATTATTTTCATGTGACAAATTACAGGAACATTCCGCCATCTGGGGTAGGTATCACGCTGGTGATATGCATTATGCACATGGTCGAGAAACTCACAAGATGTGACACAAGACTGTTCTTGTCGGGGGAGAGAGAGAGAGAGAGAGAGAGAGAGGCAACTGTAGATTGATGAAGCTCAATCTTAAGGAATAGCTACGACAAGAGCAACATATCTTATCCCCGATTCAAACACACCACACCAATCTACCAACACCTCCATAGACTCAACAAAGATTGAGGCCAAGATGGAAGAAAACCAGTACTACATCTTAAAAAATCTATAGATCAAGAGCAAGGGATGTGACTCGATCAAAACCATGAAAAAAAAAAAAATACCCGTGGCTCTACTTCCACTGAACATCTGGTACTACTACATGAAAGAAGCTCCAATGTTGCGAAAAGAAAACGCCTTTCAAGCCAGAATATCAAAGCCCAAACACACATTAACTGGCTCGGAGTTTCAGCTTGTCGGCTCAACTAATGAACTTGAAACGCCACGTCAACATGATGATTTCACGTGATTGAGAGCAACATATGTCTGATGAGATGCCGAGTATACATTAAAACGCGCAACCGGAGCGAGGGAAAATTGAAAACCAGCCAGTTAAACTTCTCAATATGCCTTTTTCTCAGCTTAATTTGATGAACACAAGCATCCATGATGATAATTAAAAATGGAAGGACAAAGGAGATAATTCTCTTCCCTCACTCGTCTTTTCCACTCATTCCATTGATCTTGCTAGAAATTTTTCAGGTAAAAAAAATTTCAGGTCCCTCGGTGTAGTAGTAATCAACTAGATTGCACCAACATAAAAAAGTTGTAGATGATTAGAGAAGCGTGATCCAGGAAAACATCAAAATCAAGAGGAAAAAAGAGAGACAAATTTACCTACTGATGCCTCAAAGGTGCTTGTCCACTCTTTGAGTCATCGGGAATCATCAATAGCCATAAATGAAGTGGAAAGTGAATAAGAAAAAGATTAGTTTGATTTATATTCGGATTAATACTCTGAAAAACTCCAAACTGATACACCTGTGATAAATTTATTCCAAACTATTTTTTTTACCATAAAAAGCCCAAAATTGATATACTTTTGACAAATTTACCCCAAATCGGTACACTTGTGATAAATTTATCCTCTGTTAATTTTCGTTAATTTTTTTTTATGCCCAGGGAACCCCGTACAGCCGGCAATTTTCGTTAAATTTTACTGTCAAATTATTAAGTTAAATGACACGTGACAATTGATTGATATATAAATTTGGGATTTTATGCTCAATTTGTAATAGTTTACAATTTTTGTGATTTTTTTGTGATATTAATTTAATTTAGCGGAGAGTATATTTGTCACAAATTTATAAATTTGGAGTTTTTTGCGGTCGAACAAATTAGTTTGGGATAATTTTGTAATAAATGTACCGATTTAAGATTTTTTATGATCGGTTGAGGTAAATTCGTCACGAGATATATCAGTTTGAAGTTTTTTTATGGTTAAAAAAATAATTTGAAATAAATTTGTTATAAATATATTAATTTGAGATTTTTTAGGGTATTAATCCTTTATATTCCTATGGGATGCAAGATGGGTTAAAGTGTTTTGAGTGATAATGATGTGATCTATGATAGAATACAATCACCGTCAAGGCCTGAAGGACTTGTCACTAGGGAGTGAGCGGTTCCCGGTTCCGTCTGGAACCTGGAACCTACCCTGCCAGTGTTCCTCAATTTTTGGAACCTGGAACCTACCCGTTAGAACCGAGAACCGGAACCTACCCTGTCACAGGTTCCAGGGTCGGTTCCAAGTTCCAACAGGTTCTTTTTTTTTTTTTTTTTTTCATTTTCGTAGTCGACGCGAATATTCGGAAGCCGAAATAATTCAATAGTTGGCCCTCCATTTTCAATACCTGCCAAAACACAGCAATATAAATCTTTTACATCCGAACAGACAACTAAATTCATAGTTTTCTAGAGAAAACATTGTCTAATGTATAATTTGGTGATGTTTCATATTAATAAACGGGCATGTTGTATGAGCATAGGCTTGTCATTTCGCTCTTGATTTGAGTGGGCAAGAAGTGGGTGCCACGTCGAGCAGAAACTTGTGTTGGTAGTCGCTGGAGCATCGAAAACAATACAATAGCTGAATAGAATTGAAAAAAGAAAGAAAGAAAGAAATGAAATAACAGAGAACCAGTCATCGGAGAAGAAGCTCAACGAGCTTGTCTCTAAGAACCGATCGTCGGAGAAGAAGCTCAACGCGAGCAGCGTCTTGCCCCTGTTCGACTGCTTCAAGCTCGCGTCGTTGAGCCCGACCCACTTCGCCCAAGCCCTCAACTATGCCTTACAATCCGTGAGGCACTTCGCGAAAGCCATGGCTCGCGAGATGGAGGCGGCGAACTGGAACCTCAACGAGGCCATCCCATTCATCAAGCCGCGAGCGAGGTTCGCAAAGCCCGGCCACCGGCACTTCGCCATCGAATCGTTCGAGGCCAGATCGATCTTCGAGGGCTTCAACTTCCCCAACGGAGGAAGAGCTCGGTTCTGGCGGAGGCGGTGGCGGTTTGGAGCAACGACGGCCTGGACGGCATAGCGAGCGGCGGCAAGAGGTGGTGACGGTGGCTTGGGGACGGCGGCGGTGGCTCACGGCGGCGAGGGGCGGCGCGGACGGCGCGACAGCTCGTCGGGCTCAACGGCGAGACGGCTTGTCGGACGAGCGGTGGGTGGTGGTGGTTCGGTGGCCAAGAGGTGGTGGTGAGTAGGGCGTGGGGCGGCGGTGTGGTGGTGGGTGAAGTAGCAACTAGCAAGAGGAGGAGGAAGAAGAAAAAGAAGAAGAAGAAGAAGAAGGGGTAGGGTTTCGGCCGAGAGAGAAAGAAGAAAAGAAAAAAGTTGGGGGGGGCAGGAAGTGACGTGACGAGGGAAAAGGGGAGAAAAGAAAGAGAGAGAGAGAAAAGAAAGGGAAAGGGGGGGAAGAATCCGCAGAGGGGGGGAAATCTTGCAGAGGGACGTTAGGGTTTTTTTTTTTTTAACTATGACCGAAACCAGTCTCTTTAGAATCGGGAACCGAACCGGACCCTCCTCCGGTTCGGTTCCCGGTTCCCGGTTACCCGGGAACCGTGCTCACCCCTACTTGTCACTGGCCAAGGATAAAGATCAGGACTTGATTCTTCCGCATCCCAACTGTCGCATCATATTCTCTTTGATGGTTATATGTCACACCTTATCTTTTGTCATTTTCTTACTGAAATTCTTGCACCAATTGCGAACCCTAAGTCTCCTTTAAATTTGGTTAAATCCCGTGTTTAATATTTATATATTTTTTCTGAGGTTTTACTGACTGCTTCGTTTCAAGTAGAGTATAAAGACACTTATTAAACAAATTTTAGAAAAATAAAATGATTCAATTTTTACAATGTTATATTCATGTCACAAGAAAACTCAATGAGTTTCGTGTACTAAAGATTGTGTTTTTTTTTTTAGGGAAAATGTCACAAATAGTCCTTATACTATTACTTAATGTGCAATTTGGTCCCTAAACTTTCGATCTGCTCAATTTGGTTCCTGAACTATTGATAAATGTTCGAGTTGGTCCTTGAACTTTTGATCGGCTTAATTTGGTTCCTAAACTATTGATAAATATCCTATTTGGTCCATGAACTTCCAATTTAGTCCTTTGTTACTATTTTTTTTCTTTTTTTTATGCTTCTTCTCTCTTCCCTCCGCCGGCTCGCCTCGCTAGAAGTTGGCTTCCCTCCGTTGGCTTCGGCGGAGGGAAGAGAGAAGAAGCAAAAAAAAAGAAAAAAGAAAAAAAATAATGAAGGACTAAATCGGACATTTATCAATAGTTCAGGGACCAAATTGAGCTGATCGAAAGTTTAGGGACCAAATTGAGCCTTTTATCAATAGTTCAGGGACCAGATTGAGCCGATCGAAAGTTCAGGGACCAAATCAGACATTTATCAATAGTTTAGGTACCAAATTGAGCCATTCGAAAGTTCAGGGACCAAATTGCATATTAAGTAATAGTATAGGGACCATTTGTGACATTTCCTACTTTTTTTTACAGTTGAAGAGCAGAATGTCCTGAAAAAAACTCTAAAAGTATGAGTGTTTTTTCTGTCAAGTAGAATCATGCGATTGATGAATCATCTTCACGTTAAATGATCATGTCTTCATTCTTTTTCTATTTTAAGTCAATTCAAAACTATTTTTCTTTTGCTAGTAGCATTAACCTCACGTAACACGCCGGCAAACTCCTCTCATTTGTGCTTCTCACATATCTGAGATATTTTTGTTTTTGTTTTTGTTTTGTTTTTTTTTTTTTTTTTGGGATTTCACTCTCTCTTCTATATAAATATGTGTGTGGAGCTCACAGGGATCAAATCCTGGACTTGGTACTCTTTGACCTCACCACCTCAATTTCTTTAATTTCTTTACTAGCAAGCTCGCATATATAAGGCGTGATTTTAAGGATGATCTTTGTCCCGTGGAGGATGTGTGCCTTGATATAATTGTGCTCGCATGACATTATTATGGAGAAATACTATCTAGTCACTTCCTTCTTCATCTACATATTCTTAAATGGTTTGTTGATCTTGGCCGCTTTGGCCTATCTTGTATTATTCCATTGAACTTGCTAGAAGTTTTTTTGGGAATTTTTTTTTAGGTCCCTCAATGTAGTAGAAATCAACTAGATTGCACCAACTTAACAAAGTTGTAAATGATTAGGGAAGCATAATCCAGGAAAACATCAAAATCAAGAGGATAAAAAAAAAAATTACCTATTGATGCCTCAAAGGTGGTTGTCCGCTCTTTGAGTAATCGGGAATCATAGATAGCTAGAAATGAAGTTGACATGAATAAGAAAAAGATTGGTTTGATTCGTATTCGGATGCGGGCGTAGGGTAGTTGAATGTGTTTTGAGTGATAATGATGGGATCTATGATAGATTACAATCGCCATTAAGACCTAAAGGATACGCCACTGACTAAGGATAAATATCAGAATTGATTCAATCCTCCCGCATCATATCCACTGTGACGATTGAGTGTCATACCTTTTCTTTTGTCATTTTCTTATTGAAATTCTTTGCAAACACTAAGTCCTTCAAATTCAGTTAAATCCCATGTCTGATATATTTTCTGAGGTTTTACTGACTCTTGACTTTCAAGTTGAGCAAAAGGACACTTATTAAACAAATTTCACAAAAAGAAAATGATTCAATTTTTAATGTTGATTATTCATGTCACAAGAAAACTCAATGAGTTTCATGTACTAAAAATTGTGTGTTTTTTATTTATTTATTTACAATTGAATAAAAGTGTCCTGAAAAAACCTCTAAAAGTATGTGTTTTTCTTTTGGGTCAAGTAGAATCATGCAATCGAAATCATTTTCACATTAAAGGACAAACTAATTAGCCAAAAAAGAAAAGGACAAACTAAAATACCGCCATTCCTTCATGATCATGTCTTCATTCTTTTTCTATTTTAAGTCAATTCAAAACTATTTATCTTTTGCTGGTAGCTTTAACCTCACTTAACACCTTGACAAACTCTTCTCAATTGTGCTTCTCACGTAATTGAGATTTTTTTTTCTCGTTCTGTTTTTCATATATATATATGTATTGTGCTTACGAGGATCAAACCCCAAACTTGGTACGCTCCGACTCCACCTCCCCAATCCATTCACCAACAGACCCGCATACATGAGGCATGATTTTAAGGATGTTCTTTGTCCCATGGATGATGTGTGCCTTCATGGAATTGTGCTCGCATGACATTATTATGGGGAAATACTTGTCTAGTCACATCCTTCTTCGTCTGCATATTCTTCAATGGTTATTGATTGTATGGATAGTGAGTCTATGCTCGCGTGATATCCTTAATTAACTCATTCGAGGCATTGTCCGTTATGGCTTGTCTTGTATCGAGCCTCACAGTTTTGTTTTTTTGGTATATAGATAAGCACTTTTTTCAGGAGGTCGCCCATGCTAATAGTGCTCTAACTTGACTATGCTTGTATCTAGAGTTTCAAAGTAGAACTTGCTATTACGTCAAAAGGTGTTTCCGTGAGTTAATTTCAATTTTTACATATAGATCCCAATCACACTCTCCCAATCACACTCTCTTCCTATCTGGTGTATAATTCAGTTCATTTCTGCCTAGGGGTGAGCGGTTCCAGGTTCCGGTTCGGTTCTGTCTGGAACCTGGAACCTACCCTCGGGTATAGGTTCCTCATTTTTTGGAACCTGGAACCTACCCGTCAGAACCAAAAACCTGGAACCTACCTTGTCACAGGTTCCAGGGTCGGTTCCAGGTTCCAACAGGTTCTTTTTTATTTTTTATTTCATTTTATAACGAAGAAGGATACCTCAACAGGACAAGTTTATACACACATTTAACAATGTTCCATACTTTAAATTGAATATCCTTTTACACATTTACACATGAAAAACTATTTCTTGAATACGTTATGTGTCGTGTTAGTTCCATACACGCGCTTAATAGACGTGATGCATCTGCGTAGGACAAAATTCTGGTTTACATAATTGGCGCATCTAGGAAAGAAGAAACACAAAAGCACAACTAGCTACCAGCGAGATGGTCAAAAGTTCTCATAAGCAACTGAATATGTTCTGAATATGTTCTCCAAGCATGACAGGCTTGAGGTAAAAAGATCATTTGAGAACAAGCAATGATAGCGTAGGTAGCAACAATTGAATGCAGAAGAAGAATCAGGTAAATATATCAGCATGATATAGAATTTTTGAACTTGGCACACAACTTGTGTAGATAAAGCTCACCAAAGTCAAGAGCCCTTGCACGCACACATGCTTTTGTGACTTCTCAACAAAGGTCGAAAATTTTACAATCCCTGCAATGAAAGAAAAGACAGTTGAATTTATCAACTACTCAAAAATTAAAACTTCACTTCTCAAATGGGGCAAGAAGTCAACTGACAAATCTGCGTAGGTTCTGCAAGATATTAAAGAGAAGCTTAATATCCTCTCTGTTCTTGCAATTTTCAATCATCGACCACGCCCATGCGTTTGGAGCCATTGTTCTTTTCGTGTTAACCGACTCAAGAATTTTGTCATACGACTCCTTCACGGTCTCTGCATAATATGACAAGAACCAAATATCAGAGAAAGAACTACACAATATGTCAAGACACAAATTAGTGGGAAAAAGGAAAAAACCTGTGGGTTCCTCCTTTTTGGCACTTGCTTTGGAAGAATACTGTAAACTCGAAATTATCAAATAAGAGGCTGCAGGCAATCTATTACCATGAACCGGCCCTGTGAATTTTAACGACAATCACATCAAAACCTTTCACTGCCAAGAGAAATGCAGCTCCGTTTTTTATCAACAAACTAATTCAACTTGGAACTGACATTTAAGAACATGAAGCAACTCGACTCGAAGAAACAATTCGACGTGATTAATCCTATTACAGAATCACGTCTCCAACATCAAATCCACAAAAACAAACACGATGAACGCAATAAAAATACGAAATCTCAATTAAACGAGCACAATCCTGACAGCATAATCATCCCTCCGCTTCAACTTGACTAAACCAGGTGCACATCCCTCGAATGAGTTACTCAGAATTCTTCACCAATCATCCCCCCCAACCCACCATATCCAGACATCAAACTCAACCTAAAAAAAGCCCCCGCTAACAAAGAACCATCGCTTCGGCATCTATACATTCCACGTTGAGATCCCTCGGTTTCGCAGGTAGCGCGCTTCTTGTCCGCTAACAAAGAACCATCGCTCAACGAGCGGCGTCGAGGGCAGCTGGGGCTTCGGTGGAGGCTCGGCGAGGGGCGTTGGGGGTGATTGGGTGAGCGGCGTCGAGGGCAGCTGGGCGAGCGGCTTCGGGGACGACTGGGCGAGCGCGAGCCGACTGGAGTCCAGCGGCGGGATGACCAGCGTCTGGCGGCGGCTGAGCAGCGACGCAAGCGAGGGGTGACGGTGTCGAGGGAGGCAACGGCGAGGCGAGCCCAGGGCGACAGGTGTCCAGCGGCGTCCGGCGGCAGCGTCCGGCAATGGCGTCTGACGGCGGCGTCGAGGGCGAGCAACGTCCGGCGGCGTCGAGGAGGGTGAGCAGCGTCGGCGATGGACGAGGCAGAGAACGGGAGAGATTTATGTGAAAGTGAAGCAGGGTAATTGATTTGGGGCTTAAAACCCTAAATGGTTCCGGTTCCGGTTCCGCGATTGGTTCCGGTTCCAGTTCCGTGACCGGTTCCGGTTCCAAGCGGAACCGGAACCGGAACCGGGAACTGAAACCGGTCCTTTAAGAACCGGGAACCGAACCGGAACCTCCGGTTTCCGGTTCTACCCAGGAACCGCGCTCACCCCTATTTCTGCCCCCTTCGCTATCTTAGAAGCCTACTAGGAGCCTCTCTTGGTCTGAGCCCTCTAGCCCAGATTTTTATGCAATCTTATCCTGAACCAGACTTTAATGCCCCAAGCTTGAACAGTACGGATAAAAGCATTTACAATTAAGATGCATCATTATCGGGGCTAGAGGGCTCAGACCAAGAGAGGCTCATTATCCGTTGAAGCATCATTATCCGTGCACTGAAGAACATCTCGCCCGAACAAAACAGGGCATACTGAATTCTCCAGTCCAGGACAAGGTCATTATCCTGAGTGGATTTCAGCCTATTAGTAGTTCTTAGTGTGGTGAGTGGACGTAAACTTGATCTAAGTCGAACCACTATAAAATTTGCGTGCATCATCTTCTATGTCTTGACTTATTTTAATATTTATATGATGAAGCATCTTGCATTGACGGTATCAAACTTTCATCTGTCAATAACTTGAGTTATTCCGCAAAAAAATTGGTAAGTTATGTGAATCAATCTATATATCCTCTTTAGATTGTGTTATTGCTAGTCTTAACAGCCACTGGCTTAGGGTAACTGCCGAGCTAGATAAATGTATCCGATAGTTCTACGTTAAGTCTTCCTCTCATTGAATTAAGGAGCAAGATGTGAAATAGAGTAGCCATGTAATCTGATTCCAAAAATGGTGTAATGGATGGATAATATAATTCAGGTGAAGGCAAAACATATCATTAAACACCAATATCTGCGACATGTCTCACCAACAGCCAAATATCTAGACAGATAAATTTTTGCTCAAGTCAAAAGAAGAAGAAAAGGATTACTGCTTCCAAAGCTACTTACGACATCATATGAAATAAGAGTTGCCACAATTTGGTGGGGACAGCATCATAACAGAACAGAGCCGACCGTGTGACCCTCAAGACTCTCTGCCTCAATCGACAGCACCTTTATTAAGCTTGATTCTGCAGATTCACGATACTGCCTGCGTGCATCGGTCAGTTCTGCTGCTTTAACTGTCCATTCCTCCAAGGATGCCTGACAGTTTTCGATTTGACCATCCAACTCTTTCAGCTTTTCTTCCTGAACTTTGTCTGCTTGGACAGCAAAGCGTGCTCGCAAGATTTTGTCCAGATGACCCAAGAAAAACCGGGTTTCGAACCCAGCGTGCTTGGCCATTGTAACATGGTTCCACCAATTATAGAACAAGGTCTCGAAGAAGGGATGGTCAACTTTTGTGCTGGACATGCTCCTTATTGCCCCACACAGCATAGTGAAGATCAGGTTCTTTGAATATGAACTCAACCGAGACTCCGTGCTTATATCTCCTTGCTTCTCCAGCAAATTTTTTAGGAATGGGGCTAGGCTCTGGACGACCATGAATCCCTCAACTTCAACAAGCACCTCATTTTCAAAAAATGTCATCGAGAAATGTGAGTTCTCTGTCTCGGGCTCTAGCATGTTCCTGAACTGGAAGAAAGCTTGATGCGAAAATGGGGAAGCTTTTGGAATGCTGCCCTCACCTTTCAGCGGCTTCCAGAAAGATTTAAGTCCTAACCCACACATTTCCTTGGTCAAGATATGAAAAGCATCTGGGAATTTCATTTGCTTCTCTTCAAGGAAAACATCCAGTAACTTCTCCAATGTGGGTACATCTTTCGTGCCCATTTCCCTTCTAACATCAGTTGAACCATGAGGTTCGATCTCGGTTATCTCCTGGTCTTCACTCATTATTTTCCCAGAAATTCGTGTCCCAAGAGTTCTTAACTCTACATCTTTCTGCTCACCCTTCAATAAACGTGTGACCTGACAAGCAAACACAATTAAAGGGAACACGAGTTAAGCATATTATGGCATAAAAAAGAAGCAAAAATAAACGAACAACATGTGAAGAGGAAGACTGTTTACTTCCAAACAGGTCCACTGGTTTATTCTAATTTATAACTTGGATCTGATGGGGATATTTCCATCGTTTCTTTCTCCTTATGGTCATGTGCTTCAGTTTCTCACAGTTTTCCAGCCATACCGTGATTCATTGTGATATTTTTATCTTGTGCTTGACATTTACTCTTAAATTGGATTATGTAGATTTAATTCAGAACGAAAATTGCATAAAACATCTGATTCTGGGCTTCTGGCTTAAAGGTAACCTTCTCCAGCAAGTTACACAAATCTGAGCTATAAAAGAGACTAGAAATACCTCAGATTTCATGCAATCAAAATGAGCAACATATGGGCATCGTGCTTGTGTACATCTGTAGACGCTCTCTTCTGGATTCCTTTTTCTCTCACAAGCATCACAATAGTATATGCCTGACTCATCTTCATGAAGCTCATCCTCAAGTTGGATGTCATGTTTGTGGTCCTCAGATTTGATTGTGCAAGGTAATGGACCACATACAAGATGTCGATTGTAATTACAATGAACACAGCGAACGACTTCTTCTTTGATTTCCATTTCCCCTTTGTTTTTCTTGCCGGAACATGGGACTATTTCTCCTCTGCAGGCATTGCACTTTACTTTGGCATATAAACTGTCAAAGATACAAAGGTAGTGCTCATGAGCATCAAATTGTATTTTGGGCTTTAGATTTGCACAGCCAACATGGAGGCTGAAGGGGCATGAATGGCAATCATAAGTGAAGCCAGAACTTTCTTTGAGACAGGCTTTACACGTGAATCTGTCTTTGTTGCGCAGCTCTAACCGGTGGTTAGGATGAAAAGGATGACGGATTGGGGCCAGTTCTGTGCAGGATGCATGGACAAAGAACTCACATAGACTGCACTCATACGTTGCATCGACGCAACGGTTCTCACATACAGAGCACCAGCGAACTGTAGCATCTTCATTGATTTGACGTAGCTGTAAAGGGTGCCCATGCCCGGTAAAATGTTTTGTCTGAGTACCTTCAGGATTGGTAGAGGGCATTAAAGCGCATGCTACGTCCAACTTGAACGGACAGATCCCACAGCGGAATAAAAACCCCTGGCATTCTTTGTGACAGGCCCAGCACTTTACCTTTCTTAGCCCGGGCTCCAGGGTGGGTCGAACTTCCAAGTTGAGTTGACCTGTGCATTTTTTATGAAAGAAGTGACGATCGATCTTCTGTGGTAATTCAGCGCATGACTTATGAAGCCACACCCCGCACTTCTTGCAACCATATATTAGGCCCGAGTCCAAGCGCTGTTTACTGCAAGCTAAACACCTAGTGTTCCACTCCTCATCAGTGATTTTTAGGGGATGCCCATGACTGAAGTGTGGAATATAGCAATCCGGATCGCGAGTTACTTTTTTGGCCTTCATAGCGCACACAACATCCATATGGAACTTGCATTCCCTGCAAGAGAAGGTAAAGCCACAGCACTTTTTTTCGCAGGCTCTACAGTAAACCCCCAAATGGCTATTCTGGAGGGTGAGCTTGTGGAGCGGATGGAAGAAGTGTTCGTACTCTCTGGGTAACTCAGAGCACGCTTCATGGAGATAAAACTTACACGTGTCACATGCATATGTTAGACCGTAGCACTGTTTCTTGCATCCGCTGCAAAAAACTCTATCCTCTTCGCTCTTCTCGCTACCTGTCAACACATGTTCATGACAGAAATGTTGCTTTTTTATGTCTTCGACTTTTTTCCTCGTACGTGTCACTCTTCCTTCTCCAGGTCTCATGGAGGTCATCTGAGCACATAAAACGTCCAGGTCAAAGTCACATTGCTCGCAGCGGTACGTGTAGCCTTCAATTCTGTTACCACAGAGAGCACAGTTGTGGTACTTTGCAACCTGAAGTTTCAGGGGATGCTGTTCGTGATAGAAGTGTTCCCGCTCCAACGGTAATTCTGCACATGACTCGTGGAGAAAATACTTGCACTGCTCACAACCGTAGACTGGACCTAAGCACCTCTCAATGCTCTCATCACATGCTCTGCATTTAAAAATATCATCTTCGTCATCCCTCAAGCGAAGAGTCAAAGGGTGCCTGTGACCAAAATGGTGTGTCTGCTTCTGACCCCTAGTTTCACTGGAAGGCAGTTGTGCACATATCACATCTAGGTGAAAATGACATTCCTTACACTGGTACACAAAGCCATGAAAGATTTCTCCGCAGAAATCACACGAGAATCCTGCATCATCATCTACGGTTGGGCAGAGCTTTAGGGTATGCGAGTGTACTGGGTGGCAGAGCTCTTGCTGCAACTCCGCACATGACTTGTGGAGAAAAAATTGACATGAGTCACAGGAATATGCATTGTTCAAGCAGCATTTTTCGCAAGCTCTGCACCAAACTTCTTTATCCTCATCAATCACCTCCATCAATATTAAGGGATCGCCATGGCTGAAGTGCTGAATTTGCTTCTTGACATTGGAACCATAGGTGGACTTCTGAGCACATTCAATATCAAGATTGAAGTTGCACTCCTCACATCGAAAGGTGAAGCCACGGAATCTCTTCATACAGGCATCACAGTAGATGCTGCCATAGTTTACAGTATCACAGAGGGTTAAACTGTGAGGATGTAAATCGTGTTTGAGCTCTCTCGAAAGCTCAGCACATGATTTATGGAGAAAAAATTTACATTCTTTGCAACAGTAAGATTCATTGGAGCAGTGCTTCTCACATGCAGCGCAGTTAACTTCTTTATGCTCGCTGATCTCACATATTGTCAGCAGGTGTCGGTGGCTGAAATGTGCAATAGTCTCCATGTTCAATTCAGGTGAAACACTGACTTGATCTCCGGGGTGACACTCAAAGATTTGTAGAACTTTCATCAGTGTTTTCGATTGTCATTACTCCTCTCATCCATCCAGCATTCTGAATCATGAAAAGCAATTCTATCAAGAAAATGTACAATAGAACAACCGGTTGTTTAACATGATAATCCATCAAGCTATTACTGTTTTCCACATATCAAATTAAGATGTCGATAACTTGACTGCGCAATTCCACTTCACCCTGCTTGTGTGGACATATGAATGTTTGCCATGTACTATTTTCACGTGACAAATTACAGGACCATTCCTGCATCTGAGTTAGGTATGATGCTGGCAATGTGCACAAGGTTGAGAAACTCACAAGATGAGAAGCAGGAAACCATTGCTCTTAGTGGGGAAGAGAGAGAGAGAGAGAGAGAGAGAGAGAGGCAACTTCAGATTGATGAAGCTCAATCTTAAGGAAGAGCCACGACAAGAGCAACACATCTTATCCCCAATTCAAACACACCACGCAGATCTACCAACAACTCCGTAGACTCAACAAAGATTGAGGCTAAGTTGGAAGAAAACCAGTACTACCATCTTCAAAATTTATACATCAAGAGCAATGGATGTGACTCAATCACAATTATAAGAAAACTCACCTGTGGCTCTACTCCTGCTGAACATCCAGTACCACATGAAAGAAGCTCCAATGTTGCGAAAAGAAAACCCTTTCCAAGGCAGTATATCAAAGCCCAAACGTACATTGACTGGCTCGAAGTCTCAGCTTCTCAGCTCAACTAATGAACATGAGACACCGCGTTTAGATAATTTGACGTGATTTAGAGCAACATTTGTCTGATACGCCGAGTATACATCAAAATGCGCAACTGAAGTGAGAGAAAATTGAAAACCAGCCGATTTCTCAATAGGCCTTTTCTCAGCTTAGTATGATGAACACAAGCGTCCGTGATGATAACTAAAAATGGAAGGACAAAGGAGATGAGTTTAGAGCTCTCTCTCTCTCCCCCGACGGATACGAACTCGCTATTAATAACTTCTCTAACTCGTATTTTCTACTCATTCCATTGAACTCGCTAGAATTTTTTCTGGGAAAAAAATTTCAGGTCCCTCAGTGTAGTAGAAATCAACTAGATTGCACCAACTTTAAAAAGTTGTAGATGATTAAAGAAGCATAATCCAAGAAAACATCAAAATCAAGAGCATAAAAAAAGAACAAAATATTTACCTACTGATGCCTCAAAGGTGCTTGTCCACTCTTGAGTCATCGGGAATCATAAATAGCCAGAAATGAAGTCGACAGTGAAAAAGAAAAACTTTTGTTCGGTTCGTATTCTGATGCAAGTGCACGGTGGGTGGATGCGTTTTAAATGATAATGATGGGATCTATGATAGATTACAATCACCACTGAGGTTTATAGAATGTGCCACTGGCCAAGTATAAAGATTGGGATTGATCGATTCTCCCACATCATATTCTCTGTGATGGTTAAGGTCACACCTTTTCTTTTGTAATTTTCATTGCGGACATAAATGATAACCTTTGCTTCCTAGGCCCTATTTATGGCCAGAAATAAATTATTCTATTTCTATTCATTGAATAAATTTCGAAGCAAACTTTACCAAAAAAAATTAAATTTCGAAGCAAAAATATTCTTTTAAAAACAACACAAAAATTCTATTTCGGGAATAAAAATTTGTTTGATAGACCTTCTTAAATATCTCACTCCCAAGTGGCTGGCGGGCGTGACGGGCATTGGCAAAATAGCGGAGAGGGCGAGTGATAAGAAGAGTTGTAACGACCTAAACCCGGGGCAGTACGGAGGGATGGACTGAGATCGCCTTAGCAGTACGCGGGTGAGGCTAAGGGCATGTCTCCCGTCCCACATTGCTTAGGGGGGAGTCTTGAGGTTAGTTTATAAAAGGCTTAGATCCCTTTAATCTGTATAACACGTTTTAAAGCCGTGAGGACTCAATGTCCAAAGCGGACAATATTATATAGTGGGGTTCGGGCCATTACAAATGGTATCAGAGCTGACTCCCGACCGCGTATGGGGGCCATAGCGAGGGCGCTGTGCCATAAGGGGGGAGAGCCGACTCCCGACCGCGTATGGGGGCCACAGCGAGGGCGTTGTGCCATAAGGGGGGAGAATGTGACGACCTAGACCTGGGGCATTACGGAGGGATGGACATGCGGGTGAGGCTAAGGGCATGTCTCCTATTCCACATCGCTTAGGGGGGGAGTCTTGGGGCTAGTTTATGAAGGCTTGGACATGCTAGTGAGGCTAAGGGCATGTCTCCTGTCCTACATCGCTTAGGGGGGGTCTTGGGGCTAGTTTATGAATGCTTGGATCCCTTTAATCTGTATAATGTGTTTTAAAGCACTGAGGACTCAGTGTCCAAAGCGGACAATATTATACAGTGGGGCCCGGGTCGTTACAAAAGTTTTTATTTTTCATTTGCATTCCAAATCTAGAAAAGTTCATTTTTGTTTCAAACTTATTTTAGGGCAAAAAATTTGTCCTGAAAATAGTTACAAGAGTTTTTATTTTTCATTTGCATTCCAAATCTAGAAAAGTTCATTTTTGTTTCAAACTTATTTTAGGGAAAAAATTTGTCCTGAAAATAGAAAAAAAAAACTGCGTTATCAAGTGGAATTTTGTTCCAAACTTGTTTTCGAGAACTTAAAAAAATAGAAAAACAGAGAAGTAAAATGGTTATGATCCGTGCCCTCATTCTCCTTCAATTTCAGTCAAATCCCGTGTTTGATATATTACCATTCTAAGGTTTTACTGACTACTAAGTTTCAAGTAGAACATAAGGAAACGTGTTCAACAAATTTTACAAAAAGAAAATGATTCAATTTTCACAATGTTGATTAGTTGTGTCACAAGAAAGCTCAATGAGTTCCGTGTATTAAAAGATTGTGTTTTTCTATATTTGGAGAACAGAGTGTTCCCAAAAAAACCTCTAAAAACATGTTTTTTTTTTTTTTTTCTGTCAAGTAGAATCATGCAATTGATGAATTATTTATTTTCACTTAAAAGACAACTATGACAGCCTGAATTTTCAAAATTTGTTTTTGATTAAGTAAATCGGGCCTTTCGTCGACGCGCTGATAATGCTATTCTCTGAGCTGATCATGGAATTTATTTTCACTTAAGAGTGTTTGTTTAAGTGTCATTTATAACATATTTAAATTTGAGGATTTTCTAAACTCATTTGGTTAGGTTTCCGGAATTAATCCTAGAGACGCATGAGTAGACTCGGTTTCTGCCGATGAGGGCCGATTATGGTCTCGTGGTTGTTCTTGGTGTCTTGCTTGCTAGGAAATATATATGTTGTGATTTGGTTGATTTTTGGCATGCTAAGAACTTATGTGTGGTATTATGTGAATGGTTGTTCTATGGTGATTATCTATTATTATTGCAAAAGATGGCCTTATGGGCAATTAATTAGGAAAGCAATGAGGTGTCGGGTTTGGACACCAAAACTTATTTGCTTAATAAAACAATGAAGTTTTAAACTAGGTGCGTACAAAGTTTGACGGATTAATTTTGAATATGAGAGCACTACGAATTTCTTTCCAAAAGTTTTAAAGAAAAAAAAAAAAGTGGATTACTCAAGTTTAGTTCCAAAAAAGGGGTGGTTGGAAAAGAAAATAGAAAATAAATGAGATGTTGGGTTTGGACGCCAAATTTTATTTGCTCAATAAAACAATGAGGTTTTATAGTAAAAGTGTGCAAATTTTGACAGATTGATTTTGAGTACGTGACCTTGTAAGAATTTATTTCGGAATGTTTTGAACAAAAAAAAGGGTTACAAGGTTTATTATTTAAAAAGGGATTTTAGTGTTCTTGGCTAATGAGGAAGATAACAATGGGCTTGAGTGATGGTATGCTCGTGTGATCACCTAAATACCATGATGTGTAGGAATATGCTAGGTAATGAACCCGTCTTGATGCGTATGAATATGCGGACGATGGATGATTAAGTTTGGATACCCCCACGTCAACGAGATACCAAGTTGCGGTTGAGGTCGGATCAATGCTCCTTATTGGAATGCTGTCATGATGCGTATAAATACGCAAGATAATGCCGTGCCCGACTAGGCGGGACGATGTCCGGTTACACCGGATGACTGCCAACTTTTGAGTTGGCTGTGGCCGTTGGATTGTAATAATCGGAACACGCGTGTATGGTTGTGCTATTGCGCTTGATTATGAGGCAAAATTGTGTGACATGGTATGGGACGTGTTATAATGGTTTTACATTATAATTGAGACCCATGTGAATGTTTGAGGGATAAAAATTATGTGTTCCGATTATTCACTACGTTTGTGATATTTATAATGGCATATGCGATGCACTATTATGCAGGGACGCGTTGAGTGTCATGCCCCGATTCTCTGAGTACATGCCCATCCCTTTTTGGTCGATTAATAATGACGTCCTAGAACGCATCGCCGACCCATTCATTTAATATACGCATGCAAAAGTATATAAATAATCTCTAGACATAAAATAATGGCATAGGAAAGTAGGGCTAATTTTTCCAAAGTACCTTTTTATAAACATAGGTTTATACACAAAGGTTTACAGGCTCCTAACAAAAGAGAATTGTCCTACGACTAGCTAGCCGAACAAGATCACTGATTCTTTGGGCTTCACCTCTTAAACTCCGAGACTTACGGTCCATCACCAACACCACCTAAGGACTTTAAAATAGCTATTCAATAACCAATGAGACAACGTCTTAGCAAGTTCTACCCCCTAAGATCCGATTAGGAAGCCAATACACTCTAGAGCTGCCTAAGCATAACACGAGTCAAAGGACTTACCTTGGCCTCGGCCCTCAGTTCCTTCCTGCAAGTCAGTATATATTAGATATACAGGAATCACACAAATTCACCGCATCAGATCAAATCATTGATCAATTGACCTAATCGATTACATGTCATGCAGACCATTTCCCGGTCATATCAATTAATACTATCTATAAGTTCGATCATACCCAAGATTGCTTATTATAAGCCGATAATAGATAGTATAACTCGCCAGAAGCTGCCTCAAATACTAAGATAATATATATATGCTCGCCAAGAGCTACCTCAATTTCTAATATATTATATTATATATGCTCCCTAGAAGTTGCCAGACATACTTTCTTAGTATGCTGAGAATTATAAATGCTCACCAGAAGCTGCCAAATCCATTGATTCGTTATTCTCTATATGCTCACCAGAAGCTGCTAACCATACTTTTATAATATGCTGATAAATATATATATGCTTGCCAGAAGCCATCAGCCATACTTTCATAGCATGCTAATAATTGATTATTTAATTACTTCACCATTTTTATCATTCCTAATAAAAATACACGTGGGTGGGTACACGGTCAGCCTTAGTCAAAATATAAGATTTTTATATTTGAACCTCCCACTATTTTCAGTAGTCCCAAAATAGATTTTTGGCGCTGTAGACTGACGCCCGGTAATTTTTCACTTAATCACCAATTTTATCAAATTTCTGAAATAAATACCCACAACCACTAAATTCACTCAATTTGCACAATTAGAAACTCAATTAAATAAACAGAGAGAGTACCACCGAAATCAGCACGAGATTCCGGTCGTCGGTTATCCCAGCTTAATTTTTAGAAAATAAATAATTATGGAAAATCTTAAATAAATTAAATAAATGCAATAAATCCAATTTAGGCCCGTATTGCCTAATTGGAAGCTGAGTCGAGCCCGGAAAATTACCGAGACTCATTCAATAAATACTAGGATTTATTCCCTTGCTAACTACACTAACCATTTATCTAACATGCCTCAATAAGTCTATAATATAATTACTATAATCTAATATATCCACATAATTGCACTTAATTAAATCTAATCAACCCCTAAGCATAATTAGCATACTAATAAGGGATTAGTGATCAAAATTCACTTGATTAACGAGCGGGTCGGATCAAACCGACGGGAACGACGCGGGGGACAATTCTTCTCAAAGCGGGCCTAGGTTTTGAGGCCCGGAACACCTCAAAACGGGCCTAATAGCCGTTGTGAAACCCACAAAACTTATGTTATGTTCTTGCTGAAACAGAGAGGAAACAAGCTCGGTTAGGCAAAGCAAGACCGGTGGAAGGCTTGGAGAGGTAACTGGCGGCCGAACGGGGGTCTACAGTAGCCAAATGGCCTCCGGCTTGGCTCAACCAGCACCTAAGATGGCGGAACAAGTTGCTGGAATGGCGAGGGACGTCGGGTTAAGCGGTGGTGTGGTAGGGCAGTGGTGGTGCTCGTGCGGGGAGGAAACGGCGATGGCAGCGTGTGGCTTGCTATCCGGCGGTGATGTGGCTACTCTGGCTTCTCTCCTGCACCTCTGGTCTTCGCACAGTAGCTTGGGTGGGAGAGAGAGATCGCTTGGGCGGTAATGAGGGAGAGAGAGGGAAGAGATGGGGTTGGAGGGGCCTACCAAGCTTATTTTCCACAAGCTTGTCCCCTTTGAGCTTGTCCACCAAGCTAGGATCCCTTGGCCCTCAATGAGCCACCAAGACACTTCACTTTACAACCTTGAAGTGGTCCAAAATGATGGTGGATGGGGGAGTTACGGATTTGCAACAATTCTCTCTCAATTAGACTCGGTTTTCCCTTCAATTCAATCACATTTGGCCCTTCCAAATTCAATTGACACCTCAATGCTCCAATTGATATTTTTCCTCACTTATGGATCCATCTTGCATCCTAATTTCTCGAACAAAAACGATCCTATGCCGACTTTTTCCCAAAAAGTCTCGAGTTGCAGAAAAATCTTCTGAGACTGAGTCGATGTTCCTAAAATTTATTATGACATGACAGAATCTTCAATTTCTAAAATCGGATTCAAATTCGTGGTTAATTTCACTCATGTGCATTTTTAGCGTGACCTAGGCTATAGGGTAGTTTTCAGATATTTTTAGTGCAAATCTAGTAGTCGATTTTTTTTTAGCCACAATGAACCCACTCAACACATTGGCGACTCTCGGTGGTTGTAAAAATCTCAAGTTTTAATTACGAGTATATGGTACCAAAAACGATAGAAAATTGGTCTAGTACCGATCGACGAGAATTTTGCAATCAGGTGGAATAACCTACACTCTGATCACACATCTCAGTCCAATCGACCTATCCCTGATCTCTGATCGACTTTGACAATGTCGTAATGACCCTTGCAAACTAGCACGGTCAAGCAGTCAACTTCTGGTCAAATCCTCAAGTCTATTTGCCTTTAAAATCCTTAATAGCTTCCTCAGATAGTTTAGTTATCTCATGAGTGGCCATCTCAGAGAAAAGCACTATAGTCGCGTTGATGAAATGCCCGACTTATCCAATCTAAATCAGAATCTAAAATTCAGGATGTCACACCGAGGTGAGATGAGTTTTGTATGGTGCATGTTTATGTCCACCTTCAAGGCGAATTTGCGTCCTAATCGGGGTTTAGGATTTTGACTTACTGAGATTTATCTCACCCCATCGTGATTAATCTTTTTCAGGGCCATAGCGTGGAGATCTGCTGAGTGCTGATTTGGTGGGCGCATGATGCGACACCTTTTAGCTGGCCCTGCCGTTAGTGAAGTAAGTTGACCCTAATCCCTGAAGGTTTTGAGAGGGTCAATAAGAAGTGGCCGTGAAAAGGCTTGCAAGTATTAAACTTCCTAGGATTAACAGTTGATAAATGAATGTGTTTTCGGCAATGTTTATAGGGTTTTACTATCCCTATGTTGTTTGTTGGCTAGGTGTTTATTTAATTCGCTTTCGCATGTGCTTAATTGAAGGAAAAAAAGAATGGGTCGGCGACGCGTTCTAAGACGTCGCATTTTTAATCGACCGTTGAGAGATGTGCATGTACCCAGGGTTTGGGGCATGACAACTTCCGTGAATTAATTTTAGTTTTCACATATATATCCTAAGGACGCTCTCCCCTACTTCAATGTGTAATTTGAATCATTCTTACCTTTTCATTATTCTAGAAGCTTATCAGGAGCTGGTTGGACTAGATTGCTACACAATCTATCTTGAACCAGATTTTAATGCCCCAAGTTTCAACAGTACAAATAAAAGCACCCATAATTAAAATGCCCATACAATTGAATCAGCATAATCCGTGCACTGAAGAACTTCTCCCCGTACAAAACAGGGAGCATCGAATTCTCCTGTTCATGACAAGGCCGTTTCTTACCCATGTCAGCACCGTGCTGAACCAGCCGACCTAGTACGTTTCCTACCTTCCTCAAGGAGGCGACATTGCAGAGCACAACAGCAAGAGATAGACAATGAATTGTACAAGGAAGTCTACATCGACTTGCAGGTAAAAAAATGAGATTGATTGGCATTTGAGAGAGAGAGAGAGAGAGAGAGGAATAAAAACCGATCCTGACGCAATAAGGGGAAATTAAGGCAGAATTTATCCATCGTGTCTTTCATATCACAGTAATTACTCTATAATGTACATACCATAACCACTGAGCTCTACGTACCTCACATTATGAAATCTACGAAATGCTTTCTACAGAAGCCATACTGCTACTGTAGTAACCATGGTTGTCAAAGTCATGCACAATATACGGTCTCCAGCGTATGAAAAGACTCCAAACGGGTGGATCTGCAAGAACACTTTAGAATGCAAAGAAAATTTTACTCCTCATCTGGGCGAAGTTTTAAGGTTTGCTCACAGTTCCCATTTCCAAGCTGATGCGTTGTTTAAATATGCTTCCATTAGGTTTTCATCCACCGGAAGCTCTCCCCTTTCCCGCTTTACCGTCATTTTTTTTTTCTCCAATTTCATTTCCAGTTCCTTCAACTTCTTCTTATTTACCTTGATCTCCTCAGAAAGATCCATGATCTTTTTTTCTCTTTTGGCTACGGAGTTGTTCCTATCCTGGAGATTGTAATGAGCACGCATGACCACTTTCAACCGATCAATGGCAAACCGGATCTTGAACTTTGAGAGATGTACGAAAATAATGTACTTCCACCAGTTGTATAGCAAACTCTCTGAGACATCGGCTATTTTGGTAGTGGCCATGCTGTGTATGGTGCCGCACAACATGATGGAGACCATGTTCTTCGCCTTTGAACTTATTGTGGCTTCTGCACTCACATCTCCGTAATTTGCGAACACCTCTTTTAGGACAGGTGCCAGCTTCTGGGTCACCTTGTACTCTACCATCTCAACAATCCTGTCATCTTCAGATGCCACCGCAAGCGAAGTAGAGTGTTCGATGCCAAGTTGAAGATTATTCCTGAACTCCAGGAATGCCTCGTCCAGAAAGGGTGAATTTGAATTGCTAAAGCTACCCTCGACATTCTTTCGCCAGGCTAGTACTTTAATAATTTCCGCCACTCTTTTTTTGCAGACATCCTCCAAATCCAATTTTTCTCTATCTTTGAAAGATTTAACGAAATCTCCGAATGTTTCAACATGGTCTTTCTCCTCCTCAATATCTAAGTTTACTTCTTTCTCACCATCTTGTGCTTCTGTAGATATGATCTTCAACTTCATCCCTCCACGCTTCACCTTCAGTGAAAAACATTACACAACTAATTGCCCAAAATAGGTCGGTGACAGAGAATGCATTAAAGGACTACCAAAGCAAAAAATAAAAAAATAAAAAAAAATGGATCGCCGTTCTTGAAACAAATATTGATCCAATGACTGTTAATAGAGGTAGGAAAAAGTTCTTTATCGAAGACATGCAAATTTAAAATTCAAAGGATCCTATGCCTATCTAGTCCCACGTTTAATGATTCAGATGACTATTGTAAATACAAACCTCATACAAACTTGCACAGCTAAAACCATCTCAATCACAGATTTAACAAGTTCAACAGGGAACGTGTGAGACAAAAGTAGCAAATCTGATGAGGTCATCAAGGAAGAGAAAGTACATAGTTTAACGGTGAAACTGATTGCAGGCGGTGTTACCAATTTCAGTGTCTTTTCCCCCCTTCAAATCAATTCAAGTGTCCTTCATTTTCATGAGATGATGTGACATAATATGACGATGCTTACGACTCCATGTATCTTGTTTGAGAGCCGACGCAGCAGGCAATTGGATAATCCCACAAGTCACAAAAAAAAAAAAAAAAAAATGGAAGAACGAGATAGCTTGCTACCGTATAAGAATAAATCAGGAAAGCTAGAGCAAAAACAACAGAGTAATCTGATTAGCATTCCGGTACCTGTGAGAATAAGCATTTTACATGAGCAATGTACTTGCAATTGTCGCAATGGAAAACCGGAATCGTTGCTTCTATTTCCTGATTACACGCTTGACAGTATTCAACTAAGTCGTTGTCATTGTCATCCTCCTCCTCCTCTTGCTTCATCGGAGCCCTGAGCTTGAGCCGTTCCCGGTGGCAGGATGGGTGCTGGAACAGGCACGACGAGCACCCACACAGCAAGTGCAGGGCAAAATGGCAGTCCACATTCAGGCAGCACATGACGGAAGATTGGCAAGGCTGGCGGCAAGTGTCGCACAGACGAGGCTCAACCTTCTCCCTGCCTACCTACTCCAATGCAGGATCGCATCAACCGCTAATAGAAATTGAATCCATAAGGCAAAGCAAATGGACGGTGGATTTGGGGCTTCGTTTTACCTGGTCGAAGAAACGGACGACGTGGCAGTGATCGTGGAGGACGATTGGGGGGGAGGGCAAGGCGCAGTGGACGCCGATGGTGAAGCAGCAGGCTGGGTCGAGGCAGAGGAAGCGGAAGCCGTGATGCTGGCGGAGGCAGGCGGAGCAGGTGAAAGGGGCGGGCTCAGAGATGAGGCTGAGGGGGTGGGGAGGGTGGCAGGGGTGCGATACCTTTCCAGGGAGGTCGAGGCAGGCGTAGTCAATGAAGAAGTTGCATTCCTTGCAGCCGTAGGTGATGCCGGTGCACCTGGCGCCGCAGGCTATGCACTGGGAATGCTCGTAGTCGCCCTTGGCGCAAATCACTAACGCATGCTTCGGGTGGCTGGCGTGTTTGTACCCCATGGCTGACGGGGACGGCAGCGGGGACTGGTTAGCGTGGCTGTAGAGGTGATGATCACTGTCACTTTCCCATGAACGAGCACCGACGACGGTAAAGGAGGAGGAGAGGATCCTGAAGATGGCTTTTGTGTTTGAAACTGAGTCAGAGCGAGTTTCTCCGGCTCACTTGATGATTATGACTCCATCTGCTCGAATAGCTTGAGAGGCGCCAATACTCAGCTTAACAGGCACGCCGGCCCCTCTTCTATACTTCGTCTGACAAAAACCAATGAAAAATTCCAAATAAAAATATGACATGTTTTTATTTTCTCATATAAGAGATTGAAGTAAACCTTATTTCCAATAATAGCTTAAAGCAGACTTGTTAAGTGGTGATATCAATTTCAAAGGAGAGTCTGATTTCATGAGTTGATTAAGGGTATTTTTGTCCTTTATTTATTTTTATTATATATTCTTTCCTTTTTCTATTTTTTCTTTTTCCATAGAAAGACAAACTCAAAAAAAGAAAAAGAAGGCTAAAAATTTTTTAAAAAAAAGGAAAAAAGGAAAAAGAAAACACACAAAAAAAAGAAGAAACTCAGCCCTCCGCTTGTGGCTGTGGGCCCATCGCTGAGGCCTAATGACCCTTGCTGACCAGAGGCAAGGACCTAAGGAGAGGGCTTGCTGGCCCTCGTCAAGGTGTTGGCAACCTCACTGGCCATGGTTTACGTCCCATCGTCGATAGGGTGGTGACCACCAGTGGCCCAACCCTCCTCCTCGTATTTTTTTAAAAAGTTTTAGTTTTCTTAATTTTTAATATAATTTAACTAAAATTTGGATTAAAATTGTCTTTGGACGAAAATGTCCTTAACTGAGCAGAAGACCGATGAGGTAAGACCCTTTGACATTGCCATAGTCAATTCAAGTCATTATTTGAAATTGTCATGATTACTTCAATCCTTTATTTATAATTTTCGAAAAAAAAAATCTACGGTTACAAAAACAGACAAATTCCTTAAATGAAGACAGGATCCGCAGCCGCATATATTTATCTATAAGAATCTATTAATTTGAAGGCTTTTAAGGGGTTTTTCTTCCGATTTGCCACTAGGCAATTTCATTTAGAGTGCAAGAGTGAAACGAGCCCAATCAAAACTCTACACCACATTCATCAATAGAGATAAATTGACAAAAAGACAAATAGACAATATTAAATAGGAAAAAGCAAAATGAACAGCACTGAAATTAATATGGAATTTAAATGTAATTATAAAAAGTTAAATATTAAGCAAAACATTCATAAGATAAAAATTTGGCAGTATCGCATAAAAGATTTCACATGGAATTATTTAAATAATCAAAGAAAGCAGGTTTAACGGCCTGGAGATCAATAGTATTGTATTTTTTTTTTAAAAAAAAAAACCTTCGTTATTTAATTATAATTAATAGAAAATTTAAATTGCTTATCTCTTTTTAAAAATTTAAAAGTGAAATCAAACATGACACCTCTAAACTATTTACTAGTATAAGCTTCGTGAACAGAGCAAACAACAGTCCCCCTCTTTAGGGGCTAGCTATCACTTATTAGTATGAGTAGAAGTGAATTTCTAAGCTTTCCTAGCTCAGATACTGCACAATGACAAACACAGAGAGGCCCAATTCAACTCATAAATCATAGACTAACCAAAGAGAGCACAGTACGATATGCGATGGGTGCCTAGTTTTCATTGGAAGGGAATTGGCTTAATATTCTTTTTATCTCCCAAATAAAAACATGAAATTAGTGATGTCGTTATAAAATAATAAATAATAAAAACAAAATTAATTAAAACATTACCATCTCACATATAAGTTCATTAAAAAAAAACCAATGTTTAAAAGTTATAATCTTAAAAAGCATCTAGATTCAGCTTGGCTCAATAAAATTCAAGTTTTATTAGAGATAATTTCTATTCATTATCAAAATGATACATAAATTGATCCATAAGAAATCTAAATCACCACAACAAAGCAAGCCTATAAAGCTGCAAAACAAATCAAAATCCATAAATCAAGGTATATTATCATATTAAAAAAAAAGGTATATTATCATAGCATGGTCGTAGAGGTAACTATATGTCCATTCTTCAAGAATAGATTTGTGACCACAACCAAATAAAAGGAATGATAGTCGATCACCGAATCACACATTATCATTACTGATGAGCAAATGCCGAGATATCTATTTGTAGCTACGGCTTTTTTCTTTTGTTGGCGTGTGCTCAGGTATGGCGTTCCTAACACTATCGTTATATGGAGACAACGAAAACATGTTAAACAAACTCAAATATGACACTTATGAGAGCAAACCTTTTAGTAAGCGCATGATGTTGGAGCTTCTAATGAAAATATATTGAACAGGCACAAATTTGACATCGGAGCTACTGTGAACACTATTGAAATTAGAAGTTGAGTACTTATTGATTAAAACTTCTAAATCTAAAACTGGATCAAGAAAGAAAACTCCCAGATTAAAAACCAGGAGAGTGGGGCTCCTTGATCTAGATCTAGTTTGGAAGAGTACGGCGAAAACAAGAGAAAAATAAAAGAAAAATCAACTAAAGAGGAAGGGGAATGAGAGATTTGGGTCTAATCCCTCTTCTCCATTGAAGAAGCGAAGAAAGGCTGAAATTCAGAAAGGGAGAGAGATATATACAGGGGATTGCAAATTCATTTATGTCACGTGGTTATACTGCCTAATTTTAAAGAGGTTTGTGTCTATTTCTTTTGTAGACATTAAATATTTAAAAATTTTGTAGAAGTTCGACCAGATTTGGGAGCGTCCTGATTTGAGCATTTACGAGCTCGAGTTTGACTCAACAAGATGCTCGAGTAAGCTCAAGTTCAATTTGAAATCAATTCAATCTTTAAAAATAAGTGAGTTGAGTGTGAGCTACTCACAAATTGACTTGGTTTCATTCCTACATAAGTGATCGTAAATTTACAGAAGGCAGAGAACTAAATATTGTAGTTGAAGAAAGAGGTTCCAAAAAGTATATATATGGAATTATTCAATTTCGATGCATACATAGAACTAATCTAATCATTTTCCAATCTCATAATTAATGAATTTGATTGTAAGCGACAGTAACTGCTCAACACAAAAACCATCCTTAGCCACCACCAGCTTCATTACTTGGCCGTGAGGGCATGACAGTAATCGTTTTAACTCATTAGTCCCGGCCGGTCATGGGGTATGCGCACTTCAACCACCAGAAGCACGCACTGGTGTTTACACTAAAAACTAGCTGACTATTTAGAAACGACACGAAGTCGGTTTGGTCAAAGAGTTATTACAGCTATCGATGTACAAAGGTGCATGGACGACGAACATCTTGTTCTCTACAAGCCGGCAATGTGCCAAGAATTAGGATGTGGCTCTGGGATTTGCATAAGCCGAGCATATAATGTTTTCAACTGATAGGCTCCTGATTGGTTTGGTAATTGTTCATGGACATGATTCCCGAAACACTCCCTATCTTTCATAAGCGTGTTGCTGAGTTTTTGCCTTCAAAAATTTGAAGATGTTTGTTCACAAGTAGCCCAATATCAATAACAATTTTGGGGTTCAGCATATGTTCATCGGTGAGATTCATGGTGCATATGGGGACGGTAGATTCAGACGAAACTCAGGATCTGAAAGGCCCAAATAAGAAAGTAATTGGACTAGGAACGGACGTTGTCCGCACAACAACCTCGATCGCGGGCTTGGGTAACAGGTCAAGCAATTTCTTCTTTATTTTCCAAAATAGAATGACTCTGTTAAGAATGCGATCATCTTTGGTTAATCTGAATAATACATTTCCCGTGAGCACATACACAATGTAGAAGCGACTTTAAATAAACAATTGATGTGATCGCATACTCGGTCCATGCAAGAGGTGTTTCAGAGTGAGTCATAGACTCATCAGCTGCCTATTTGGCGGTCGGAAGCTTTTGAAAGCTATGAATGCTGCAAACTTTTGTGTAAGTGCGGGGACTGTGTTGATGAAAAAGAAAGAAAACACTGGAGCTAGAATGTAAAAAGGGAATATAGGAATTGATCTCATTCTGGGAAAATTGGTAATGAAGGGAAGCCCATGCCACTTATTGGACTAAACGTTTAATGAGATTATGCTTACAAGCCAAGCTCACATCACTATCAATCTTTCACTCATGATGCATCACATTGTGGATAGCCACAGGCTGATCTTGGTAGCTTACAGATACCCGTCGGCTAATAATGGCATCCAGAATGTCTTCTTGATATGGAATAATAATGGCCTAAGCCATTTTTAGCTAGTCTGTCAATTATTCAGGTTTCCCCCTTTTTATCTTCAAGAAAATACTTCGTCTTTTCAAAAGAGACGAAAGATTTAAAAGATTATCTTGAAACATCTAATTTGTCATTTTTGACCTATCTATCAAGTTATTCAAGTTTTTCATTTTTTATCTTCGAGAAAATGCTTCATCTTATTGAAAGAAACTAAAAATTAAAAGGATTCTCTTAAAACATCTAATTCGTCATTTTGTAATGATCTATCAAGTTATTCAACTATTTCAATTTTTATCTCCAAGAAGATGCTTCATTTTATCGAAAGAGACTAAAGACTAAAAGATTCTCTTGAAGCACCCGATGCTCCTTTTAAATGGAAGATGACGAATTATTCGGTGGAAAATGTGGATAATGCCTATGAAGTGTGATTGTTAAGGAAATTTAGAACTACAAATGCAAATCCACATTCACCGTATCAAGAATTTCTAATTTCAGCAAAACATACTATTCCAGAAATAAATTCAGCTTTAATCAAACTAAGTAATCACAAATTACTTCAGGAATTTAACTATGTGATCTTTGCATGACTGGTCAATGTCAACACCCACTTAGACATTCCCCAAATTAAGAAAAACGGGCAACCGTGATTTTTCAAGATATTTGCATCCTTTTCACTGAGGTACCATAAAAAGACAAGTCATCCGGCTCAAATGTGTTCATTGATGCGTTTGATTCAGCATTCCTAAGGGACTTTCAGGGCGCACATGACAATCATTCTGTTTCAGAAATAGTTTCTGGAACAAAAATAGATTTTTCTATTTCTAATTCTAAAAGAGTTTTTAAACAAAAATAACCGTTTGATAACGACACAAAATTTCTTCCTTTCTACGACGACGACAACAAACCGACGACCTTTAATATAAAAAAATAAAAATAAAAAATGATTTAGTAACAAAAAAATAAAGAATAAAATAAATCATTAAAAAATAAAATAAAGATATCATTTTATTTTAAAATAAAATATCCTTAAAAATAAATTTATTTTATTTATTCTATTTTATTTTATTTTTCGAATAAATTTATTTTAAAATGAATAACAATAAAAAATAAAAATAAATTTATTTGGCAAAACACTCAAGGCAAATAAAAATAAATTTATTAAATTCATTTTTAATAAAAATAATTTATTTTTATTTATCATAAATAAATTATTTTTAATAAATTTAATAAAAAATTTTAATAAACTAAAAATAAAATGATAAATAAAATAATTTATTTATTTTAAATAAATTTTTAATAAATTTTAAATAAATTTATTTTAATAAATTTATTTTTATTTTTAAATGAATAAAATGAATATATTTATTTTTATTTATTTTTATTTTTAATAAAATGAGGAGAGGCAGAGGAGGAGGAGAAGGAGGCAGAGACGTAGAGGAAATGAGGGAGGACTCACCAAAATTAGGATTTAGTGGGAGAAATTATTTTTGATTTCTCTTCCAAATCAATTTTTGGAATAGGAATTTATTCCGTAAATATAAAAAGCCGAAGTAGGTTTATCAAACACAGTGTTTATTTCGAAACAAATTTGGAATAGAAAAATTATTTCTAGAACAGAAATTTTGGTTATCATGCACCCCCTCAACTTCCAAAGCCTCTTGGAGAAATGTTGGACCGTTTGGCAATCATTTTAAAGTAGCTTTCAAATGAAAGTTAGTATTGGGAAGGCTGAAAGTTTAATGTTAGTAAGGACTAGCTTTGAGCTTTCAACATTTGGCAAAATGCTAAAAAAAAAAATTTCCAAAACTATCATAACCTCATTATTATTATTTTTAAATGCCAAAGTAATGCTAAAAAAATCAAATTTATATAAATGCTAAAAAAATTAAATATATTTTGGTATTTCTAAAAATATTTTATATTTGATTTTTTTAGCATATATATTAATTTTTTTAGCATTATTGTCAAAATTTATATTTAAAAAATTGCATACATTATTTTTTAAATTTTAAACAAATAAAAATTAAAAACTTCCGACGAAGGGTTTGGTCATTTTTTTACATGTGTGTGTGTGTGTGTGTGTGTGTGTGTGTGTTTTTTTTTTTTTTAGCATTATTTTCAAATTTATATTTAAAAAGTTACATAAATTATTTTTTCAATTTTAAACAAATAAAAATTAAAAAATTTCGATGAAGGATTTGGTCTTTTTTTTTTTGGCATTATTGTCAAAATTTATATTTAAAAAAGTTGCATACATTATTTTTTTCAATTTTAAACAAATGAAATTAAAAAAAAAAACTAATATTAATCACTCAAAGGGCTTTTCAAATGTGTTTTCTATCAAATGACATTTTTCTTGAAGTTGCTTCTCAAAACATAATTTACCAAACAATCTTTGCATTTGCCTAAAATCATTTAAGTTAAACTATTTTGCATTTTCTCAATGGGCTTTCAAAATGCTGAATGAAACGCACCTATTGTCCTTTCACTTGGGTTCAATTTCTGCGGCCTACTATAGCACTAGATATTGGATTCTGATGCATTTCGTGCATCGCATGTCTAGATGATTAGGGTTCAAGCCACCGATCCCACTAATGGTGATTCGTTCCCAATCTACTATCTAACCATACAACGGTCTTTGTCACTTGTCCTAGATTTTTCCTAAAGGTGAACGATGTCATTCTTTTCTACTTTAAAATGGAATTTGAATTGTCCTAGAATAGAATAAAGTTAATAAATAAATTATGCCTTTTGATAAAGAGTGATTTGATTGGGGAAATGCCTTGTTCTTTTAAAATCTCTATGTTTAATGGTTCTTTTATGCACAAAAGGTTTAGAAGTCATCCATCTTGGAAAGGGTCACTATATAGTGTACCTTTCAAATGGGGCATTTCTATGATCCCATGTCCACTTGGCCGGAATTTTATATGAAATCTCATCTTTTTGTCTTATGTCACGTTAATGGATTACTAATGATGAAAAAAGTATGCGTACAGTTATGCTTGCACAAAACGCGGGCGAAGTAATTAGTGTATAGTAAGTTTACAAAGTTTCGAGTTACTTTTACAACTATTACATGTACCTAGTGACTCTTAAATGTGGTTAGTATTTTTTTCCACGTGGAAAAGTAGATTGCAATATATTAAAATAGTAAGTTTTCCACATTTTTAAGTAGCTATTTTTATGACAAAACTTTTACTTCAACCCTTTCATTCTTAAATAATTTTGTTGACTTTAGTAGCTTGTTAAGGTGAAGAGCAAATTTTGGAAATGGTCAGTAGCTTTTATTTTCTATAAGTTAGAATAAACCAACTATTTTAGGGTCCATTTATTTCGCTAAAAATATACCATTCGCTGGAAAATATTTTCTAAGAAAATGACTTCATTTTTCAGTACTTGCTGAAATTTGAAAAAGACTTGGAAAGTATTTTCTATTGTTTGGTAAGGAAAATGTGATAAGGACAACTATTAAAAAGTTTGTATTTCTTAAACTATTTTGATTTTTTTAATATTTTTTTTTCCTTTCTCTTCTTTTTGCTTCTTCCCTAGCTAATTGCCAATGATTGGCCACAAGCGAGCTCGAGCCTCGCTAGATCTGACAAGCTCGAGCTCGAGCCTTGCCACATGCCAGCTTGCTACTAAAGAAGAATCAACTTAACACAGGGTGAGTTGCCCTAATTGCAAAGAAAGGCTAATCATACTACTAAACAAGAATCAACTCAATCCAGGGCCTAGTTGCCTTAATCGCAAGGCTCAAGCTTGTCGACCTCAAGTGAGCTTGACCTTTGGTGAGCTCAATCTTGTTGGCTGTCGCCGTAGCCAGTGACCAGTCAAGGAAGAAGCAAAAAGAAAAAGAAAAGAAAAGAAAAGAAAAGGATATATAAAAATAATATATCATAAAAAATTGAATTTTAAAAATATTTTTGTAAGAACAAATGTTTCATTAAGGACTTGTTTACATCCTTTGTAGACTCAGGCCTAAGGGTCGAGACTAGGCCTCAAGCGTCGGGGAATAGAGCACGACCTTTATGGACCTGAGCTTGGGTGCTAGAGCATTGAGTAAGGGCACCAAGATTCGAGGCTAGCCTCAATAGACATGAGTGTGGGCGCCGGGGGCGAAGCCTAAGCACTAGGGTCTTGGGCTTAGTCTCAGGGCTTGGCTACTGGAGAGTTGAATATCAGGATTCGAGAACCAGCGTTGGGGTCTCGGGCTTGGTCTCGAGCTTTGGCCGCTAGAGACCTAGTCTTGAATATTGGGATCCAAGCATTGTGACCTAGTCATATTTTGGGGAAAAAAAACTTGTTCTTTCAAAGAGGAAATTATTAGCTTTGGTAGGAAAATATTTTCGATTATTTCATTTTCCTAAGTGAATCAAATGTCGACCAAATGTCGAAAAATGAGGAAAATGTTTTCCGCGAAACAAATAGACCCGAGTTCTAAGTGTTGAGTAATTTCTTAACATAGAAAGTAGTTTTTCATTTAATCAATTCCTAGTAAGTTTCTCTTAAAACTTACTCATTTGTCCTGAAATTTGCTTTGGATTCAAGACTCAAGTTTATTTGGCCAGTCGTGCGGTTCTTCCTCTTTCTTTAGAAATGGCCCAACTATAATTTCCCAGTCACTTAATTTGTCATCCAAGAAAAGTAACATTCAATGAATGCCTGTGAGTCTGTGAACTGACTAGAACAATTATTACCATTGCTCGTTTTTTCAAAGGAATGGATTATCGGAACTTACTAAACAACAAGAATAATTTCAGTATCAAGATTATGCTGGATTGATGAACCAATATATATTACTTTTCTGGTGAATATCATCAGGTGGTTCTGTTCTATGTCTCTGTCCGCTTATATTGTTATGTTATATTGAACCTTAATTTGTATCCATCAGCAGAGACATGATCGAATTTACCAAGCAAAATGAGTATAACAATTCTTGCCAATCGAATATCATCCTCTATTAGATCATGGTTAAAAATTTACAAGATACTCATACTATCATCAGGAACAAGAGTTCTTCACATAATTACCACTATCGTTCTTGAACAAGATTTAGACATGAAAATGGAAATCATAGTATCAATTGCAGAAGCAGAGAGAACACGAAATTGAAATAAATAAATAAATAAAAAGAGTAGAAACTCTTGCCCATTTTCTATGTTAATTGACTAGGACTCTTGAGGATGAATCTCACCATGCTCAACCACCTCCTTGGCTTTGCGCTTCTCATAGAAAATCTCCCCTGTAACTTCTGCGGGTAGTGCCAAACCAGCACTCTTCTTTGTAACTGCCGGTTTCAGCTTCCTGATGTTGTCATCATTCAATTTTTCCCCATCTTTCTCGACCTCATCCCTGAATATAAACCAGCAGCTCTCAGGGTCTGTGAGTGGCTGCAGGCGGATCACATTGTCTTCCCCATCCATGGTGTTGGCCACTTTCTCTGTCCTGCTTGTTATAACGACTGAACCACCATTACCTCTGGGCATCCCATCCCAGACGTCGTGCCATGGGTTAGTGTCCCGCACTTCATCGAGCACTATTAAATACATTTTGCCCAGTAGTTGCAGGTGGTGAGCGTAGAGTAGGCCGTGGAGGCCATGGCTGTCAATCGAGCTGATTATGTCCGTTTCAACTCCTAGACGGGTCAGTAACTTTTTGGCGATAGCCTCCCTTGTGTTCTCGGTCTCGTTAGGTTGTGGGATAACGATATCCAGGTTCTTGGAAGGAAGTGTGCCTTCACTTCCTGTTTGTTGTATACCAATTGGGCTAGTGTCGTTTTTCCAATGCCGTTCGTGCCGATGATTGCTATTGCTTGGGAAGAGTCGGACGGTTTTCCTGGTCAGAGAAGCTTTGTCTCCAAATTCACCACTTCATTGTCAAACCCGTGGACTCTTGACAGATCGACCCATGTGGAGCTTCCACGAGAAGCTTCTAGATTCTGTGGCAGAATACAGAAGGTCTCTTGCGAACTTGCTATGGATTGGTCGATCTGGTGAAGTTCCTGTTTGATCTTGTCCAAGGTTCTACTGATTTAAAATTTTGAGGGACTTAGTACTGTTGGAAGAGAGGAGCTTTTCTTCCTTGCTAGCACTTGGCACTCTTCCAAGACATTATTAAGGCAGTACAGCTCCTCTGATTGATCTCCTTGTAGGGACTCAGACGCTATGATTTTGTCCAGCAGAGACTCCAGTTCTGCGAAATGGCAATAGAATCGAACTCTTGGGCCGTTGTGCAACTTTGCTCTGAACTTTTAAGTGAGATATTTCATAATGGTTTCTTCCATTTTGATTCTCTTGAGTGGTGAGCACTCCTCTCCTGAAAACTCAGTGCTACGTTGCTGGAAATGGCAGCCTAAATGCAAGGCATGAATATTTTCCATGCTCCATGACCTTTGGAGGAGTCTCAGATTTGGAGGTCACGCAAGGGACCCTCAAATTGACGAATAAACCGACCCAAAAAAGAAAAATTGGAGAATAAACTCGTGCTCATTGTTGGAGACTTGAGAGTATAATTAAAGCAGCCTCTAATATGACGGTGGAACCAGTATGTGGACTTGGCGTACGGAGACCAGGTGCCTATAAGCTGTAGAGTTCCTGGACCCCACATGACCAAAGTCTTACAAAAGTCCAACCTATGTGGACCCGGTTTGAGGACGAGTCTTTTACACGACACATTCAAGAAAAAATTCTTCATTGCTGATTTTGTTCTCTATATTGCAGACCCACCACGGAGTTCAGTCTGTGGGCGTGTGTATAGAGAGAGAGAGAGAGAGAGAGAGAGAAAGAGAGCTGAACCATGGCTATTACTGTATATATCACTGACCATGTTAAGAAGATTTGGGATGCATGGAACCTGAGGGGAGCCATACTCCTTAGTCTCTGGCTCCAGGTCTTTCTGATCTTGTTTGCAACCTTCAGGAAACGAGCCTCCAAGGCCGTGGTCGTCATGCTAATCTGGATCACCTACTTGCTTGCCGATTGGGCTGCTAGTTTTGCGGTCGGTCTCATCTCCAAAAGTCAAGGCGACCATATGGGCCCCGACCATTACGGGGACCTTCTCGCTTTCTGGGCTCCATTTCTTCTGCTCCACCTTGGTGGTCCAGACACCATAACCTCCTTCTCGCTTGAGGACAACGAGTTATGGCTCAGGCACCTCCTCGGACTCATATTCCAGGTGATTGCCGTGGCTTATGTGTTCTATCAGTCACTGCCTAACAAGTTATGGATGCCGATTGTCCTGGTCTTCCTATCGGGCATCATCAAGTATGGCGAGAGGAATCGGGCGTTGTACCTTGCAAGCAGAAGCAGATTCAGTTATTCAATGCACACGAAACCGGACCCTGGACCGAACTATGCCAAACTCATGGAGGAGTACTCCTCCAAGAGGGAGGCCAATCTTCCGGCCGACATCAGTATGATCCCGGAGCGTGACAAAGAATCCAGGACCCAGGACACCACAATTAACCCTGGTATGGATGATATCGAGGTGGTTCAGGAGGCTCACCGCTTTTTCGAAACCTTTAAGGGACTGTTTGTAGACATTATCTTCAGCTTCCGTGAGAGAAACACAAGCCGGGAATTCTTCCATAGGAGAAATGCAGAGGATACTCTCAGATTGCTGGAGGTAGAACTCAACTTCTTTTATGATGTCCTCTACACGAAGGTTGTGGTAGTGCAGGATAAGTTTGGATACTTTTGCCGCTTCATCTGTTTCAGTTCGATGGAGATTGCTCTGGTGCTCTACTTTTTCATGGACAAGGATCGCTTCGGGAGATTCAACGTTCAAGTTACCTATACCTTGCTCCTTGGTGCTATAGCCTTGGAAGTCTTAGCACTCCTCCGATTAATCTTCTCCGACTGGACAATTTCAGCAATGAAGAACCCTGAGAAACACAGTGTTTTGGCCGCAATCTTGAGGAGTTACCTTTCTCTCAAGAAGTGTGCCTGCTCTGATGAAGAAGAGGAGGCTAAGATTGGATTCTTGGCCGGGCTTAAGAGTTGCCTATTTCGCAGGTGGTCGAAATCTATCTCAACGTACAACTTGATTGATTATTCTATCCGGGAACGCCCTCAGAAAATTCAGACCTTCTGTGATCGTGTTGGACACCCATTCAGCAAGATCGTTGATCTGATGGGCCTAAAGGAGTTTCTAGACCACATGAGGTACTCATCGAGGACCCCTTTTACTAAAGAACTATGGTTATTTATCCATCAGGAGCTGCGAGACAAATCAGTGCTCGCTGACGATATGGGATTTGCAAAGAGGATATATTCAGCCAGAGGTGACTGGGTGCTTCACGATCTTCATTGGAGTAAGCTATTGCCTTACGTTAATGATGTAGAGTACGATGAGAGCCTTATATTGTGGCATGTGGCTACAGATCTCTTGTATTCCACTACCACTGAGGAGAGAAATGATCGTCACAGAGGATT
This sequence comes from Eucalyptus paniculata subsp. matutina, assembly GCA_017140255.1. Classification (NCBI taxonomy): domain Eukaryota; kingdom Viridiplantae; phylum Streptophyta; class Magnoliopsida; order Myrtales; family Myrtaceae; genus Eucalyptus; species Eucalyptus paniculata. The sequence continues at coordinate 5,599,703 of CM029439.1, read as the reverse complement.
TTGTAAAGATCTCTCTGATTATATGCTCTATCTTCTTGTCGTGCAATCTAAGATGATGTCTTCCATTGTGGGTATTGGACGAATAAGATTCCAAGACACTTGTGCTGAGGCCAAGAAGTTTTTGGCCAGGAAGGAACTGTCAACCGGGAAAGAACATGAAGAAGCCTCTAATTGCATTCTCAAGGTAAAAACGAGCGTGAGACCTGTCGATGTAAAAGGAGATAGAAGCAAGTCAGTGCTGTTCGATGCGAGTAGGTTGGCTAAAGATTTGATGAAGTTCGAGGAGGAGAAATGGAAGATCATCAGCAAAGTATGGGTGGAGTTGCTGTCATATGCTGCGAGTCATTGCAGAGCAACTGCTCATGCTCATCAACTGAGCAAAGGCGGGGAGCTCGTGACTTTTGTGTGGTTGTTGATGGCCCATTTTGGTCTGGGGGAGCAATTTCAGATCAGCGAGGGTCATGCAAGAGCAAAGTTGATTGTGAAGAAATAGCTTACGCAGTCTCGTGTTCCTGAATTCTACCAATAAAAGAGATTAAATGTATGACTTTAAATTGCAGTAGAAAACAGATGTGGTTCATCTTGTGGGCTTATCTCGTAGAAAAGTTCTGCTTCATGTAATCCTATGACTGAATGTAATAGTTTTCTCTGACCAAAAACAAAATGTAGAAGTTTCTTCTGTTTGGAGCTCGGCATATGGCATCAAAACCTGGCCACCGCGTTGCCTCAAGTTCTTTGATGAGGCACAACTATTCAAAATCTATCAGGTCTTGTCGTTTTATACCTACTTTGCCTCACGTGGTTTTCGCAATGGTTCCTTCTGATCTGAGTAGTTTAAGCTTTTAAAATTGTCTGAAAATTACAAATTTATTTCAATTATGCGTCCCATTTTTGTTAGAAACTTAATGGATTATATGCTCTCTTTATATACATAGTCTTCCTTTATTAATTAACTTAAGTTTTTTGGTAAGACTTTCCAACATGACATTAAGGCTCCGTTCGTTTCGCGGAAAATGTTTTTCGGATTTTCCGGCGTTCGTTTTACGGAAAATGAATTCCTAGGAGAAAATGTTTTCCATGAAAGAGAAAAAGCCTTCTAAATTGGGGGAAAATGTTTTCCACTTTTCAAAAGTGAAAAACATTTTTCTCACTTAATCTCTCTTATCTCACACATCCACAATTCATCACTTCCTCCTCCCCTTTCTTCTTCTTCTTTTCTTTTTTTATTCGAATTATTTTTAAATTGTATTTTTCTTTTTTTATTCAAATTATTTTTAATTTTCTATTTCTTTTCTTTTTTCTTTTTTTCTTTTTCTTTTCTTTGTTTTCTATTTTCTTCTTTCTTGGCTAGTCATCAGCCATCACCAGGTGAATCTCAAGGTCGTCGATCTCAAGCTCGCGCTCATCGATCTGGCGAGTCTCGAGCTTGACGCTCGCGCTCGCCAATCTGGGGAGCGGAAAACATTTTCCTTATCGAACACCAGAAAATATTTTCCGAAACATTTTCAAATTTTAGCCGAACACCAGAAAATATTGTCATTTTCCTGAAAAATGACTTCTGAGAAAATATTTTCCAGAAATGACCTATTTTCTGCGAAACGAACGAACCCTAAATAAGGCATTGTCCCACTTTCAAGCGTGAGAGCCCATCTGAAGGTTATTTTGTTCTTAATTGGGCTTGCACATGAAATAGATGTTAAAATATCCAATATCATTTATCTACGAGGATTATGTGTTCTTTATATATGTGTGTTATCCTTCCACTTATTAATTATTTATCTTGAATATCCTATCATTTTATTTAAGAAATTTTCTTTTCTATTGCCTTTTCCCAAATCGGTTGCCGGAAGCGATCGAGACCTTGTTGGTGCGACGCTCGCACGAACCCAGCAGATCTTCAGTCCCGTGCTGCATGGACTGCGAATTCGGAGTGCGCTCCTGCTTGCTCAAGCCGCTGCCCCAGCTAAGATTGCCTTGAGGAGGACGTCCGCACCGATCTCCTTCGTCTCTGCGGTTCAGAATGAATGGGTTCATGTACTTTCCTAGATGGGAAAATTATAAATATCTAGTATATTTTCCCATATTTATTTATCGATACTTTTATTGATGGTAGTGTTCCCAGAAGTAACGCTTGGTAACCTGCTTCAATGGTGAATCAATGAAGGAACAGCACTGAAACAAGACGAAATATTGTTGATGATATAGGACGTGAACGAGCCAGATTCTTCATAGCACTAGCTATTAAAACCCAATTACGGATTGACACAAGCAAGCTTTTGGGCATCAGCAAAATACGGCAAAATCTCGGCGGGCGAACCACTTTAACTTTTAATGGGTAATTATGCTGCAATGAAAATTGCTACTCCCAACCCATTTAGATCCACATGGAGCCCATTTAAACCCGTTTTTAAAATTTTAGGCAGCCCATTTGTGACCTGGCTCATTATATATGTTAGAGTAATTAATTATCAAACCATGGTTGCATTTAACAATTTAAGCTCTTAGAATGGTTTCACAAAATCTCATATGATATTAGAATAAAAAGTCTTGAGTTCAAATTTTTCAGAGTCTTTAGGTTTGGGCCAAAGTCCAGCCTATGTGTGAAGGAGAGTATTAGTCTAATTAAATATTACATTATGCCTTCATCCGGCAATTCAAATTTTTAGAATAGTTGGCAGTGATCCTACAAAATCTCACAATATATAAATGAAGGAATGTGTTTTGGACCCATTTGCCATCTCTAGCAACAATCCTTGCGTTGATACTGCCTATCAATGCACTAAATGTGAGGAGTTCATTGTCCTCGATTCACGTACTGAATTGCCAGGGGGTATCCTGAAACCTTCTCATCATAGCCACCCTATGGAGCTGCTCAAAGAAGCAAACTTACGCATGCAGCCTGTCTCAAGTTACGGCTTCACTTACAACTGCAAGATATGCTTGTCGTCATTCTACTTCCACATTGGCTGCATGAATCTCAAGCATCATAAATTGTCGTGATCACAGTTGTGAGATAATGCAGGACTACGGTCAATTTTCTAAAAAGTTTTGCGTTGTTTATAATTTAAATATTCTAACAATAACCATTACCTTTCCTTCTTCAAGAACATACAGGAGAAAGTTTCATGTAGGACCTATTATGGAGAGATATTGCCTTGTCCAAGCAATGAAATGGAAGTAGAAACTGAAGACAAACAAGGATTTTTTCGTCTCGTGAGGTGTAACCGCAATCTACATTTTTTATGTGGTCCATCACCTTGTCTAATTAAGTTTGACAACCACAAGCACTGTCTCCAACTTGAGGACTAGTTTGTTACATACAGGTGTTGCTGAGTTTTTGCCTTCATAAATTTGATGATGTTTGTTCACAAGTAAGCCCAATATCAATGACTACTTTGGGGTTCAATATAAGTTCACCGAGGAGATTCATGGAGCATATGGTGATGGCGGATTCAGAAGAAGCTCAAGTTTTGAAAGGGCCAAGTAGGAAAGGAAGTGGGCTGGGAACGGATGTTGTCAGCCCAACAACCTTGATCACAGGCATCGGTAACAGGTCTAGCAATTTCTTCTCTGATTTACAAAAACTTCTAAACTACCCACATCAACCAACAATAACAGAAAGTAACAGATAATTGACATCCAATAAAATAATAATGCTTTCAACTAATACAACCAAGATATCGGTTGCTACATCAACAACAATCAGGTAGTAAACATTACATAATATGTCCACAAAGCACACTTAACAAAGATCAGCCAATACAACTAACACCAAGTCGCACTTTCGAGCTAGGAAAGATCCTCTTTTGTTCAATTTCTTGATCTTTTCCTTGTAACAATCCAGTAATATTCATTTACAAAATCCATCACAATTTTCTTATATGAAGCAGCTCCGTTGACATCCCATATGCGATTCAACACATCTTGCCATTCAGGTGGAAGAGTGTTTATGAAAAATCACACCATCTCTGACTGTGGCATAGGACAACCATTCCATATGACCTTTTGAATTTTCCCGTTGACTTCAAGGACGTGATCAATTAAGTCACCACTCTCCCATCGATTATCAGTCAGCTCAGCTATCAACTTAGACAGCCTTTCCTTTTGTTCATCGGTAATTGCGCGAATATGTGTGCGCAACCTCAGGGGAGGCATTGTTCCTGCAACAAATGCAGAACGAATAAGGGATTACATATAATCCACATAGACTTAATTGAAAAAGAAACACATTCTTTTCCTCTCTTTTTTTTTTTTTTTTGGGTCAACGGTCAACGATCAACGGTCAACGGTCAACATTCGTCGGTCAACGGTCAACGGTCAGGCCGCCAGTCGTTGGACCGGTCGGACCGGTGGGGCCGGTCGAACCGGTCGGGCCGGTCGGACGAACCGACCGCACGTGCCGCGGGCGTGCGCGGGCTGACGTCACGCAGACGTCAACCCGCACGTGCCGCGCGCGTGCCAGGCGTCCGCGGGTCGGGTCGGGTCGCCGGTCGGGTCGCTGGCCGGTGACCGCCCGGCCAACTGTCCTCAGCGCTGACGTCATCGATGACGTCATCCCAGCGATTACCGACCGTTGGGTGACGTCATCGCGTGACGTCAACACGCGTTGGTTCGCCGACCGGCACGTGCCTGTTCGTCGCTGGCGGCGCGCACGTGCCGGTTCGCCGACCGGCGCGTGTGGTGCACGCGCTGGCCGATGCCAGCGCTTCGGGCGCGTCGCACCCACGCGCAGCGGCTTCTGTCGACGTTTTGACATTGAAGGGGAAACTTTTATGGTCACTCCACAAGATGAGGATGAGCCAAGAAATATTAATGAGGCTCTGAATTGCTCTAGTAAGGAAAAATGGATTCATGCAATGGAAGAGGAAATGGAGTCAATGAAATCAAACCAAGTCTGGGAACTGGTTGATCTTCCAAAAGGACGCAGAGCTATTGGGAACAAGTGGGTTCTCAAAATAAAGCGAAAGGCTGATGGCTCAATAGAAAGGCATAAGGCTTGCCTTGTGGCGAATGAGTATAATCAACAGGAAGGAATTGATTATGAAGATACATTTTCTCCTGTAGTGAGATTTACCTCGATTCGCATTATTCTGGCAATAGTGGCTAGTATGGATCTTGAGTTACATCAAATGGATGTAAAAACTGCTTTCCTCAATGGAGAATTAGAGGAAGAAATATATATGGAACAACCTACTGGTTTCATAGTGAAAGGCCAAGAAGAAAAGGTATGTCGACTTTTGAGGTCGATATATGGCCTTAAGCAGTCATCGAGACAGTGGTATATACGTTTTCATAATGCCATAATGGCATATGATTTTACAATGATTGATGAGGATCATTGTGTATATATCAAAAGATCCAAGGATCAATTTGTGATCATATCATTATATTTGATGATATACTAATTGCCGGAAGCAATATGGAGTTTGTTAATACTGTCAAGAGATGGTTGTCTTCTAATTTTGAGATGAAGGATATGGGTGAGGCTGCATACATTCTTGGAGTTAAGATTTCAAGAGATCGTTCGAAGAGATTGTTGTCTCTTTCGCAAGAAACCTATATAAATAAGGTTCTTGAACGATTTCGTATGCAAGACTGTAAACCCATAGACACTCCTATTGCAAAAGGTGAAGGATTGAGCCATAGATCGTGTCCGGGGACTCCACAAGAGAATGAACAAATGAAACATGTTCCTTATGCTAGTGCTGTTGGGAGCTTGATGTACGCTATGATGTGTACAAGACCCGACATATGTTTTGCAGTTGGAATGGTGAGTAGATACCAATCCAATCCAGGTCCAGCACATTGGAAAGCCGTTAAGAGAATACTGAGGTATCTGAAGGGAACTGCTGACTACAAGTTGAATTACCAAGGAAAGGATCTGCAACTTGAAGGCTATTCAGATGCTGATTGGGGAGGAGATTTAGATGAAAGGAAATCTACCTCTGGATTTTCTTTTTTACTGAACAATGGCGCCATATCATGGAGCAGTAAGAAGCAAACGTGTATAGCCTTGTCCACGATGGAAGCTGAGTTTGTGGCATTATCAGCAGCGGTACAAGAATGAGTTTGGCTTAAGAGATTTTTGGATCATTTAGGTGTTAATGAGAAAGCTGCAAATCCATTGTTGGTTAACTGTGATAGCCAAGCAGCTATAGCGTACACCAAAGATCCAAAATATCATGGCAAGACCAAACATATAGATACAAAGTATAACTTTGTGAAAGATATGGTTGCACGAAAGGATGTGAACTTACAGTACATATCTACGCACAGAATGGTAGCAGATCTTATGACAAAACCAATACCTAGAGATGTGTTTTGTGGTCATGTAAAATCTCTAGGATTGCGTAGAGTCTGATGTACTGGATTGTAATTTCCCTGAGTTGTTCACATTTATGAACTAGTGTTGTTTCATTATTAATGCCTATGAATCTTTGTATGATCTTTATGCATCTTAATGCTCAGTGCATTATTTTAAGTTGAGAAGTATGTCGGACAGATATAAGATTAGCCCACTCACATGGGTAATCGCCTCTGTTTACTGTGTGATAAATAGAGATGAGACTGTTTTTAAGCTTATTATCTAGGTGATAATCGAGAGCTCAAGCTTAAAATACATATGTCGCCTTAACTGAGTGTTAATATGATGACATAATACTAAAGATGTCCGAAAGTAAAATAACCCACATATTTTACTTTATCTGTCTATGATGCCAGATGTGAGTTCTGATGAATTTTGTGAATGAGTAGATACGTGAACTCAAGTTAGACATTGGGTATGTCTGAACTATCATATGTACGGTATTGAAAGGTGTAGACATACGCTCCATGGGAAAGAAGTTAATACCGTAATATGTATTTCATACTACGTATGCTTGAGACGACCAATAAAAGTGGCAAAAAGTTTGATCTCAACTTTTATGACGTGTGAGACTCTCGAGGAAAAGAGTTCCTCAATTTTTTAGTCCCCTCATGACTCTTACTTATTTTCAAGATTTCTATTTAGTGTTTGCTATCTTAGGGTGTTGCCAATGGTCATGAGTTGATTCGATCTAATGGGGCATTTCTAGAAAAGCAAGCTGAACTGAATTGAGAGTTTGAAGGAAAGAGGAAGATTGAATTTGGAGAATCACATTGTAGTTTTGTATTCACTGGTCGACCAATTATGACTGTCTTTGTGATAATTATAATTGTGAATACAATATATATATCATTGTTTAAAAGAGATCAAGAGATATATAAATGTGATCGATCGATCTAGGGTACTGCATACTGAATCTACTTAGAGTGTGACGCCCATTATGAGCTGTTATATATTCCTAACAGATGTATAGCAACGAGCTTTCAAAGTATGCTGGTCGCACGGATTATTCACCGATATGAATGTTGAAGAGAGGTAAAGAGAATCCTGTTCGGCCCACCATGTGCGAGTGGGAGATGATGGTTTTATTAGTGATGGGCTTAAGACCCGTCCGCCCATGTTGGGCCTAAAAGCCCGGCCCACAGGAATAGGGCCCGTGGATGGAGGAACGTATAAAAGGGATGAGAGAGAGGGAGAACGCACCTTTTGGAAATCAGAACGTACGTCTCCCTCTTCCCCTCTTTCTCTTTCTCTCCAAAAAGAAAAGAAAAACAGTAAGCGTTTTTCTTCCCTTCAAGGCGTCGTCGGATTGAACAGGGCCAAAATTCTCTTCCTCTTATCGGCGTTGGTGTTTAATCTGTGGCTAACAAGGTACGCTCGAATCCGTGGTGTGCTTTAGGATCGGTGATACGTGTTGTTTTCCCGGGCTTGTCTTCCGCATTCGTTTTAGGGGTTTGATTTAGTGTCGAATCCAATTTTTGGGGATCCGTTACTCCCAACAGTCCTCTTTCCAATTTGAGCTTTTCGAGATTCTGTCATTCGAGTTTTGAGTTTTATTTTTGTTTTGTTGTGGTTTGATCAGTTGAGCTGAAGAAGTAGAACTCGTGTTCTCTTCAGCTGTAAAAAAAAACTGACCACCATGTTGCTTTCAAGGCATACGTGTTCTGATCCCTTATATTTTTCGTTCTTTTCTATGAACCTTCGGAATTTGTTTGATTACACCTCAGAAAATGAATCTATTTAACCGCGATCCTGTGAAACAGCATGGAAGCATAAGATTTAGCTATCTGAAGGCTTTATTGGTATTGGGCTTAAGGCCCATCCGCTCAAGTTGGGCCCAAAAGGGCCCGGCCCACGGGAATAAGGCCCGTGGAGGGGGAAGGTATAAAAGGAAGGAGAGAGAGAGAGAAGATACCTCTTGGCATAACGTACGTTCCTTTCTCTCTCTTTTCTTCCAAAACGCTCAAGGCGACGCCGTTTCCCTTTCAAGGCGATTTGACATCATCGGGGCCAGAATTTCTCCTCTTCTTCAGCGTTGGTGTTTAATCTGTGGCTAACAAGGTACGCTCGAATCTGTGGTGTGCTTTACGATCGGTGATGCGTGTTTTCCCGGGCTTCGTCTTCCGCATTGATTTAGGGGTTCGATTCGGTGTCGAATCCGGTTTTCGGGGATCCGTTATTCCCAACATTGGTATCAGAGCCCTAGTTCACGTTTTTCCCGATCAATTCTGATGTTTTTGATTGATTTTTCGCGAAATCACTTCGACCATACGGAACCGGGCGAAAATCCCGACACCCGAGCGCTTTTCGGCCTTTTTTCTGAGTTTTCGTAAGTCGAAATCAAATTCTGAAGGCACTGGGAGAAGCGCGACGTCGAGACGAGTCCGACGATGTGTCGACTGCAGCCGGAAGACGCCGCACGCGCCCACACGCGCGGCCGGAAGGTGCTGCGCGTGGGCGCGACGCGCCTGGAAGCGCTGGCTTCGCCAGCGCGTGCGCCACACGCGCCGGTGGCGAACCGGCACGTGCGTGCCGGCGGCCGGCGAACCGGCACGCGCCGGTCCGCGGACTGACGCGTGCTGACGTCACCCGCTGACGTCATCGTGACGTCACCAACGGTCGATAACCGTCGGGGATGACGTCATTGATGACGTCAGCGCCGACGACGGTTGGCCGGCCGGTCACCGGCCGGCAACCCGACCCGACGGCAACCGACCTGACCCGATCAGCCGAGCGCATGCCGCGCACGTGCGGCTGACGTCTGCGTGACGTCAGCACGTTCACGCGCGAGGCACGTGCCGGCTGACGTCTGCGTGACGTCAGCCAGCGCACGCGCGCGGCACGTGCGGTCGGTTCGTCCGACCGTCACGGCCGGTTCGACCGGCCCGACCGGTCCGACCGGTCCTCCGACCCGCGCGCCCCGCTGACCCGACCCGTTGACCGACGACCGTTGACCGTTGACCGACAGTTGACTTTGACCGTTGACCGTTGACTCGAAAAAAAAAAAAAAAGAATTTGTTTTCTTTTTCAATCATGCCTATGTGGATTATAAGTAATCCATTTTTAATTCTGCATTTGTTGCATGAATTTTGGAAAATTATGTATTTTCTCTTATATTAATTATGGATTATAAGTGATCCATTTTTAATTCTGCATTTGTTGCAGGAACTATGATGCGTTATGCAAGGATACCTGCAATCCCGAGAACGGACGAGGGAAATGCAAGACTTAAGATGCTGATGACAGAGTTAGCTGATTATCGGTGGCATAACGGTGATTTAGTATCACATGTGGTCAGGGTCAATCAGATGATACATGAAATCATCTGGAATGGTTATCTTATGCTGGATTTTCAGAAGGTGCTGGCTTTGATGAACACTCTTCCATCTGAATGGCAAGCAGTGTTGGATCGGTTATGGGAGGTCAACGTGGTCCCGGGTTATAGGAGGCTGGTGGAAGCTTTTGTGAGAGAGCACTATAAGATTGAGTTGGCCAAAACTTCAACCCTTAGATTGAGCGCCACATGGCGCCGAGTGAATGCGCCTTGGAGGCGACATGAAAGCTCTCCAAAAGTTTTTCCATGGTTGGCAAATGTGCCTTCGATTTTCTCGGATGATTTGGTGATAGATTAGAAGGGACATTCCCTATTTATTTCTTTGATTGATTATGTAATGATTACTACCTAATTGTGTTAATTGAAAGCATTATTATTTTTAATTGTATGTCAATTATCTGTTGCTTTCTATTATTGCTGGTTGCTGTGGGTAATTAGCTGTGGGTAGTAATAGAAGTTTTTTTGTAACTTCATAGAATTTATTTGCATAAGATAATTATATTAATAATAATTTTAAGTTAGGATTTTTGGAGGATGATTGGAAACATAGTGACCTTTTGATTCTGAAGCCTTACTTGAAATTATTTATTAATATGATGGGTCTATGCAAATAGGGATGCATAAATGATATGCATTAATTATTCGTGCATGTATGTCTGATGTGTTCAGAACGATAGTTCAGCAACTAAGAATGTAATTGCTGATATGAACGGCAATAATTGTGAAATATTGAATATGAAGATTCAATATGTGCTGGAAAAGCAAGAAGTACTAGAAGCTCTTGACCACATTATGGAAGATATTGAGGGTGTCGTGCACCACCTTGAGCTAGTAGAGGACCGCCTAACGGTATTTGAGCCGAAAATAGACATTTGCTATGCTGGTTCTAGCTCAGAAAGGGTTTTGTGCTCTAAGCGCAAGCGTATTGATTCATTCAATATGTGGGAATGCAAAGGATCAAGTCCTTATTGCAAGAAATTAAGAGTTAACCAACACAAGAGAGGAAAACGTCCTCAAGTGAAGAAAATGTCAAGAGTGATGTGTTACAATTGTGACAAGAGAAGTCACTATGCTCGCGACTGTCGTGAGCCAAAGAAGGAATGCACCTCTTGTACATTTGAGAACTTTGCTTATGTGTCAAGTTCTACATTATAGGCTGAATCCAATCCTTTGTGGAATGTAGATTCATGAGCGACAGACCATGTAGCAAAGCATTGAGGATCCTTTGTGAAATTTCGACGAGTACCAACTGGAACTGAGTGGATCCATATCGGAAACAACTCTAGAGCTGATGTAAAGGAATTGGCACCGACCAATAGAACATGAGTGGTTGACGCACCTTGATGTTCTATATGCTCCAGAGATCCGTCGAAATTTAAGTGTCTGTCTTAGTGTTGGTTAAGCTTGGTTTTGATATGAACTTCCATAATAAATGTGTAGATTTGTGTTTAGATACAAACTACTATGGTTGTGGTCACTTTCTAGATGGTTTTATTGTACTAAATGTTGACTGTGATGATGTCAATATGTTATCCCCTTGTTTCACGTCTTCTATCTTATATGATAATGATGTGAATATGATGGCATGCTTGACTTGGTCATATGGGCCAACAACATATGAAAAGACTAGCCAAAAAGGGCTTGTTGGGCAATATTGAAAAAGTTGATTTGTCCATATGTGAGCATTGCCTAGTAGGGAAAATAACAAGGAGACCATTTGGAAAAGGTAAAAGAGCTGAATTTCCTCGGCATTTAATCCATTTGGACGTCTGTGGTTCAATGAATATGAGAGGAAGGCAATGGGCTGTTTATTTCATCACTTTTTTTATAGATGATTATACTCGAGTCGGATATGTCTATTTGATTTCTCATTAATCTGAAGCATAAGTTGTTTCAGAAGGTTTATGAACCTGGCAGAAAATCAATTAGACAAGAAAATAAAGGTATTTAGATCCGATCGAGGTTGAGAATATTTATCTGATAAGTTCAGAAAATTATGTAATGAAAAAGGAATAGAAAGATAGTTGTCTATTCCATATACTCCTCAACAAAATGGTGTTGCAGAGAGAATAAACAAAACCCTACTGGAATGGTTAGGTCCAAGATGGCGCATGCTAACTTACCTATCACTTTTTGGAGTGATGCGTTGTTAACTGCTGCCAATATACTTAACCGGATGCCTTCCAAATCAGTTATTTCCACTTCATATGAGTTATGGATAGTTAGAAAACCGGACTTAAGTTTTCTTAAGCCATGGGGTTGTGCTGCCTATATTCATGAGTCCTCTCACAAGTTTGGGAAATTGGATCCCAAAGAAAATAAGAGTATTTTCATGAGATACTGCGAACACTCAAAAATGTATGTGTTCATAGGTGAGCAGGAAAGTGGGAGTATAACTGAATTTTAATCACGGGATGTCACATCCTTAGTGGATGAATTTTCTAAGAGGGGCGAAATAAGGGAAAATAACTCCCTATTTGAAACCTTGGATCAAGATAATGATGTCAGTGGAGTTCGTTCAAGTGGGAGTAATATGAGATGTAATGAATTGCATTCAACTCATTCTCAATTGCAACCACCTGATGTGACGACATCATCATTACCTAATCCAAGTGGGAGCATGATGGGGAATGATGTGTTAAGTGTACAATCTCCCATACGGTGAACAAGTCGCCAAAGTATTCCCCGTCGATGTTTTGACATTGAAAGGGAAACTTTTATGGTTGCTCCACAAGATGAGGATGAGCCAAGAAATATTAATGAGGCTCTAAACTGCCCTAATAAGGAAAAATGGATTCATGCAATGAAAGAGGAAATGGAGTCAATGAAATCAAACCAAGTCTAGGAACTGGTTGATCTTCCAAAAGGACGCAGAGTTATAGGAACAAGTAGGTTCTCAAAGTAAAGCGAAAGGCTGATGGCTCAATAGAAAGGCATAAGGCTTGCCTTGTGGCGAAGGGGTATAATCAACATGAAGAAATTGATTATGAAAATACATTTTTTCCTGTAGTGAGATTTACCTTGATTCGCATTATTCTGGCAATAGTGACTAGTATGGATCTTGAGTTACATCAAATGGATGTAAAGACTGCTTTTCTCAATGGAGAATAAGAGGAAGGAACATATATGGAACAACCTGCTGGTTTCATAGTGAAAGGCCAAGAAGAAAAGGTATGTTGACTTTGGGGGTCGATATATGGCCTTAAGCAGTCATCGAGACAAAGGTATATACATTTTCATAATGCCATAGTGGCATATGATTTTACAATGATTGACGAGGATCATTGTGTATATATCAATAGATCCAATGATCAATTTGTGATCATATCATTATATGTTAATGATATACTAATTGCCGGAAGCAATATGGAGTTGGTTAATACTATCAATAGATAGTTGTCTTCTAACTTTGAGATAAAGGATATGGGTGAGGCTGCATACATTCTTGGAGTTAAGACTTCAAGAGATCGTTTTGAAGAGATCGTTGTCTCTTTCGCAAGAAACCTATATAAATAAGGTTCTTGAACGATTTAGTATGCAAGACTGTAAACCCATAGACACTCCTATTGCAAATAGGTGAAGGATTGAGCCATAGTCTGTGTCCAAGGACTCCACAAGAGAAGGAACAAATGAAACATGTTCCTTATGCTAGTGCTGTTGGGAGCTTGATGTATGCTATGATGTGTACAACACCCGACATATGCTTTGCAGTCGGAATGGTGAGCAGATACCAATCCAATCCAGGTCAAACACATTGGAAAGCCGTTAAGAGAATACTGAGGTATCTAAAGGGGACTGCTGATTATACGTTGAGTTATTAAGGAAAGGATCTGCAACTCAAAGGCTATTCTAATACTGATTGGGGAGGAGATTTAAATGAAAGAAAATCTACATCTGGATTTGTTTTCTTACCGAATAATGGCACCATATGTTGGAGCAGTAAGAAACAAAAGTGTATAGCCTTGTCCACGATGTAAGTTGAGTTCGTGGCATTATCAGCAGCAGTGTAAGAGAGTGTTTGGCTTAAGAGATTTTTGGATCATTTAGGTGTTATTAGAAGTATTGCATATTTATTGTTGGTTAACTGTGGTAGCCAAGCAGCAAAAAGCGTATACCAAAGATCCAAAATATCATGGCAAGACCAAACCTATAGATACCAAGTATAATCTTGTCAAGGATATGGTTGCACGAAAAGATGTGAACTTAGAGTACATACTACGCATGGAATGGTAGCAGATCCTATGACAAAGCCAATACCTAGAGATGTGTTTTGTGGTCATATGAAATCTCTAGGATTGCGTAGAGACTGATGTACTGAATATTGTAATTTCCCTAAATGTTCACAATTTGATGAATTTGTGTTTTCATCATTAATGCCTATGAATCTTTGTTTAATCCTTATGCATCTTAATGCTTAGTGCATTACTTTAAGTTGAGAAGTATGTCAGACAGATATAAGATTAGCCCACTCACACGGGTAATCACATCTGTTTACTGTGTGATAAATAGAGATGAGACTGTTTTTAAGCTTATTATCTAGGTGATAATCGAGAGCTCAAGCTTAAAACACGTATTCGCCTTAACTGAGTGTTAAGATGAGGATATAATACTTACTATGTTCGAAAGTGAAATACCCCACATATTTTACTTTATCTGTCTAAGATGCCAGATGTGAGTTCTGATGAATTCTATGAATGAGTAGATATGTGAACTCAAGTTAGACATTGGGTATGTCTGAACTATCATCTGTACGGTATTGAAAAGTGTAGACATACGCTCCATGGGAAAGGAGTTAATACCGTAATACGTATTTCATACTACGTATGCATGAGACGACCAATAAGAGTGGCAAAAGTTTGATCTCAACTTTTATGTCGTGTGAGACTCTTGAGGAAGAGAGTTCCTCAATTTATTAGTCCCCTCATGACTCTTACTTATTCTCAAGATTTCTATTTAGTGTTTGCTATCTTAGGATGTTGCCAATGGTCATGAGTTTGATTCGATCTAATGGGGCATTTCTAGAAAAGTAAGCTGGACTGAAATTGAGAGTTTGAAGGAAAGAGGAAGATCGTTTTTGGAGAATCACATTGTAGTTTTGTATTCACCGGTTAACCAATTATGACTGTCTTTGTGATAATCATAATTGTGAATACAATAAATATATCATTATTTAAAAGAGATCAAGAGAGATATAAATGTGATCGATCGATCTAGGGTACTACATACTAAATCTACTCAGAGTGTGATGCCCATTATGAGCTGTTATATATTTCTAACAGATGTATAGCAACGAGCTCTCAAAGTATGCTGGTCGCACGGATTATTCACCGGTATGAATGTTGAAGAGAGGAAAAGAGGATTATGTTCGGCCCACCATGTTAAGTGAGAGTCTATGATGGATTTTTCTCTGATGGGGCTGAGTAGGGCCTGTCCGCCCATGTTGGTTTTGC
Organism: Eucalyptus paniculata subsp. matutina; assembly: GCA_017140255.1. Lineage (NCBI taxonomy): Eukaryota > Viridiplantae > Streptophyta > Magnoliopsida > Myrtales > Myrtaceae > Eucalyptus > Eucalyptus paniculata. The sequence continues at coordinate 5,584,555 of CM029439.1, read as the reverse complement.
ACCACCATGTGCGAGTGGGAGATGAAGGCTTTATTGGTATTGGGCTTAAGGCCCATCCGCTCAAGTTGGGCCCAAAAGGGCCCGGCCCACGGGAATAAGGCCCGTGGAGGGGGAAGGTATAAAAGGAAGGAGAGAGAGAGAGAAGATACCTCTTGGCATAACGTACGTTCCTTTCTCTCTCTTTTCTTCCAAAACGCTCAAGGCGACGCCGTTTCCCTTTCAAGGCGATTTGACATCATCGGGGCCAGAATTTCTTCCTCTTCTTCAGCGTTGGTGTTTAATATGTGGCTAACAAGGTACGCTCGAATCTGTGGTGTGCTTTACGATCGGTGATGCGTGTTTTCCCGGGCTTCGTCTTCCGCATTGATTTAGGGGTTCGATTCGGTGTCGAATCCGGTTTTCGGGGATCCGTTATTCCCAACACTATCAAAATTCAAATTTTGTTCAGCCCGTTTATTTTATTTTCTCGGGTAAAACAACGGAGAGAATGCAAATGGGGATGAAAATCCTTTAAAGACCTCTTTCATATTCACTTATGTAGATCCTCATGATTTTGTTGAGAACATTTGGACTAGTTTCATGGACTCATTTAGGACGTGTTTGGTAACCCGCTAAATAGTGTTTGATTCTATTATTTTATTCCCTATAGTAGATTTGAAACAAAAATCTATTTGGTAAATTCTTTATTTTCGAGAACAAATTTGTTCTCGGGAATAGATTTAAAATAGAATCGAGAAATAAAAAAAAATTGATTCTTTATTCTCGGGAACAATTCAAGAATCAAGCCAATCAAATTTTTTTTCTTTTCTTTTCTCTACTTCTTTCCTTCTTGTTTTCGAAAATAAAATAGTTACCAAACGTGCCCTAGAAACAAAACCGATAAAACTAATGGGTGGTTCCTAGTTTCAATTGTTTGAAATCAGTTCTTAGTGGGTAGTTTTCGATTTTGGGATGGGAACTACCCACCCTAAGATAGATCACTTCTATTTGAAATGTGGAGAAGCCCATGCCACTTATTGGACTTAGTGAGGTTATGCTTGCAAGCCAAGCTCAAATCACTATCAATCTTTCAGTCATGATGCATCGCATTGTCATTAACCAAAGGCTGATTTGGATAACTTACAGATAGCCGTTGGCTCAGAATTGCATGCAGGCTGTCTTCTTGATATGCAAATACTAGACACGAAATAATGGCGGCCTCGGCCACTTTTAGCCAATCTGTCAAGTTATTCAACTTTTCCGTTTTTTATGTTTAAGAATATAATTCATCTTATTGAAAGAGACTAAAGATTAAAAAGATTTTTTTTAAGAATCTGATTCATTTGTAATCGGTACATCAATTTATTCAAGTTATCCACCTTTTGTCTTAAAAAAATGCTTCAAACTAAAAATTTAAAAGATTTTTTTGGAAGCATCTGATTCGTCTATTTTGGCTGGTCTGTCAAGTCATTCAGCTTTTCCACTTTTTATCTTCAAAAAGTGCTTCATCTTATCAGAAAAGACCATAAATTAAAAAATTCTCTTTAAGCACCTGATACTCTTTTTAATTGGAGGATGACGAATTATTTGATAGAAAATGTGCTTACATCCATTAGATAACACCCATCAAGTGTGATCGCTAAAGAAATTTACAACTATGAATGCAAATTACATTCACTGTATTAAGAATTTCTCATTTCAATAGAATTTGCCATCAGAAAAATAAATTCAGCTTTAATCACACGAGATAATCACAAGATACTTCAGGAACTTAACTATGCAATCTTTACACGACTCATCTAAGTCAACACCCATTTAGTCTTTCCCTAAATTAAGATAAACAAACGACCGTGTTTTTCCAAGATTGCATCCTTTTCACTGAGGAACCACAAAGTAAAGTCATCAAGCTCAAATGGGTTCATTGTGCTTTCACTTGGGTACATTTTCTGTGGCCTACTGATAGGCACTACGCATCGGATTCTGATGCATATCGTGCATCGCATGTTTAGATGATTACGGTTCACACCACTTCCACTTGAAGTTGGAAAACTAATCCCAGTAATGGTGATCAATTCTCACAATCTACTACATCTCCACACAACAGTCTTCATCACTTGCCCTTGATTTTCCCTAAAAGTGAAAGATGCCATTCTGTTCCCCTTGAAAATGGAATTTGAATTTTCCTAGAATAAAATAAAGTTAATAAATCAATTGTGCCTTTTGATAAATAAATAAAAAAGAAAAAAAAAAGAAAAAAGAAGAAGAGAGATTTGCTTGGAGAAATACCTTGTCTTTTTAAAAAGGAGGACAAGAAAGTGGTACTCTGTTAGCATGAGGTCGTCAAAAGCTTTGTCCATTGTGATGATGATTTGACTCTTGTTGTTCCTCTTTACACAAGTGCGTGCCATGCTGATAAGCACTAAGATTAGATCAAATTCCTCTTGGGATAAGATGGATGTTGACAAATCGACACACCTACACTAATAAATAGAGCAGCCGGGAAGATAAGGGGAATTAAGTGTTTCTAATTTTCCTTGCAAGTATTAACAAAAGTTTTCTTTTTTTTGCCAGAAATCACCAAATGTCCATGTTTAGTGGTTCTCTTATGCACAAAAGATTCAGAAGTCATCCACCGTGGAACGGGTTATTATACAGTATTCCTTTCAAAAAGAGGCATTTCTATGATTCTGTGTCCACTTGCATGGAATTTTATTATATAGCATACCTTTCAAAAAGAGGCATTTCTATGATTCCGTGTCCACTTGCACGGAATTTTATCCGAAATCTCATCTATTTTTCATGTGCTAAGTAATTTCTTGACATAGAAATTAGTTTTCATTTAATCAATTACTATTAAGATTTTCTTAAAAGTTACTCATTTGTATTGAAATTTTACTTCAAAATCAAGAGAAGTTCTGCAAGAAATTTGTATTTGTTTAATCACGCAGTTCTCCTTCTTTGCTTGTAAATAGCCCAACTATAATAACCCGTTCACTTAATTTGGCATCCACGAAAGATAACATTAAATGAGTTTGAGAACTGATTAGCACAAGTATTACTATTGTCATTTTTTTTTTTTAAGGAATAGAATGATCAGAAGTTACTAAACAACAAAAACAATATCGTTGCCAGATAGCACTGGATTGATGAACCAAGATATATTTATTTTTCAGGTATATATAATAACAGGTGGTTCTTGAACCTTATTTTGTATCCATCAGCGGAGACATGATCTAATTTGCCAAACAGAATGGGTATAACAATTCTTGCCAATCCAGTATCATCCTCTATTAGATCATGGTTAAATTTACAAGATACTAATATTATCATCAGGAGAGTTCTTCACATGATCACCACTATCAATCTTGAACAAGATTTTGACATGAAAATGGAAACCCTAGTACCAAATGCAGAAGCAGAGGGAACACCGAAAAAGAAAAAACAAAAACAAAGAAACTTTTGCAGATTTTCTATGTCACAAGTCCAGGACTCTGAGGATGAATCTCACCATGCTCACTCACCCCATTAGCTTTGCTTTTCTCATTAAAAATCTCCCCTTTGATTTTTACAGCTGGTGGCAAACCAGCACTCTTCTTTGTGACATCTGGTTTCTGCTTCTTGATACTGTCATCAATCAATTTTCAACATCTTCTTGGATTTCTTTCTGTACTTGGATGACAAGCATGAAGTTCAAAACAGTAATTGGTTTACCAGCATCCTATATATAGGATGTCCCACTATGTACAGATTCGCGATTATTCTGGGAAGTGGAACTTGTTGTTAATCATAAGAAAGGTAGATAAATCTCATCCTTCACCATACTGCCGGAAGATGGTGGGGTGACTCACCTTTTTGACTTGTCATGATAAAAGAAAGATAAGTGTTAAAAAATTTAATTGAGCGAAGCATGGTATAGTTTATATTTGATAGAGGATGGACAAGGAACGAGGATGGACAAGGGAGAAGGATAGGATATTTTGAGAAGGTTTATGGGATAACAATAGTTTCATTAGTTGGATAAAATAATTTTACAATAGTTGAAGGAAGTTTTGGTGAGGGAGCATGATGTGTGGTTTTTATGGTTAGCTCCCTTACCCAAAATATGGAGCACTTGCTCCTTTATATAGCTGCCAAAGTTGGTGGAGGAAGTCCCTAGACTTCTCTAACATAATATGAAACTTCTAGACACAAGACACATGAGCTTGTAAACAATTCTAGAGACTTCTCTTACATGTTGGACATTTTCCTTTTTCTTCTAGAAAATGTTTTCTTCTTTCTTCTAGAAAATTCATCTAGGGAATTCTAGAGAATTCTAGAAGTTTACCAACTCTAGGAAATTCTAGAAAATGGATCACCATTTCCAACAATAAGATCCCAAAACAAAGTTGGTGCGTACGTCTCTTTCAGGGGACATTGCCAAAACATGTTTATTCTATTTTTATCCAATGATTCCTCGATTACAAAGGCAAAGAAAATATCTAACTTTCAAATTTACATATGCCCAATAAGAATGTAGAATAATCTTTTTTAATTTTCGGTCTAGGAATATAGAATACTTTGGAGTAATAAGCTTTGAACTTCTATCCCTGCTTTACGAAACTATAAATTAAATCTACTAATGTGACTTATTTGTAATGCTTAGAAGTTATTGAGCTCTGCCTTCTTTTCTTCTACAAACACATTTGGGTGCACTGATAAGCTACTCAAAGAACAAGGGCAACCTCGATATTACATCAACGGCGTACCATGTTCTAGCTAGGCAAAATGCTGGAGCACAAATAATCTCTTGTTTGGCCTCTGGTCGGGCTTCTTTTTGTCTAACCCGTCATTGAGGTCAGTAAATTAATTCATGAGCCACAATTTTTCTTATCTAATGCGGGTTTCCTTATCATTCAAAATTATGATTTCCTCCATATTTATTGATCATTCAGGAAAGAAGCATCACTCTTCTTTACCAAAGTAACCAGGAAACTGATAGCATAAACAGTCACTAATCAGCTTTCAAGTTTCCAAACATACAAGTTATTTCACCTCTCATATTCTGCAGCTGAAGAACCCAGGTCTCTCTCTCTCTGCCTGCCACCCCCCCCCCCCCCCCCCCGGGGTTTTCATGCTGATTGTCTTGAGTACTTTTTGCTTCTTTACAAGCCAAATTTTCCAATATTGTAGGTTACATACTCCGAGCCATTTTAGGTTATGCTTCGACAATTGCACATTCTTTGGATTCTTAATGACCGTCTTTTAGCCAATAAATTAAAACACCTTTGTCTTATGAATCGTAATAAGTTCCTACGGTTTAACTGTTAAGGGAAAAACAAAAAAGAGATAGAGAAAGGGAAAAGATTGAAAGAAGTCTTGGTGAACTCTGGGGCAAGTTTTTGCAGAAAACGTGTAAAAGGGATGGCGGGTCTCGTTCCCACTTCTATAGGGTATTGGTTGGTATAGCTAACTTCAACAAGTGTAATCAAACGTAACGTTCTCTTATCTGCTGGCCGTGCCTGGGTGTTTGATTTTGCGTGAGCATGTGAACAGATGAATTGCCATCTTGGAACCAGATGATTGATGTTCTGCATTTGTTTTGCTAGAAGTTTCATATCCATAGTTTTCTGGATTGTTTTAACAGAGTATATTAAGGAGCTTGTTGCGGAAATAAAATAAATAGCACAAAAAATAAATGGATCTCATCAGAATATCAACTCCACATGCACCTTTAATTGTTTCACAATGATTTTTTGACGCAACATACTCAATCACATATAAAGCAAACTACCGTTGCATCCATATCTAATAGGAGATCAACACACATTTTTTCAAATTCAACGGTTACAACAACTGTTGGCTCTATAAGCTCCACTTAGTTATGAGCACTATTTGTGTTGATTATTCCTTTGTACCAATTACCCTGAAAGTTTCCTGTTGCAATTCCACCTTGAGCTGAATACCATTTAGATATGTATGAATGCCATGATTACTACTAGCCGAAGACTTGCCAAATGTAACATTTTCACTAATAACAAGTGAATTCAATTCCAAGCATCACAATTGATGATCTTGCTCATCTTTTGCATAGCCTAGGAACATGGATTTTCTTGCCTTTCCATTGAACTTACTATCACTCACTCGAACATATTATGGGCAACCGAATTTTATAAAAGTAGAATAATTAGCAATGTTATTGGGCCACACTTGTTTAGGAGTCCGACATCCAACCACAGCTGATGAGGATCTGTTAATTAGGTAACTCACCATATTCAGTGCATTTGTTAGGAATTTCCTAGCTATGCTAGAAATAGAGAGCATTCTATGGGCATCTCTAAAAATGTTTTGCTCATCAACTTCATAGCCTATCATAGTTCACTAGCACTGGTTTAGTGTCTCACTAGCCTTCCTTCATACAAAATTTGTTTAACATCTCTAAGCAAAACTCTCAATTGTCCTCATTTACTTGATGGTATTACTAATTTCATTTTCGATCAAAGCTCTCAATTGCCTAGTCCTAAAAACAACATCAAATCTTCGCATTAGCAGAAACACCTAGGTCCTTCTCGAGGTCATCCACAACTATTAGCACAAATTTGACACTCTTCATTGAAAGAAACTACAATAGCCTATAAACATGCAAGTGAATTAACTTTACAATCTTTGTAGTTTCTCTAACAGTGGTACTAAATTGTACTTTTCACTATTGGCTTAAGTCACTCCACTTGCATTTTAGTTTTTCAATCACATAACCACCCAACAAATTCCTTTTAATCAAAACCTTCAAACTTCTCTCATCAATGTGCCCCAAATACATATGTCACAATTTGGACTCTCTTACGAATGCATATGATGTCTCCGCGGCGAATTATGTCACCATCCCGTCTTGAAGCTCATACAAATCACTATGCTTTATTCATGTCATTATCACTAGGCCGCCTTTGACAACCTTTAGAACCCCACCTTATGAAGTATGCTAACACCTAACTAAATTCAAGGTACTTAAGGAAATTAGATTTGTCTTCAATTTTGGAACATGCCTCACTCTAGTCAATATCCCCACAATACCACCATGCATTTTTATTCTAGCATCATTGACACCCATAACATCACACTTAGTGTTGTTCCTCAATTGCACGATACCACTATCCATGCATTGATAAGTAATACACTAGTTGCTATTTGGTGTAGCGTCAAACGAACAATCAAAATCAATAATACATCTATCAAACAACAAATCCTTAGCGATAGACAAATCAAAATCTACACTATACGAATTACATTTAGTTACAGCTGCAACATCATCTGCAGACTCAACTTTAATTCGCTTACCATATTCGTTTTTTAGCTTAGGGTAATTTCTCCTAAGATGCCCCTCTTACCACAACTCCAACAAACAACACAACTAGTCCTAACTAGTCCTAGACTGACTACTTTTGTTAAGGTTTATACTAATTCTGCTAACACAGATCCTAGTTCTTCCGATAGCTTAACCTATTAAAGCAATAGGTGTAGATTTACCAAATTCTCTTCTACAGACGTCCTCACCCAAAATTAAATCACGAACCTCATCAAATGTCAAGCTTGTTGATTCAAAAGAATTACTTATAGTTATAATAGTAGTATTACAGCTATCGGACATAGAAAATAATATCACCAAGGCACTTACCTTATCATCAACGTGAATCTCAATTGAACTCAATTGATTAACAACCACATTGAATATATTGATATGATTAGCGACTGACGCACTTTTCCCATTTTAAATAGATGTCACATCATGTAGACCTTAATGATCGCAAAGGCTTCTTGTACATTTATGAGAGAGCCTTCATCAAATCTGTAGTGTTCTTCTGTTTTGTGATGTTAAATGCGCATTTCAAGCCAACATTGACTGCAAAATGCCCAACATTTGTCTATCCAACAAATTCCAATTAACTTCCTTCATCAAATTGGGTTTCTCTTTAAACAAGGGTAACTTCATATTCCTCTAGTAAAGCTAATCATCAATCCGCATCTTCTAGATACTGAAATCCTTCCTAGCATAATTGTTGATTTTACTTTTCCTTCTTCTATCACCATCGATTTGCTTCAACTCAATTAAGCTTTGCTTTGATACCAATATTTGCTTAAACAAACGATCAAACAATGTAATAGACACAATAAGAAAATAGATTTACATGGTTTGGTCGATGTCACCTACGTCCATGGGGAAAGTGGCACAAAGTTCCACTATAGATTAAGCGATACAACAAAGATTACAACCACACTTAAATTATTAAAACACTTTTTCTTAGCCCCAATTACATCCAATAACTCATACACTATTTAGCCCTCACAATTCCTTTCAAAACAATTACTCAATCTCACAATAGGATTCGTGCATCTTTCGACAAGATTTATTGGCTGTAACATTCTCGAATTGCTCGAGTATGTAATTCATAAAGAAAACAGTGAAGTCAAGTAATAAATTAATAAATAAAACATACTCAAACTTGGAAGCTACTCAGCTAAGAAACCTATTCAAATTAGGAAACTTACTTAAATAAGGAAATTTTTCTTTTCGAATTATTTTCCATAGAGGTGGTGTGAATGAGTGAGAGAGAGAGAGAGTTCTCGCATTCCACGTCTTCATTTCCTTCCTCGTCTATACTGATGAAAGATCATTTCTTCACTTTTTAGCAATGTCTTCAACACAAATTGCAGACAAGAAAGCGAATATATTAGATATCTTGCGTGATAAGAGTGTAGCAAAAGTGGTTATTCAAGGGGAAGCTGGTATCGGAAAGACTTGGATGGCAAAGGAGATCAGTGATAGTGCGATAGAGGAGGGTCTATCCTGCGGCTGTATCTGGGTGTGTTGCACAAAGAAACAGCATATCAGATGTATAATTGAAGATATTGTGCATGAGTTTTCTCCAACTCACCCTAGTGAAGAGCTGGATGAAGTCAATGAGGGCAACGACAAGACCACAGGGAACTCCGATGTCTTAAAAGATAAGTTTCTCAACATTATCACAGAAAAAACATCATCAAAGGATCGTGGGGAGAAGTTTCTTTTGATCGTCTTGGATGATGTTCCCATTGAAATGAAAGAGGCTGATATAACCACAAAACTGCTTGCACCTCATGGACAGAAAGTGAAGCTTTTAATCACAAGGAACTGTGAGCGTAGACAAATTGTGATATTGGAACCAGGTGCATTGCGTTCCCCATTTGTTTTGCCAAAAATTTTAGTACATTATAAATGGCACTTGCGAGACCCATAGTGCCATCTCTACATTTTCTTCCTCTTCTGTACTGATGAAGGATCATTTCTCTACTTTTCAGCAATGTCTTCAACAAAAGTTGAAGAAACAAAAGCGGAGATATTACAGCTATTAGATGATGAAAGTGTGGCAATAGTTGTTATACAAGGGGAAGGTGGTGTTGGAAAGACTAGGATGGCAAGAGAGATGAGTAAGTGTGTGATGGAAAAGAGTCTATCCTGCTGCAATAACTGGGTGTCTTGCACGAACAAACGGGACATTAGATGCATTTTTGCAGATATTGTGCATCAACTTTCGCCAATACCCCCCAGTGAAGAAGGGGATGATAGAAATGAGGGCACCGATAAGATCACAAAGAGCTCAGTTGTCCTGAAAGATAAGGTTCTTGAACTTATTGCTAAAAAGACGTCAGAGGATCAGGGAGAGAAGTTTGCTTTAATCATCTTGGATGATGTTCCCACTTAAATGAAAGAGGCCGATATAATCACAGAGCTGCTTGTGCCTCTTGGACAGAAAGTAAAGATTTTAATCACAAGAAGAGACTATTCAGGAAATGGTATTGAAGAAGCAGCAAGAATAGTGGAGATCGAGCCCTTCCCTTCGAAAGATTTATCAACTTTGTTGCAAAATCTAGTTGATAAAGAGATCCATGAGTTCCCAAATTTCGAGATGCTATCAATAGCAATTGCTGAAAAGAGCAGGGGTCTGCCTGCTGCGATTGTCATGATTGCTGCAGCTTTAAATTCCATTGCCCGAAACAAATCCAGCGGTTGGAGCCTTGAGAGCGCACTGCGAGAATTTGCCAGTAGTGGAGGCCTTCCTGAGGACTTACCCAAGATGTTGCATTGTTGTCATGACATGTTGCCTAGCATAGAGGCCAAATGCTTTTCGCACATCAGGCAATTCTTTCTCAGGCATGGTGGGATCCATTACAACGAGCTGATTGCCAACTGGATATTGGAGGGATACTTCAGTTATAGCGACCATGTCGAGAATGCTTATGCAAAGGCTCATCGTGTATTGATGGAGCTTCTGGATCGGTGCCTACTGAAAAAGCTGCATAATAATATTGTCTTCATAGAAGGATTAGATCTGAAGATACCTGATCACAGGTATATCAGAACAAGCTGTCTAGGACTGGCTTGTGCATTTGATGATGGTAAACAGGAAGGCTTTGGGAGAATCGCATGGACAGACGGTCTGATACAAACGCTCTGTAGGCCAAAGGACCAAACAATCACCACTCTACTAATTGACGGAAGCCGCCTCAGCAGGGAAGTTCCTGAAACCTTCTTTAAGCCCATGAAGGACCTTAAAATTCTTGCCCTCTTCAAGCCCAGATTTAAGTCTCTGCCCTTGCCCCTGCTCAAAATGGAGAAGCTTCTGGTGCTGGCACTCAGAGGCTCTGATCTGCTTGAAAGCATAAACGAGATTGACAAGCTCAAAGAATTGCTCATTCTCGAAATATCCGGTGCTAGGTCCCTTAAAACGATTCCTGATAATATTTTTGAGCATGTCATCCATATTAGAACTCTAAACCTGTCATCTGTCCCAATAAACAATCTGCCTTCTTCTTTTTCCCAACTGAATGGATTGCGTTGGCTCATCCTCAGAGACTGTCCTTGCTTAGAAACACTCCCAAACCTTACAACTTTGGGGAACCTTGAGATTCTTGATGCCTCCGGCACAAATTTGAAGGAATTCCTTGACAAATGCTTTGCACCACTCAGGAAACTTCAGTATCTAAATCTCTCAGAAACTAAGATTGTGCGCTTGCCCTTTATCCGTGATGCTGCAAGGCTCACTTGGTTACTACTGCAAGGCTGTTCATGCTTATTCAGGCTGCCCAGTCTGCCAAGAAGCCTTCAGATTCTTGATCTTTCATATTCTGCCTCAACTGAAATCGAGCCAGGCCTCAGAGCCACACAAAAAATATCAAATCCAGATGTTACCAGCTTTCGACGTCTTGACTTGAGAGGTTGTGGTGCACTTGAGAAACTTCCACCTACTAAAGCATTTGAGAAGCTTGAGTTACTTGATGTTTCATATGCTGTTAATCTGAAGAAAATCGAAGATGAATCCTTCAGTCATCTGAAACACCTTAACATACTCAATCTATCTAACACCAAAGTTGAGACCTTACCATCCCTTCAAAGACTTGGCAATCTTCGTCACCTCTTGCTCAAGGATTGTAAATTATTGAAAAGACTGCCCATTATGGAAGGTCTTCTGAGACTCGAGGAACTTGATCTTTCAGGTGCCTCTTCTTTGGAGGAAATGGGTCCTGAGTCTCCAGACTGCGAGAAGTTCGACCTTCCAAACCTACAAAAGCTTTTACTGGCTGGTTGTGATCACCTGAAAAAGTTGCCTCCGTTGAATTCTTTAGAGAAACTGGACATTCTCAATATTTCAGGTTGTACTCTTCTTAACAAAATACCAGATGAATCCTTTGAACACATTCCTTGTCTTCATCTGCTAGATGTCTCTGAAACAAAGATTGAAAGCCTTCCATCTGTTGCTAAACTTGGCAATTTGCACTGCCTCATCCTAAGGGACTGTCATCTCCTTACAACTCTAACTGGATTGGAATATCTAACAAAGCTTCAGGAGCTTGATCTTTGTGGCACGAGCTCCTTGGGGGAAGTCAAAGCTAGCCTCAGCTTCAGATTCTCAAGTTATCTGGAATTAAGGTTGATGAATTACCATCCATATCAAATCTCCCCAATTTGACTCAGCTTTCACTGAGCGGCTGCTCAGGGTTTGCAGAATTGCCACATTTGGATGCTCTGACCAAACTCAGGTACCTGGATCTTGTGGGAACAGAGATCAAATCTCTAGCCTCCATTAAAACTCTAAGTAATCTCCAACGACTGTCCCTGAGAAATTGTACAAGTTTAGAATCAGAAGAGTTGCCACCTCTTGAACCAGATAGTCGTTTGGAGGTGCTTGATCTGGTGGGAATCAGGATGAATGAGTTTCCCTATTGGATTTTTGAGATGACAAATTTAAAGTGCCTCCATTTGCCAGACCTCAACGTTATTCGACAGGTTGATTGGAGTAAAATAAAGTGCTTACCTGAACGAGTTAACTGGGAGGAATGTGGGATCTTTAAGCTTGAGGGGATCGTTACTGACAGTAACAGGACTTTCATATCTGTTCGTGGTACTGACTTTTTTCAGTTCCTGGAGCAAAATTCCGCACTGAGAAATACATGCTTCAAACGATTTCATTTCAGTGTGTACCCTCCTAGAGAACAAGGTAAAGGTGGTGACATCTACTGCTATCGGAATGACCTGGATTTTAGGAACATCTACAATGAGATCAGGCATCTCCCTGATCCTGGACAGCCTGACCGGGTTCTTGATCCTGCACAGCCTGACTGGTGACTAGAGTTCTACGGGTTTGAAAGTTTGCATAAATATCCCAGAGAAGTGATCAAGCACGGTAACTGTATTTCTTTTATTGATGATTTGTGCATGAGTTGTTTGTCTGATTTGGGGGATGACAACTTGGAAGCACTCAAGGGTTGCTGGCTAGAGAGGTGCAATAGCATCGAATCCATTTTTGCTGGATCAGATGTAACTACTCTGTGGGTTGCCAACCTTCCACATCTAAGAAGCATATATAGTGAGACAGTGCAATCTAAGAGCCCTAAGAATCTGAAGAATCTGTACATAGATTGTTGCCCCATGCTCATGTGGGCTTTCTCTTCCTGCCAGCTTCCGGAAAACCTTGGAAGTCATTCAGGTAAAGTTTTGTGACAAATTGGAGACACTAATTGAGCATGAAACATCCACAGAGTGCAAGTTGCCAAATTTAAAGACCTTGCATCTGTTGGGACTGCCCATGTTGACGAGAATAGGGCTCCAGCTTCTGGAAAACCTTGAAATTGTCCAGATACAAAATTGCGACAAAGTGGAGACACTGTGTGACCATGAAGCATCGAGGCTGTGCACATTGCCAAAGCTACACACCTTGCATCTATCGGAACTGCCCTTCTTGAAGAGCATTGGGATCAGTAGTGCATCTCCCGGAACATGTGGAGTTCTTGAATGCCCAAATCTGAAGAATCTGCTCATAGATTTCTGCCCCAGGATTGTGAGTGTTTCCTCCTCATCCCGACCTCCGAATGACCTTGAGGTCATCAAGATACAACATTGTGACAAATTGGAGAGTCTGTTTGAGGACATAACATCTGCAGAGTTTGCATTGCCAAAGTTACACACCTTTCATCTATTGGAACTGCGCAGGTTGCAGAGATTAGGGGTCAGCAGAGCCGGATCATCTCTGGAACCATATATTCGTGGATGCCCAAATCTGCCAAAGGATCTTTGGAATCGCCAGCACTAAAGAGCTTTGAAATAAATTCTATCTGCTTCTTAATCCTAGAACAGCCTATTTCTTGATGTATACGGACAATAACATACGCATGTTCCCAAAGCATATTTTACAGTTGTGCTAAGGATTATCAACTTCAAAGTCCGTATAATCTCTTGCTAGCTGTGGTTTTCATTGAAACTCTTGATACAAGAAAGGAAAAGAGAAGAATAAAGAAAAATACCACACCAATCTTCACGGCAGATTCAATGAGACAAATGTACAGTATCAATAGGTGTATGCGAAAGAACAAAAGAGATTGATAGAAATGGTCAACCTCGAGATACATCTAATTTTATGAAGACGAGAAAAGGTCACATATCTTTATCCAACCTAGGACCACTAAATGTCTGGTTACAGGCATAACACTTAGCCTGGTTGCTGTCGTTTATGTAAGCTGAGAGCTACATTGAAGATTTAAAACCAGTGCACATCGTAAAGAAATTCTAAATTCCTCCTCCTACATGTTATGCTCAGCATTTATCGCTTCAGATGGGGCAACATGTTGAAATGACAGTAAAATTGATTTTCATTAACAACGCTTTAGATCAATCAATGATAGAGGAAAAAAGGAAACGGTTGGCTGCGTGATCTCTATGGAATCAAGAATGAAAGTTACTCAATCCTTCTGTTACGTTTTCTTATTGTGTGTTTATTTTGTGTTTATGATAACTGTGTACGAGGCTGTTTTGTTTTCTTAATTAGATCCCCATCATTGACATTTGTGAATTGTTACATCTTTTTTAAAATTAAATTTTATCATTGGCATTGGTAAACTTCAATTTCTATGCAAGGGGAGGAAGTCATGAGTTGTGGATCAAGCTATAAGCACAAAGCCACAACAAAGAGAAAAAAAAAAACTCCCAATAAGTTCTCCCTCAAATTTATGGTGCTCTTATTCCAAGTTTCCAAAGTTTATTATTATTCTCTTGGTTCCAACATTTGGTGTCAGATCTACAAATAGCATTCATCAGTTTCGTTCAATTGCAACTTCCAAAGTTGAATGGGAGGAATTTCAATAACTAGTCCATCAAGATGAAGGTTCTTTTCAAATCGCAAGATTTGTATTAGTGGAGAACGATCACATTGAAGTGGCTGATGCTGAAGTATTCAATGCTTTAAGAAAATGAGAGAAGGAATCTTTGGTGGAATCCAAGAAGAAAGATGCGCAAGTGGTAGAAAAATTTTCTAAGCTCTTTGATCGAAAAATTTGACTACGTTGTCGCGACAATTGAAGAAGGCCAAGATGTGTCAACCATGTCATAGGAGCAATTGATGGGTTCATGGTACTCACATGAGCAAAGAATGAATTAAAAGTCTTTTAGTTCGAATCCCAAGCAAGCATTGTAGAGTTTGGTTGCTCAGTCAAACTTAGGAGGCTATCAAGGTGGCTAAGATCATGGAGGTGGTTGAATACGCAGAGGTGGAAATTTGAATTTTACTGGAAAATATAGAACACGTGACAAATCAAATGTCAAGTGTTTAAAGTGTAACGAATTCAAACATTACAAACCTAAATGACAAGCAAAGATGACATACAAGCAAGCAAAACAAGCACATGCCGTTGATGCTAACAAAAACGTGGTGCTAGCATGCATGAAGGATGACTCAAGCACCATAAACACCAAGATCTGGCAATTGATATTGGGTGCAATAATAATATGGTTGACCAAAAGAAGTTATTCTCACAATTGGACAAGCTAGTTTACAGTAAAGTTAATTTTGGGAATAAATCAAAAGTTCTCACAATTGGACAAGCTAGTTTACGATGAAGTTAATTTTGAGAATAAATCAAAATTCTCATAATGCGCAACGTAACATTGATATCAAGTTAAAAGATAGTACTAACATTACTGTTGCAAATGTTTACTTTTTATTCTTTGGGAATTTATTAACTGTTGGGCAACTTTCTAAAAGATATACTATTGACACTTAAATTTTAGCTAAATATTTAAGATAAATTTGCATAAAAAATTAGAGATCAATTTAGACCTAATAAAAGGATTTCCGCATCACGTAGGTACTAATATTATTTTCATCTACTAAGTTTTTTTTTTCTATTTTTCTTAGCCTATTTTCGGATAATTTTTTAAAATAAAATAATTAAAAATAATAATAATAGAAGCCCCCTTTCTTCCTCTTCTTCTTTCCCATGCGTGGACCCGAGCCCATTCCACCATTTATTTTCGCAGGCCCGGCCCCTCCGCCTTCTTCTCCTTCCTCCTTCCTTCCCTTCTCTGCAACTCACGCGCGTAGAGGTCGTCGACGCGGGGAGGACGATCTACGGCAGAGAGAGAGAGGGGAGAGTAGGCCGGCAACGGATGGGACATGCCTTCAATGCTGAGACGAGACGCCGGTTCGGCAAAGGGGGAGGCCGGTCGGCACGCCAAGAACCGGCAGCCGTATCCTTCGTCGACCGGCCCCCCTCGGCCTATGAATAGGGCATCGGGGTGAGGCCGAAGAGCGCACAAAGAGAGACAGATCGGAGGAGTGAGCTTGGAGGACTTCACCTGAGAGACATCTGGGGAGGCCTGAGAGTGAGCGAGTCCGAGAGGTAGAGATGAAGAGAGAGAGATCTGAGGGTTTCTTCAGAGAGACATCCAAGAAGCCCGAGAGAACTAAGCGAGCGAGAGAAATCAGGAGTTTGAGAGAGAAGCTCGAGATCTGAGGGAGAGGGAGCTCGAGCAGAGACTGAGATTGAGTGGTGAGGTGAGGTCGCCGATTGCCGGCACGCCTTGTTCCCGTCGAAGCCGCGGTAAGTCCCGCTTTTGTCGAGTTGGGGTTGGTTTCCCGAGGATCTTGGCTCGGGAACGAGCGCAGCGGACGGACGCAGCTTGATCTATCGAACTCGTCCGCTGTCTAACGACTTCAAGCCAGATGGGGAACGCCGTCGACGGCCCCCCACTCTTTTCTATCCTTTCCTTCTTTGTTTCAGGCTCGCCAGAACAGGCTGCCGTAGCCCGATCCGAGCAAGTCCCAGCCTCAATTGTGTGTGTGCTGCGGTATTGGAGTCTAGGGTATTGATCGCTTTGAATTTCGGCTTGAATTCGGGCTGGGTTGTTGGCGTTTCTCACCCTCAGGCGATGCACACCACCTGTTCGAAGAAATGCTCAAATCAGATCTCACTTAGGTCTCCTCTGATTTCAGTAGGAGGCATGGCCCGTTGGTTCGATGACATCGTCTTTGTTAGGGGTGCCCATGGTTGGGGTGGGCGTTCCCGGTTAAGGAAAATTGGAACCGGAACCACCCATTACTGTATGGATCTACCCTAGAAATTGGATCATAGGTCAGATTCGATTAAATTGATTTATGGAATCGGTTTCTTAATAATAATATCGTTTTAAATCCCATTGTGAGTAATCTTCATATTGAATAATATTTTTCTTTAAATCGAATCGGCTTAATTAAGAGTACCATTTTCCTTTTATTTTTATTGGAAAACACTACCAAGCAAGAGAAGTAGGTTTTTTTCCTTGTTTTTGACTCATTTTAATTGAAATCTAAAATATTTTTTTAAGTTCAAGGTTTTGGATAATTGTCATATGTAGATCGTATTTCCTTTATCTTCTAACAGTACTTAATTTCTTACAATCTTTGCTTTACTAAATTCTTTTTGTAGCTTTACCAAAAAAAAAAACTTTTTTTAGAAACAATTCTACCGGTACTTCACATATTCTTAAACATAGTGTCATATGTGAGTCTCGGAAGTACCATTTGAAGGAGCCATTTGTTGAGTTAACACACTTTACTAAATTTTTATAAAAACATAGAAATTGCGAGAGGAGATGGAGCCCTAAAAT
The DNA here is from genome assembly GCA_017140255.1 of Eucalyptus paniculata subsp. matutina. Classification (NCBI taxonomy): domain Eukaryota; kingdom Viridiplantae; phylum Streptophyta; class Magnoliopsida; order Myrtales; family Myrtaceae; genus Eucalyptus; species Eucalyptus paniculata. Next base: position 5,567,151 of record CM029439.1, on the reverse strand, counting down.
TTAGATTTGCCAATTAGTAATTTCAAATTTTATTTTAATATTAAAAATTAATATATTATTATAATATAATCGGTTCGGTCGAGATGGACGGATCCGTTTCGTGGGCAGGAGCAGGACCGGTTCCTCGAGGACATCGATTTCAGGCGGTCCAGACGGGTCTCGGTTCTTTTGCACATCCTTAGTCCTGGTGATCGATGAAAATCCAGGGAGCCAATGTGTTCTAGCCGGTCGAATAGCGTCGAGTGCATGGTTGGGGTCTGGATGTTCTTGAATCGGCGAGCAAACCTTCGACATTCTGGGCATGCTCGAAGGGGACAACGTGAAGGTGAAAGAAAAAGGAGCAAAGGGGAGAAAAAAAAAAGAAGAAAGAAGAGAAAGTAGAAAAGTGAAAAAAAGTAATAAAAATAAGAAAGAGACAAAAAGGAGAGGAGAAGACGATGGGCCTTCCTCTCTCTCTTCTGCCATTCTTGCGTGTGCAGAAGGGAGAGTGGGACAAAACGAGGAAAAGACAAAAGAAAAAGAGAGAGAAAAGAATAATAAAAAATTCATGTGGGGAAGCTCATCCGGAGGCGCAACCCGGGACGGAGGCGCAACCCGGGATGGCTGGGTCGGCCGGGCTGGATCCGAATCGGATTGACTGACCGGCCCGGGTCACTTATATTATTATTGTATAGGATTAATATTTTGAAAAAGCGCCAAACCGTCTGCGTGTAATGAATCTAATTAAAACTTTTTTTTAATAATGAAAAAGCACCCAAATACCGCACTGTGATAAATTTCTGCGATTACTATAAAAAAAGCATAAATTGTTACATTTATGACAAATTTAACTCAAATTAATTTATTGACATCAAAAAACCTCAAACCTGGTAAATTTGTAATTAATACCACAAAAAAATTACAAAAATTGTAAACTATGACAAATGGAGCGTAAAATCCCAAATTGATATACCGATCAACTATAACGTATTATTTACTTAATAATTTTACAAAAAATTTAACGAAAACTAACAGAGAGTAAATTTGTCACAAATGTACCAATTTGGAGTAAATTTGTCAAAAGTATACCAGTTTGGGGTTTTTGGTAGTCAAAAAAATAGTTTGGGGTAAATTTGTCATAGTTATCTGCGATTTGAGGTTTTTGGGGTATTAACCTTATTATATATATATATTTCCTTAAAATCCAAAAATATTTTAAATTTTCCAAAAAAAAAAGTCTTTGAGTGTTTTTCCTTTTTTTTTTTTTTTTTTTGGTCGATGAGTGTTTTTCCTTAAATAGTGTGAAAATCCTTAAAAGAAAATCCAAAGAAAAATCGTGTTTAAGTCCTTGAAAGCAAATATTGCCTTATTTCAATTGCATTCTTATGATGCATGGATATCTATTCCCTTAATTTGGTTAGAAATTGAATCTTAGAACCCATGATTGGTATATAATGCCGCATAAATTTCTTACTTGATGTTTAAATGATATTAGGTACCATAATGGCATTAATAATTAACTAATGTAATCAAGTCCCCAATTTTAGTTTCTCTAATTGGGTAGGAGTGAAGTATTTATCTCGATAATTCACTTGAGTCTCTAATCAGCTCACTCGATTTCGATTAATAACAACTCCTATCTGAAATTGACTTGTAAGATAAAAATTCGAACCATAAGTCATGAATTGGTGAGCTTAGAATAACTCGAGCTCAGCCTAATACTTAGCGAGCCATTAGCTTCCGCACGCGCCCACGTGTAAGTGGGCGCTCGAAAAGGAGGTTGTGAAAGCCACGAAGTCCACATTGATTCACACTGTCATAGGTGTTAAAAATAAATTGACACGATGGTCCATATGACAAAGAATCGGATGTTCTCTTTGACTCTTCATACGAAGAATCTTTTGAGCTTTCAACTTTACCTCCCGATGCCTCAGAGGTGTTTGTCCGCGTTTTGAGTTTGCTTCGCCTCATCGTGAATCATGAAGAGCCAGAAATGAAGTCGGTAGTGAATAAGAACTCATTCTCTGTCGACGTCCAGTGCTGCTCCTTTTCTTCAATCATTTTCGTTTTGAATCACCCAAATGAACTACTGTACGAACCACCAGTGGGTTAACAGTAGTTTGTTTGATGACTATTAGTTTAAAAAACAATTCTGTGCTTTCGCTTCCTTCATTGCTCATCAGTCCCGGCCGGTCATGGGGGTCAGGCACTTCAGCCACCCGATGCACAACCTGGTGATCTGCAGCAAGGCCGACTATGAGCAAGTGCCGTGCGTGGCCTGCACCGACATGTGCAGCGGCATGACGTATGCATGCAAGCCGTGCTGCTTTTACATCCACTACTGGTGCCTCTTCCCTGAAGATATCTCCCACCCCGCCCACCCTCCCCACCGTCTCTACCTTGACCTCCACTCCGTCCCTGCCAACTTCACTTGCTCTGCCTGCTGCCGCTCCCTAGAAAACAGCTTCCGCTTCCTCTGTCGGGAGCCCTGCTGCAGCTTCGCCATCGATGTCAAGTGCGCCTGCCCTCCCCCCCCCACCCCCCCCCCCCCCCCCCCCCCCTGTCATCTACCCTAATCACCGCCATTGCCTCAACTTCTTGGATGAGGTACGACAATTTAAAGCTTATCACGTTTTGTCGTATTCGAATATTCAGAGTGCAAGTTCATTTTTTTTCTTTTCCTTATTGTTTTTTCCGTAATCAGTTGCCTGAAGATGTCGAGTTATCTCGGTGCGATGCTTGTCGCAAACCTTGCAAATCATCGGTCCTGTACTGCTTGGGATGCAAATTCAGAGTGCATTTGCTGTGTGAACGCCCCTCGTGCTTCTTTGAGCACGAGCACGGGGGTTTGCGGCTACCACGGTCCCGCTGCCCCAGCAAAAATTGCCTCGAGCTCAAGGCTTCCATTGATGAGGAGGATGTTGGAGTACAACACCTAATATAATAATAAGAAGCCAAAGAGAAGTGTGCTGCAGCGTCACTTCGTAAACCGCCAAAGAAGAGAGTTCTTGAAGAAGCCACAAGCTGATTAAAAAAAGAATGGGCACATATTAAAATAATATTATACTTGTTGCTGGAGTCTTCAAGGAGTAGGAAGCAAAGTTCAACATGAAGTCTGGACGTGAGGCGGTGACGAAGAGAAGCCTGAAGAAAGTCAACAATAGTGGCTGAAGAAGAAACTTGTACGTGGGCAGCAAGAATACTTTAAGAAGAAGAAAATTGTTGACTCTTAACCAAGAAGAAAAGTTGAGGCGGTGGAGTCAGGCGGTGGAAGATGATTATAAATATGGCAGTACGTGAAGCATTTGAGCTTAGGCCAAAAGGCCTCAAGGTGAAGGAGCAGGCCGAAAGGCCTCGAAGAGAGGCTTAACAGCCTCAAGCCACTGCAGGCAGAGCAGGGAGGCTTAGAGCCTCAGGCCAGGGAGAGGGCTCACGCCACACGCAGGCGGAGAACATCAGGCCAGCAAGGAAGTCACACGTATGTGAGCTTCAAGGAAAGCCTCCAGCAGTGAGAGCTTTGGAAAGGAAGTCACCAGGTGCAACGGTGAACTTCAAGAGAGAGGCACTGCAGCCTCAGTAGCTCTGTGTGAGCGAGTTATCCCTCCGTGATCGATAAGGAAAGAAGATAGAATAGCTGAGTGTATGCATGTATCAGCTAGTTAGTTTGAGTGTGTGCTTATATCAGTTAGTTTAATTTGAGTATTTTAATACTTCCGCATATTTTATAAGCTGCGCACTCTACAACTAATATCAGAGCAAAGGGTCGCATACCCTACAATTGGTACCAAATCGTTTTGGTTCCAACAGAGGACGTCCCCGCGACCTCCGTTGTCTCTGCCTTTACTGTCAGAAGGAGATAGGGCCCCAGAGTCCGCTTTACTGCTGTAACGATTGCAAGATGATCGCTCATGTTAAGTGTATATTTTCAAAGGTAAGTCGTGTCTGAGATCTCTCGGAATTGGATCACTCTCTTGTTTGAGCAAAAATTTTTGCCTTTTCACTGGGAGTTAGATATGAACAGAAAACCAGATTCAATCCATTGTATCAGTTCAATTTTTCTCCATTGGAATTGACCCGTATAATACAAAAACGAACCGTGACAGATCAATCCTCTTTTTCTGTGTTTCTAATCTGACTAAGTTAAGCTGGTCTATTTAGTGCATTTTCGGCAACTGCAAATACCAACTCCAGATCTCTGTCCTCTCTTGGATACTAAGAAGTGAATTATGATGTATTTATGAAGGCAAAGGGTCGAGGGGAAGTTTTGGAGATGATTCGTGCAGAAGCAAAGCAAGATGGCGAAAAACAAGGAGCCAAGGAGGCAGCAACGCAGCATGTTGAGACCTTCGGAGGTATGGTCGATTCTTTGAACGACAAAGAGAAGGCGGAGTTGGAGGACGTGCACAAGAGGCGGGTGGTGGAAATAATAAAGGTACTAGCCTGGCAAAACGGCACCGCCGGGAGCTCTGATGGCATCCTGAATTCGCCCTTCCTGGACGAGGCATTCTCAGAGTTCAGGAAGAAGCTTCCCCACGACATCGTGCGGACTAATTCTCTCGCAGTGGCATCCGAGGATGAAAGGCTCTTGAAGGTGGCAGAGTACAAGATCACTCAGAAATTGGCTCCTGTCCTAAGAGAACTGTTTGTCATTCACGGAGACGTGAGCGAAGAATCCAGATTGACCCAGAATCCGAAGATCATGGTCTTTGTAATGCTGTGCGGTACTATCTACAGCATGGCTAACACGGGAGTCGCCGAAGTCACCGAAGAGCTGTTGTACAACTGGTGGAAGTACCTGATGTTCGTACACCTCTCGAAGTTCAAAATCCAGTTTGCAATCGACCAACTAAAAATCGTCATGCGCGCTCACTACACCGATCTCCAGGACAATAACAACTCTGTCTTGAGAAAACATATAAAGATCAAAGAGCTCTCCGAAGAGATCGTGGAATCCCAAAGAGAATTACGTATATTGAAGGACGAACAGGAACCGATGTCAGGCGTGACGGATGAACACTTAGTAGAAGCATGTTCGAAGAACGCGAGAGCTTGGAACTGGAACTACTGAAACGTAAAGCCATCGCGAACCGGACGAGGAGTCAATACTTCCGTGTACCAGAGTTCGATTGGTATGTCCGGGCGATGCCGGTGTCTGCTGATACGCCAGAAACATTGTTAGCCAAAATAACTGCTAGACAATGTGCAAGATTGAGGATTTTTGGGGTCACAGAATGCATTGCGGTAACGAAAATAAGCAAAAAGTCTTATTTTTTTAGTGAATGTGTGATTGACCAAGCTATACCACAGAAGGACCAGCCTTTAATCGCAGTCTTCTCACCCCGCAAAACGTGTATAAAACACCTGCGTTACGTGTGATTAATTTATTGTGATTCGGCTCCCACTCAAATGGAAGTAGGAGTCACTAACTACCGACTAACAAAATCACTACCCATTAAAATGGGAGGGTACATCGTCCAGCAGTTATTGTAAATAACTAGTCTTGGTGCACGCGCTTCACGCTAAATAAAAATGTTAAAAAAAGAAAAAGAATATCAAATTAAGAATCACATTAAAAAAAAAAAAAAAAGAGTGTAGTTATTTTTTAAATAGAGAAAGTCGAGTGATTGCGTAAAGGGTGGAATGTATTTGTTAACTTTCGTAAATTTGACATAGATATAGATAAAAACATTTTAGTAGATTTGAAAATAGATACCACTTGGAGAGTTCGATTCCCCATCTTTTCAAGAGTTATAGGTGGAGACATTTAGTTTCAAATTGAAATTTAATTTCCACGTTCTCCAAAGAAACAAGACATAAGTTTGAAAATGAGTTAAGAGTTAGAGTTGGATAGACAATGAAAAAAAGGTAGACACCACTACTGAAAGTTCTCTTTATTAATGGCATAAATATAGATAAGCATGTCATTAAAGTTATTCACATTCCACACTTTGAAAGACAAATACTTATTTCTCCAATCACATGGTTCACGAGCATAGCAGCGTGTATTTCAACAAAAAATGAGTTTTTGAGGCGAAAATTAGTGATTCTATGGTCATCAGGTGCCTCATGGAATTTTCTAATCAAAAAGTGAAAATTCACAAATCCTTGAAATTGAGATAATATTTTTGTTTTTTGGTCGGATAATTTTAGATATATTGAATGGCTGAAATTTATTGCATTTCAATTTTAACGATGAAAGATGACGACGGCATGATGTCTTCTAGAAACGATAGAATCACCTGAGAAAACATGCTTTGAACTTGATTCCCACTCTTGTTTTTACCTTTTTTTCCCCACTTCTTTTCTCTTTTCATGATTCACATGGTCGGCCAAAAATCACAAAGGACCTATTTTATTTTGCATGAATGGATCATCTCAGAGAGAGAGAGAGGGGGGGGGGGTGTGGAGGCAAAGCGCCTTGTGCTCGAGGCATCATTAACAGGTAAAAGTTCTTCCTTGCATCACTATTTTTACACTTGAAGTTTTAATTTTATGTTAAAGAATTCCAAGAGTTTGATTTGTATACCTGGTGCAATCTTAGCCCATTTCTGGCATATTGTGAACCATGTGAACTTGGGGTTTTACACGACTTTGCTCTTCTTGAGTGAGGTTGGACTTTATTATATGGATCTGTAGCTGCAAACTCTTTTCATGAGAAAAATAGTGTCCGGCAGTTGAAGATGTGGAATTCGAAGTTTTTGCTTGAGGTTTGATCTGTCGTTTCAGCAGACTCTGCATGATCAGGTCAAAAAACATCTTTTTATTTGGCATACAAGCTTATAAATCACGAGGAGGTTTGAGTTAGGGAGTTGCTATGACCTGTGAACTATGTGAACTTAGGTTTCTAAATGACTTTCTCTTCTTGAATGAGATTGAACTTCATTTTCTGAATTTGCAATGCAACCTCTCTTCACGAGAACAATAGCGTCTCCGCATTAGAGGGTGGGAATTCAAAAAAATAAATAAATAATTTATATACTTTGATCTTCATGGGGATTGTTTTAGCGGAATCCGCATGATTTGGTCACTGAACTTTTTGTTTGGAATATGAACTTATGAATCACAAGCAACCTATGGTCTAATTGAGTGTTTTTGTCGAGTTTTGACTTTCAAATTTGTGATATGGGCATTTTCTACCATGCATTTCTTTTTAAGGGCTTTTTTTTTTTTTTTCAAATGGGGACTATAAAGGGATGTGTTGCACAACACATTTTTAAATCTAGCCTTCACATTCTCCCCTTTCTTTGTTCTCCCTTTCTTCTTGTTAGATCTTTAGATTTTGTGGCTCACCAAATATTTTTTTGACTTTTTTGGATTGTATTCTTGTACTTATTGTTGAAGAAGTGAAACCTTGGTTTTTTCCCACTTTGGGTTTTCACATATATTTTGTGTCTCATGCAGTTTGATTTTGCTTTCATCCCTTGCTATCTATGCTTCGATTTGTGCATCTTTTGCTGTTGTTTTGCAATAAATTGGTATCAAAGTGAAGGGATTTAGATCTTTTGTTTGAGATGGCATCTATCTAGTTCGAAGTGGCACCTTTCAAGAGCTAAAACAATTTCAGACTATGGAGGATCGAGATGAAAGTATTGTTGCATCAGGAATGTTCGGTTAGAGCCTTGGACAGTAAGTACCTCAACAATATGACTTCAGCCAAGATTAAGGAGATAGAAGAGAGGGTGCATGGCATTGTCCAACTGTTGTCGTCCAACAAGGTGCTTCATAAGGTCGTTGATGAAGAAATGGTTTTGGCATTTTGGAAGAAGCTCGAGAGCCTCTACAAAAAATCTCTTACGATGAGATTATTCTTAAAGCAACATGTTACATGCTAAAGATGCAAGAAGTTACTCCTATCCAAGAACATCTAGATGACTTTAATGAGATCGCAATGTATTGCAAAAGCAAGTGATCGAACAATAAAATAGATAGAACTAGAAGAAAGATCAAACACAAAATTAACGTGGTTTGTTCATAGTGACTTATGTCTAGGAGGCAAGTGGCGACGAATTCTATGATAAATTAAGCAATACAACGGAGATTACAGCCACATTTGAATCAATCAAACACTCTTAATCTTTCCCAAGCCCCAATTACACCCAATAACTCATGTAGTGGTTAGTCCCACAAGTCCTCACGAAACAATCTCTTAATCTCATGTAGGAATTATACACGAATTCTTACCACAAAGATTTAACCGACTTAATTGCAAAAGCAATATCTTCTACTGGCATGTGAAATTCGCAAAGGCCAATCTGCACTCATCAGCAGAGCACCAAGCACTCACGCGGTGCTTCAAGAAGTCCATCCCATTTGCCGCAAACATATTTTCCAACTATATGAAACCCACGTTGACCGAGTCATGGTCAAATTCAAAGTCCACTTAGACTTTCCATTTTGAAATCGAAGAATCCAAATCGTATACGGAAATTTACTGGACTTGCATCCCATAAAAGTCCCTGTTCTTGACCGTAACTCAAATGTCCTCCTATTCCAAATAGGAAAGTTTGGCCTTTCTCTTTTCCAATATTAAAAATTCATATTTTTGCTTTGGATTCAAATTCAAGACATAAATTTAACATTATGGATATAAAAAAATCTAAGGTTTGGAGTTAGATGATGAAGACCAAGCCCTAAATGTGTTATGCTCACTACCAACCTCGTATGAGAATTTTGTGAACTTTAGGTTGTATGGAAGGGAATCCATAACTCTTGAGGATGTGAAGGCCTCGTTGAATTCCGTGGAGATGTGTACAAAGTTGAATGCAAGTGATAATAATGATAGAGTCGATGGCTTAATTGTTAGGGAAAGGTCGAACCATCATGATAGATGTAGTAGTAGTAAAGGACTCAAAATCTAGATTAGGCCGGGATAAGAACAAGGTGGAGTGTTACTACTATCATAAATTCGGACACTATAAAAATGAGTGTTCTTTGCTTAAGGCTAATGGAGGAAGTCAATGAAGAGTTCCGATTCGGCTAGTTTGGTGAATGATAGTGAGTTAGCTGATGTAGATAATGTTCTTACTATTTTGTCTTTGGAATGTCATGTTGATGCCAAATGGATTTTGACATGTTCATACTATATTTGTCCAAATAGAGATTGGTTCCACACATATGATAAAGCCAATGATGGTTCAACTTTGATGGACAATAATCCAATTTGCAAGATTGTAGGTATTGATATGGTGTGGATCAAATGTTATGACAAGGTAGTAAGAACTTTCTTAGATATTAGATATACTCGAGATTTGAAGAAGAACCTTATTTTGTAGAGTAGTTTGGATTCCATTAGATGCATGTACAAGGATGGAGGTGGACTTTTAAAAATTTCAAAGGGCTCCTTGATTATGATAAGAGGTAACAAGAATAATAGCCTCTATGTTTTGTAGGGAAATACTATCATGGGCTCTTCAAATATATCATCCTCTTCAGATTCTGAGGTATGTAGTTGGGCCATATGAGCAAAAGAGGAATGACTATTTTGAGTAAACATGGTTTACTCTGTGGGGAACATGTGATTCACTTGACTTTTGTGAGCATTTGGTTTCAAGAGGCAGTGCAAAGTTTGTTTCAATATTGGGGTGCACTCGACGAAGGGCACAATGAACATTATTCACTCTGATTTAAGGGGACCTGCACATGTTACATTTAAGGGTGGTACAATTTATCTTCTCACATTTATTGATAACTTTTCTAAGAAAGCCTAGGTTTAATTCTTCAAGTGTAAGAGTTACGTTTTTTATATGTTCAGAAGTGGAAGATGTTCATTGAAAATCAAATTGGGAAGAAGATAAAGCATTTCGGAATAGACAATGGTTTTGACTTTTACGGAGGTGATTTCAACAAATATTATGAAGATTCAGGGATTGTCCAACATCAAACAATTAGGCACACACAAACCAAATATTCAGGGATTGTCCAACATCAATAAGATGGAGTGGTGGAGCACATAAACCAAATACTTCTAGAGAGAGTTAAGTGTTTGCTCTCTAATTTTGAACTTGGGAAAGATGTCTAGGCTAAAGCTGTGAACACAACATGTTATTTGGTGGATCATTCTCCTGCGACTGCAATTGAATGTAAGAGTCCATATGAGTTATGGTCAGATGAACTTTCATATTATTCTAGTTTGAAAGTATTTGGATATTCGCTTATTATTATGTAAAAGATTGTAAACTTGAACTTAGGGCCAAGAAATGTAATGTATTTTTGTTGGTTATGTAGACGAGATTAAGGATATGGGTTGTGATATTCTGACCTTCGGTCACCAAAGCTTATAATCATTAGGAATGTTACTTTTGATGAGAAATTCCATATTTGATAAAAAAAAAAAGGTTGTTGCTAAATCTATAAGTATTCAAGAGGAGAATGTTGGGAAAGAGGTGGATTTTTGTGTGGAGAATCCATGGATGGCATTTGAAGATGTTTCTATTTAGCTAGAAAGTGACGGTGAGTAACTAGACTCAAATTCAATCAAAGATGATGTAAAAGAAGTTGAGCAACCTCAGTATCACGCCCCGATCCTCGGGCACGCACACATCCTTCTCACTTGATCGATTTTATAATGCGATATCTCAGGATAATGTATCGCTGACCCTTTCATTTATTAAGCACATGCGGAAGCAGTTAAAATCCCCAGACAATAAAACGATGGGATAGAAAAGCGGGCCATATTTTTCATATTGAAATTTATAACCAAACTTTTATACAAAACACAAACCAATTCATAACTATTCACTTCAAAAGGAATTCTCAAAAGAAGATAGACTCTCAGTCCATCCAGGCCATACTTAAGGCCCCTCTCGGGATTATCTTCTTCTTCCAAAAATCCTTCTCCTCAAGTTTCACCTCCGAGTTCTCCTTCTCAGACTCCTCCTCATCAGCTCCTCATTGGGGTCCTGAAATGTTTTCCCCAAACTGGGATGAGACTACGTCTCATCGAGTTCTACCCCACTAAGCCTGATTAGTAAACCATTATACTATAGGCTGCCTATACACGCACAGGGCAGAAGAGGTACCTTGGTATCAATCTCAACCTGCAATTCAAGGTTATATACAGATACTTCAAATATCTCAATGCACAATCAATCAAATCACATATCGAAGTATTGATCAAATCGACCTAGTCGATTACATGCGAACAAGACCACTCACGGTCATTTCCAATCAGTCAATCAATTCACGACATCAAATCAAAGTAATGATCAATCGACCTAGTCGATTACATGTCAGTCAGACCATTTCTAGGTCGATTCGATTATTCCATCTCAATCCCCAATTACGAACTACGATCCTCAGATCACATCTTAAGCAAAGGTGGAAGACACAGTCCACCACTCGACAACATTCAATACTCAATGGCTTTACGGTCCCACTCGACCACTTTCGATACTCAATGGCTTTACGGTCCCACTCGACCACTTTCGATACTCAATGGCTTTACGATCCCACTCGACCACTTTCGATACTCAATGGCTTTACGGTCCCACTCGACCACTTTCGATACTCAATGGCTTTACGGTCCCACTCGACCACTTTCGATACTCAATGGTTTTACGGTCCCACTCGACCACTTTCGATACTTAATGGCTTTACGGTCCCACTCGATCACTTTCGATACTCAATGGCTTTACGGTCCCACTCGACCACTTTCAATATTCACTATTGTCGGTCTCGGCCACTTGATCACGGCTTCTATCTTGCTCGAGTCGACGGAGATTCCTTCTCCGAAAATCACATGACCTAATAATGCAACACGAGTCAGCCAAAACTCGCATTTGCTAAACTTAGCATACAACTAATGAGTTCTTAAGATCTGGAGTACTATTCTCAGATGATTTTCATGCTCTTCATCACTTCTCGAATAGACTAAGATGTCATCAATGAACACGATTACAAACTAATCCAGATATTCCTTGAACATTCTGTTTGTCAAATCCATGATAGCAACTGGAGTGTTCACCAAGCCAAACGATCTTACAATACTCTCGTAAAGACCATATCAAGTACGAATAGCTGTCTTTTGCACAACCTCCTTCCTGGTTCGTAATTGATGACATCTTGTTCTCCAGTTGATCATTGAAAACATCGACACTCTTGATGTCAGGTCACCCAATTCGCCGGTCTTTTACAATGGACGCTTGTCCTTGATCGTCACCTAATTGAGTTGACGATGGTCGATGCATACTCGCAACAAACCATCTTTCTTCTTCTCACAAACAAAACTGATGTTTCCCAAAAGTGATGCACTGATATACACGAATTCCTCATTCATCAATCTTCACATATGCATATTCAATTCTACCAATTCAGACAACAACAGCTGGTAAGAAGCCTTCAAGAGTGGCTCTATCCTGGTGCTAGCTCGATCGCACTTTCTATCTCTTTCTCTGACGGCGGTCTGACAGTTCTTATAACAACACATCTAGAAGTTCTTAGATCACTGAGATGTCCTCCATCTCTAGTTCTTCAATCTGTCCTACCCAAGACAATCGCCAAGCAACCTTGGCAACCTCCGTCTAACAAACAAGTTGCCTCCAGCCAATGAGATTAATGAAATCGAAGATTCTTTTCGACTCCCAATAACCTCGACACTTTCACATGTTAATAGACTAAACTGGATTACTCAATGACCATGATTCATTATCACAAGATGCTCCATAAGCCCACACTATTCATATGGCATTAAATTCACACTTTAGCAACTAATCAAGCATAACTGTTGCTAATGATTTTCCCCCCTGTCACTTTTACTTCAACAATTTAAGTTCTATTAACTCAGCACAAACTTTGCTACGTTATTCAGATAAGATCACTTCCAACACATTCTTTCTCTGATCGGTGCAAGATCAATTCTACTCTCATTCTTTTCGCCATCCTAGTGGCGTTCTGGCTGTAGTAGCGATGTCTATGCTACCTTAGACTTCCATTGACAGTCTTTCACCTGATGACCATGCTGGTCATCATCACAATAGGTTCTAGTCATACTCAAACACTGGATTTATCCATACTTCCTTCTACAATTCCGACACCTATCTGGTGCGTCTTCTATCTTCTATCAGGTGAAAGTATGCACTCTTTCTGGTTGCCCCATCAGTCTGCTAGGACCACTCCTGACCAGATATCCCTGTTGGTTATACTCTAAACAATTTCGCGTCATAGGAAGGGCATAAGATCGATCTCTGTCATCACGCCCGGAAATAACATGATACATTTGACTCGGTGCTGACCTGACTACCCCACCCTTCCTCGCGAGTGAAATAGAATACTTTTCTCTCAACCTCGGTCTTTTCCCTGACCGATTTCCATTTATGCCTGAACTGGATCTATACCTCGGCTCGAATGCAATGACTCACTCCCGGATCACATCTCCACTCTAGATCTCAGCAGGTGAGGCAACGACGGCGGTAGAGATAGTGACAACAACAACGGCTTGATCCTGAGCTTGCTGGCTCATCCAATTCCCAATTAACAGTAGCATCAAAACGATCCTATCGAACTTAGGATCATTCGACGCTACTACACTAGTACCAACCTACAGTGGTACTCTTACACTCGAGCTGGCCAGAGCCAACACTCTGCCACAACCATCTTGGGTACCGACCTTTGTCGGTGCATTATCTCCAGTCACAGAGGACATTGTCCTCTTACTAGGAGTCCTCAGCTCCTGCTCGCTCATGATTCAGCCTTTACACTGAAACCCGTCTTCCAAATCCACACTGGATTAGAAGGTGAGCGATCTACACACAACAAACAGTTCTAGCATTCAGCTAATACAGACATGCACCAGCATGAATTTAAAGGCCTTTCCTACTAACTATCCCATGGTCAACGCTCCTTATCACTCCAATCTTCAACTTCGCTCTGATACCACTTAAACTGGATGTCACGCACACATCCTTCTCACTTGGTCGATTTTATAATGTGATATCCCAGGATAATGTATCGCCGACCCTTTCATTTATTAAGCACATGCGGAAGTAGTTAAAATCCCCAGACAATAAAACGATGGGATAGAAAAGCAGGGCCATATTTTTCATATTGAAATTTATAACCAAACTTTTATACAAAACACAAACCAATTCATAACTATTCACTTCAAAAGGAATTCTCAAAAGAAGATAGACTCTCAGTCCATCCAGGCCATACTTAAGGCCCCTCTCGGGATTATCTTCTTCTTCCAAAAATCCTTCTCCTCAAGTTTCACCTCCGAGTTCTCCTTCTCAGACTCCTCCTCATCAGCTCCTCATCGGGGTCCTGAAATGTTTTCCCCAAACTGGGATGAGACTACGTCTCAGCGAGTTCTACCCCACTAAGCCCGATTAGTAAACTATTATACTATAGGCTGCCTATACACGCATATGGCAGAAGACGTACCTTGGCATCAGTCTCAACCTGCAATTCAAGGTTATATCTGAATACTTCAAATATCTCAATGCACAATCAATCAAATCACATATCGAAGTATCGATCAAATCGACCTATCGATTACATGCGAACAAGACCACTCACGGTCATTTCCAATCGATCAATCAATTCACGACATCAAATCAAAGTAATGATCAATCGACGCAATCGATTACATATCGATCGAGACCATTTCTAGGTCGATTCGATTATTCCATCTCAATCCCCAATTACGAACTACGATCCTCAGATCACATCTTAAGCAAAGGTGGAAGACACGAGTCCACCACTCGACAACATTCAATACTTTCGATGGCTTTTTACGGTCGATTCGACCACTTTCGATCTTCATGGCTTTACGGTCCCACTCGACCACTTTCGATACTCAATGGCTTTACGGTCCCACTCGACCACTTTCGATACTCAATGGCTTTACGGTCCCACTCGACCACTTTCGATATTCAATTAATACTCAACGATTTCTCAATGAAATAATTAACCACAACCATTTAGGAATATATCCTAAATTCCACATTCAATTCAACTTGACACAATTTAAAGCTCAAGTAAATAAACGGACTACGCCATGACAATCGGCACGAGATTTCAGTCGTCGGCCATCTCAATCTTAATTTCCGAAAAATAAATAAATAATTAATTAATTTCGAAAATTAATTATTAAATATTAAAAATTCCGTTTAGCTCAAAGTAAGGCCCAATTAAATAAACGGACTGCACGATCGATCACCAGCATAAATTTCCAGTCACGGGCCATCCCAGTTGAATTTTCAGGAAATAAATAATTAATTGATTAATTTCGAAAATTAAATAATTAATATTAAAAATTCAATTTAGCTCAAAATGAAGCCTGATTAAATAAACGACTTCACCACAGTGATCAGCATAATATTTCGATCACTGGCCATCCTAGTTGAATTTTCGGAAAATAAATAAATACTTAATTTAATTCCGAAAAATAATATTTAAATGCCAATAATCCCACTTAGGCCCGAATCGCCAAATTGAAGCCCGATTAGGGGTCGGAAAATTCCCAAGATGCTTCCAATAATTAGTAGACCACGTCTACTTGTTAATTGCGCAATCAATTTAACTAAATCGCATCACAATTGACTAATAATTGCTAATTTATTCTAATCTAACAACCTAAACATAATTAATTAAAACTAAACCAACCTTAAGCATAATTAGCCAACTAATCCGGGATTAGTGAGATTACTCACCAAATCGCGTGCAAATCGGATCAATCCGACGGGGTGACGCGAGGAACAATTCTTCCCAAAGCACGGCTCGGGTTCGGGGCCCGGAAACGGCCCAAAACGAGCCCGAAATGGGCTGGAAACCCACTCGGCGAGGTTGCTGTCCGGGCTAAGAAGAGACACAAAACAACCACAAACCACTTCCACAAGGGCGGCAAGGCGCGGGGAAGGCTGGTGGAGGTCCGGCGAGGTCAAACGGCGGCCGGAGGTGGCCGGATGGGGCGGAACGAGGGCTGAGCAGAGGCTAAATAAGGGCTGGATGGTGCACGGCGAGGACGGCGAGCGTGAAGGGGCGGTGGCCGAGCACGCGGCGTGCGCGGGCGAGCGTTGCACGGGTGGTGGTCCGGCTCCGGTGCGGCGGCGACGAGCTTCGGCGAGCTGCTCTTCTTCTTCTTCCGCTTGCTGGTTTTTCACGAACAAGGAGAAAGAAATAGAGGGTTTCGGTCACATGGGGTGGGGAAGAAGAGAGAGGAGAGAGAAAATGAGAGAAAAAGGATAACTTTTGACTAGTCAAAGTAGAGAGAGAGGGGAAGAAGCCAATTTGAAATTGGTAAAAAGGGGCTGTTCGGTGGGGGTTGCGCACGAAGGGGGAGGGAGAGAGAAAGAGAAAAGAGAGAGAGAAAAGGAAGAGAGAGGGAGGGAAAAGAAATAAAATAATATAACACCATTAGTCTTATTTTTTTTTCTTTTCTTTTCTCTTTCCCTTTCTATTTTCTTTTGGTCTTCAATTTTTCCTCCGATAATTTCTTTATTGAAATTTCAGACTCGTCAATAATTTGACGGACGATGAGACAGGATCCTAAAAATGAATTGTGACACGCTCGAATATTCGATTCCCGAAACCAAATTAAATTTCATGGTTAAAAATCGATCAGACGTGATTTTAGCCCAATCCAACCAATTAGGTAGCTTTTAGGGATTTTATAGCTGATACGTCCCTTAACGGCTTTACCCAATAGGTTAGTTAACTTGTGAGTGATCAGCTCAGAGAAAAAGGGCCATAGGCACGTTGACGAAATGCCCATTTCACTTTATCAAAACGAGGTCGAATTTCAGGATGTCACACTCAGGGCCTAGCTGCAAGTGTGATGACCCAAATTCAAGGCAATATAGAGGGATGGTAGCGGAAGCTGCGCCTCGACAGTACATGGGTGAGGCTAAATGCATGTCTCATATCTCACATCGCTTAGGACAGAGTCCTAAGCTGGCTTATAAGGTTCTTGGTTATTTAATTGTACATATGCATTTTCTTGAGATAATATGGGCCGCCCTCAAAAGAACAAAATCATGAGAACCTAGTATCCAAAGTGGACAATATATGTATAATGGCGGACTCAAGGCGTTAGGGGTGGTATCAAAACTGATTCCCACAACGTGTGGGGCCACAGTGAGGGTGCTATGCCATGAGAGTTGGAGAATGTGATGAGTCAATCCTAAGGTAGTACGGAGAGATAGCAGGGGAGGTTGCACCTGGGCAGTACACAAGCGAGGCTAAGAGGCGAGGCTAAGCGCATATCTCCTGTCTCACATCGCTTAGTGGGGAGTCTTAGGCTGGCTTATAAGGTTATGAGGTCTCTAATAATGCACATGACAAAATTTCTAAAACATAAATTGATTTCTAGCCATAAATTGATTTCTCAATTTCCATTTCAGAAATTGAGAAATTAAAAATTTTAGTTTCTGATTTCTTCTTCAAATCTGATAACTCTATAAAAATAGAGTTATTTTACCTATTTTAGGCAACAATTAATGCATTATCTATGAGAAAATATTTGGATTTCCTTCTGATTATTTAAATTTTCCTTGTTTATGCAGAATAATGAGATATGGAGAAGATAAGGAAAAGAATGGCAATTATCGGAATTCAAATAAAAGCAGCAGTGGAAGATGGATATCAAATCAGGAAATTCTTGATTTTGTTCCCTGATGTTATCTGCAAGCATTGAGAGATAGATATTTTAGATTTCCTATAAATAGGAAGAGAGAGAGAGCAGCTAGGGTTTTTTTTAGTGAGATCGTTTTTCATTCTTCTGAGAGTTTTTTAAAGTATTTTGAAAAGAAGACAAAAGTGGTGACAGAATTCTTATCCTTTGATTCAAGATCTTGGGTTTGATCTATATTTTTATTTTTATTTCTTATTCTACTATGTTCTAATTTTCTTTTGTTAGGGCTACGATGTAGCCTAACCATGATGATATGAATTTCATGATTTTTATGTTTTACAATTGATTTCATTCATGTGAGTTATATATTATTGCGTTTACTTGCTTTTGAGTAACGGCCACCACTTGAATGATCTGATGTGCATGTTTGAGACTGAGAGGTGATAATATGCAATTGCTCATTATAATATATAACCATGAATTAAACGTGGATAAAAATATACCGCGTTATTTGTGTAGCTTTCGGTGATAAGGTGATCCAAAAGACTAATTGTAAACCGGGAATATTCATAGTTTTTAATGCACTCATGTTTATTTTAATTCACATAGAGATATAGTTGATTAATAAGCTAAGTAGGTTTGCTATACCTAAAGATAGGATAGTAAATAGATTAGGAAATTCCGCTATCACATGTTTGATATCGTTCTTGTATTCACAACAATCTGAAATTCATATCTAGTGGTTATGGTGAAATCGGATGCTCTAACATATTTATCTGATTGATTTTACTGCATTTATTCTTCAAGTTTTGTTTTTAATTTATTCTAAATTATATTTTGATTTGTTAGATAAATTTTAGAATTAATCTATTTTAGTATTTAATTAGTTTATTAATCATCGATCTCCGTGGGACGATACTTTTTCTCATCATTATATTACTTGTTCGATACGTGCACTTGCGTTTAGAATTTTACGAACAAGTTTTTGGCGCCAAACCCCCAAACTTAACATTTTGCTAGTCCTCGAGCAAAATCAAGACATAACACAGACTCAACCTAACAACCTTCTCCATGACATCTTTCCATAATTGCTCAAATTCACAATTCAAAGAAAAACATAAATTTCATCCAAACATTGAAATCGATTTATAAATTAAGACCAATTCTAACTATATAATCCAAGTGTGTGTGTGAAAGTCCTCATCTTTTTTTCGAATTATATGCAATCCAAATAAATTCACATTAATATGCAAGCTCTAAAAAATTCTCAATAATTATGACCAAATCTCATAGGTTTGCTTTTCATTCCTCTCTCCACTAATGTAAGCTAATTATCCAATCAAAAATCAATAGGACTTTTCTCGGGTTGTAATGTAAGGCTAGGCTAAAGGTGAGATAACGGGAATTTTAAGCTCAAATCACCCATCAACACGTTGATTTCGAGGATCTAATTAGAGCCAATGTCACTGTCCAATTTCACTCCTTCAAGATAATTTTTTTGCCGCCATATATCATCATTCTTTTTTTTTTCTTTCCTTTTCTCTTTTTTTTTTTTGAATTGCTTTATGGTGGAGTTTCTCCCAAAGTCCCTCCAAATATAACATAAAAATTTCTAACCCATTGAGTATCCAAAAGGCTCACTCAATTGAAAGTTGGATAGGGAACCATAAAAGCAATTTTCTTTTTGACAATACACCCCAAACAACCACTGTAATCACTTTTTTTTTCTTCTTTTTACTCCATCATTCCTCCCAAATTTCTATCAAGCTCAAATAATTTTTTTTTTTATCCCAAAAGAAAATCAATGTGTTGATAGGGCATGGGATAAGGATATAATTTGATCACGGCTAGGCTAAACATATATGGGTGCCACTGAAAAATTAGGTAATAATTAAGGCTCAACGGGGTAACTAGGGATAAATAAATAAGGTTGGCTTGAAAGGCTCAATCGATCCAAAAACTGCCTATATCATTTTCTCAATTAGATTTAGCTTAGGATTTCGCCTCAAGAGAAATTCAAACAAATTCTAAGATTTGGGTGAAATTTAAGAAAATCACATATTTCACATGAATGTTCTCTAGATTTACACATAATTCAAAAAGTAAGGACTTTTAGTGCTCAATAAGTGGGTCAACATAATCAGAATTAAGATTAACTCACACATCAATTGCAAGTTTAAATAAAATTTAAATTTTCCTAAGAATCATAAAAATTTACAACCAAGAAAGCAATCATGATAAAAAAAATTATCCAAAAATTTGTCTCCCCCCCCCCCCCCCCAAACTTGAATGAAGCAATGTCCTCAATGCGGAAAATAAAAATAGGAAGAAGAAAACTCCCCTGGTTGTAGGATAAGTCCATAGATGACCTTGATGATTAAACTCTTGAAAGGTGCTCCCTAAAAATTAACCTGGATAAAATAGAGAAAAGTTAATCTTTTTTTTTTTTTTTTGCAAAACGTAAACTTAAAAATAAATAAAAACATAATTAAAATGCTTGGGTTGCCTCCCAAGAAGCGCTTGCTTTATAGTTTTCAGCCAAACTATCTCAGATGTCGCTATTCTGGAGGATGAAGTTCAATGGTGGTCTTCTGCTTGTTGTAACCACTTTCAAAGTAGGGCTTCAAACATTGACCGTTCACTTTGAATGTGCCCTCAGTGTCATGCACAACTTCAACTGTTCCATATGGGAATACCTGTGTAACTGTAAAAGGACCAGACCATCTAGATCGCAACTTTCCTGGAAAAAGTTTAAGACGAGAGTTATAAAGTAAAACTTTTTGATCAATTTTAAACTCTCTTCTGAATATGTGTTTGTCATGACATCTTTTTGTACGCTCCTTGTACAACTTAGAATTTTCATAGGCCTCATTGCGAAATTCCTCCAATTCATTCAGTTGCAATAATCTTTCTTCACCTGCAGACTGCATATCAAAATTCAGAAATTTCAATGCCCAATATGCTTTATGCTCTAATTCCACTGGTAAGTGACAAGCCTTTCCAAACACTAGCCTAAAAGGAGACATCCCAATTGGAGTTTTGAACGCTGTCCTATAGGCCCAAAGTGCATTATCAAGTTTTATTGACCAATCTTTCCTAGAGGCATTCACTGTTTTTTCTAAAATTCTCTTGATTTCCCTATTTGAAATCTCTACTTGACCATTAGTCTGAGGATGATAAGGGGTTGCAACCTTATGTGTGACTCCATACTTACTCAAAAGTGCTTCAAATTGCTTGTTGTAAAAATGTGTCCCCCTATCACTTATGATTGCCTTAGGAGTGCCAAATCGGGTAAAAATATTTTTCTTCAAAAATTTCACCACAACTTTAGCATTATTTGTTGGTAATACTACAGCTTCTACCCACTTAGACACATACTCCACAGCCACTAAAATGTATAAATTTCCATAAGAAGGTGTAAAGGGTCCCATGAAATCAATACCCCAAATATCAAATAATTCACACACAATAATGTTGTTTAAAGGCATCTCATTTTTTCTTGAAATATTTCCAGTTCTTTGACACCTATCACATGAAGCTACATAGGAGTATGCATCTCTAAAGAGTGTAGGCCAATAAAATCCAGATTGTAAAATCTTAGCTGCAGTTTTTGTGGCACCAAAATGACCACCTGTCTCTCCATCATGACAATGATGTAGAATGTTTGCCTTCTCTTTATCTGGAACACATCTCCTTATGACCTGATTTGTACATACTTTAAACAAGAAAGGTTCTTCCCAAAAATAATTTTTAATATCAGAAAAGAATTTTTTCTTCTGTTGATATGATAATTCAGGAGGAAGAACATTACTTACCAAATAATTTACAAAGTCAGCATACCAAGGAATTGACTTGATGGAAAAAATGTTCTCATTAGGGAACTCTTCCAAAATTGGTCTTACCTCTTCCTTTGAATTTAGAATTCTTGATAAGTGATCTGCAATTAGATTTTCAGTCCCCTTCTTATCTTTGATTTCCAAATCAAATTCTTGCAGCAATAGAATCCACCTAATCAACTTGGGTTTTGATTCTTTCTTTTCAAGCAGATACTTGAGAGCAGAGTGGTCAGAATAAACTATAACTTTTGAGCCAATTAAATAATAACGAAATTTATCAAAAGCAAATACTACTTTTTGCCAAAAGTTCCTTTTCTGTTGTTGAATAATTCAATGTGCACACGACAAGGTTCGGCGGCATAGTATATGGTTTGAAAAATTTTATTCTTCCTTTGTCCCAAAATAGCTCCTCTTTTGTAGAATCGCTAGCATCACACATCAGCTCAAAAGGTAAATCCCAATTTGGTGCTGTCATAATTGGTGCTGATATTAACTTCTCCTTTAAAGTGTTAAAAGCCTGCATGCATTCAACGGAAAAATTAGAAGGAGCATCTTTTTCCAAAAGATTAGAAAGAGGTTTAGTAATTTTTGAAAAATCTTTTATAAATCGCCTGTAAAATCTCGCATGCCCTAAAAATCCTCTGACAAGTTTCACAGATGTTGGCGGAGGTAATTTTGCAATGACCTCCACTTTGGCTCGATCGACTTCTATTCCGTTTCGAGAAATTTGATGCCCGAGCACTATTCCTTCCTGCACCATAAAGTGACACTCAGCTTTCACTACTTCTTGCATCTTCGGGTTCAAATGCCTCTGAGGTTGGATAGTGGGTTTATATTGCTCTTCCATCAAAATTTTGTGCATGCAAATTGAAGGACTAATTCCCTTGATATTAGCTATTTTCCATCCAATTGCACATTTATGCTCTCTTAATACTCTGAACAATTTCTCCTCCATCAAATTTGTCAAAGAAGAAGATATAATTACCGGTAAAGAAGAAACTCCATCTAAATAAGCATATTTCAAATGAGAAGGTAAGGGTTTGAGTTCAAGAATTGGAGGCTCTTCAATTGATGGTTTAGACTTTGTAATGTGTTGTCCCAACTCTTCAAATTTAATTGCCTTTTGCCTTGAATATGGTGGAATTGCCTCCATGAAATTTGTGTACTCCTTTATCTCCTCATTCTGAATATATTTGTCCCTTAGTTGAATCAGACATGCTTCAAGTGGATCTTCAAAAATATTTTCCTGAAAAACCTTATTTACCAACTTGTCAACTGTCTCAACTCTAAAACAATAATTATCATCAGATGGATATTTCATTGCTTTAAAAACATTAAATGAAACAAGATCATCTTGAACTCTAAGGATCAACTTCCCTGTTGTACATCAATAAGAGCTCTTCTGTTGCTAGAAAAGGTCGACCTAAGATAAGTGGTACCTCAAAATCTTCCTCCATGTCAAGAACTATGAAATCTACGGAAAGATAAATTTGTCAACTTTTACCAAAACATCTTCCACAATACCTCTCGGATATTTAATTGATCGATCAGCCGGTTGAAGTGACACTTTGTGGTTGCTTTTACCTCGCCCAATCCTAATTTCTTGAAAACGAATAAGGCATCGGATTAATACTTGCACCTAAATCACATAATGCTTTTTCAAAGTAAGAATCCCCAATAGTGCAAGGAATAGTAAAACTCCCTGGATCTTTTAATTTCGAAGGCAATTTGTTTTGTAGGATGGCTGAACACTCCTCATTTAACTTCACAATTTCATAATCCTCCGTTTCCTTTTGTTTGCCAAAATCTCCTTCAAAATTTTTGCATAACTAGGCATTTGCGCTAAAGCATCTGCAAAAGGAATATTAATGTGCAATTTTTAAATACATCAAGAAATTTAGAAAATTGCTTATCTATTTTGTCTTTCTTTGAGTCGGCGAGGGAATGGAATTGGCGGCACATATGGCTTGGGATTATCTGGAAAAAGTTTACTCTTACTTGTCTCCTTTGATTGTTTATTGATCACCTCTTCTTTGTCTCTGGAAATCTCTTCTTCTCCTACTTGTTTACCACTTCTCAGGGTAATAGTCTTTATGTTTTCAATTGGAATTTTTCTTTGTGTTGCTCGGCAAAGAACCCTATTGCCTTCGACATCATGCTTGCTAACGACCCATTTGCATCTCCAGATTTTTGATTGAAGCCTCTTGGTTTTGAAATCTCACATCGGTGCTTTTGATGAAGTTATGAGTTGTGTTAGCAAGTTTGGTGACTATGTCTTCCAAATTTGACTTTGTCTCTTCGATTGTTTGAACCCGGTGGTCTCGTCACATTCGATTGTTCCATGAAAAATTTGGATGATTGCACCATCCCGATTGTATGTGTTGGAGTAGGGATTATTACGTGACTGTTAAAATTCCCAACAAAGTTAGAATTTTCACTAGGTTGTTTGAAAGTATTACCTACGACACTCTGTGCTAACATGTCCTCCACCACAAAAATCACATGTCAAATTGTGAATTTTCATGGCTGAAACACTCATATTATCTAGCATTTTGTTGAGTGTTTCAAATTGTGCAGCAATTGCAGCAAAAGCATAAACTTCATGAACTCTGCTAACTTTTCGCATTGGTAATCTCTCAATAGGCCACTGATAACTATTGGACGCCATCTCTTCTAATAAATTGTAGGCTTCTTCTGGTGTTTTATTATTTAAAGTCCCCCCTGCAGCTACATCAATCATAGAACGAAGATTTGCACTAGAGCCATTATAAAAAGTTTGTACCTGCATCCATACGGGTAGTCCGTGATGTGGGCATCTCCTAAGAAATTCTTTGAATCTTTCCCATGCTTCATATAATGATTCATTATCCATCTGCATAAAATTAGTAATATCGTTACGCATCTTTGCAGACTTTGCAGGTGGAAAGAACTTACCAAGAAATTTCTGAGCCATATCATTTCATGTAGTAATTGATCTGCGGGAAGAAAGAAAGCCAACTTTTAGCTTTGTCTTTAAGAGAAATGGAAATAATCTCAATCTAATAGCATCATCTGTAACTCCATTATATTTAATGGTGTCACAGATTTCAAGAAAAGCATCGATGTGAGCATTGGGATCATCGCTTGGTAGCCCACTGAATTGCACCGATTGTTGAAGCATCTGAATAAGTGACGGCTTAATCTCAAAGTTGTTTGCTTGAATTGCAGGTCTTCTGATACTTGATGTGGTGCCTTGAACTGTTGGCGCAGCATAATCTCTTAAGAGTCTACGTGGATTTTCATTCTCACCGTCTGCCATCTTAGCGTGATTTTTCTGTTCTCTTAGTCGCCTTTTGAATGTACGCTCGATTTCTGGATCAAGCTCAACAAGTTCCCCTTGTTGGCTACGTGTCATAAACTGATGTACACCCTGAAAAATAAAACAAAATGAAAGCTAGATTAAATTTAGAATTATCTGGTATCAATATTAATTAGTATTAAACAAACGATCCCCGGCAACGGCGCCAAAAACTTGTTCGTAAAATTCTAAACGCAAGTGCATGTATCGAACAAGTAATATAATGATGAGAAAAGTATCGTCCCACGGAGATCGATGATTAATAAACTAATTAAATATTAAAATAGATTAATTCTAAAATTTATGTAACAAATCAAAATATAATTTAGAATAAATTAAAAACAAAACTTGAAGACTAAATGCAGTAAAATCAATCAGATAAATATGTTAGAGCATCCAATTTCATCATAACCACTAGATATGAATTTCAGATTATTGTGAATACAAGAACGATATCAAACATGTGATAGCGGAATTTCCTAATATATTTACTATCCTATCTCTAGGTATAGCAAACCAACTCATGTTTATTTTAATTCACATAGAGATATAGTGGATTAATAAGTTGAGTAGGTTTGCTATACCTAGAGATATGATAGTAAATAGATTAGGAAATTCCGCTATCACATGTTTGATATCGTTCTTGTATTCACAATAATCTGAAATTCATATCTAGTGGTTATGGTGAAATCGGATGCTCTAACATATTTATCTGATTGATTTTACTGCATTTAGTCTTCAAGTTTTGTTTTTAATTTATTCTAAATTATATTTTGATTTGTTAGATAAATTTTAGAATTAATTTATTTTAGTATTTAATTAGTTTATTAATCATCGATCTCCGTGGGACGATACTTTTTCTCATCATTATATTACTTGTTCGATACGTGCACTTGCGTTTAAATTTTACGAACAAAATCTATTTTTGGAATATAAATCTGTTCTAGAAATAGAAAAATCAAATTGCGTTACCAAACAGTTGCTTTCAAACTTTACGGGGGAACGAGATAAACAAAGAAATAAAGAAGTAGAAATTTTATCATGCACGCCCTAACTGTACATACGTATTTTCTTGGAGGTAGTAAGAGCTGCCTTGAGAAGAACAAAAATGTGAGGATTTAGTATCCAAAGCAGATAATATGTGTATAGTGGCGGACATAGGGCGTTGCAAGTGGTATTAGAGCCAACTCCCATAGCGTATGGAGCCATAGCGAAGGTGCTGTGCCATGAGATATGGAGAATGTGATGACCTAAACTCGGGTGGTATAGAGGGATGGCAGGGGAGGCTACGCCTTGGCAGTACTCGGGTGAGGCTAAGCGTATGTCTCCTATCCACATTACTTAGGGAGGGAGTCCTAAGCTGACTTATAAAGTTCTAGGTTCTCCAATTGTGTATACGCATTTTCTTGAGGTAGTATGGCTACCCCAAGCAGAACAAAACCGTAAGAATTAGCGTCCAAAGCGGACAATATAGTGTAGTGGTGGACCCACTTCGTTATAGTAGGGAGCGTTAAATGGCAAATTAAGCCTCCTTGGAGATATGATTTCACTAATTTAGTAACATATGCTTTTACAGTTGGTGAAAAGTTTGGCCTTGAGGAACCTTTTACATTATGTGAAGCTACCATTTATTCTAAATTTTAGAAGTGGTTTGTCGATGAATGAAGAGATTAAATCTCTTCATGAGAACCAAACTTCATATCATGTGAAATTGTCTAAGGGAAAAGAGTAGTTGGATGCAAGCGGGCCTTCAAAAGAAATGAGAGAATTCCAGATGTTGAAGATGAAAGATTCAAGGCATGTTTGGTAGCAAATGGTTTTAGTCAAGAGGGGATTGACTTCAATGAAATGTTCTCTCTAGTTGTGAAGTATAATTCCATTTGCGCATTGTCTGCATTAGAAGCCCTTTACGATCTAGAACTTGAGCAACTTGATGTTAAGACTGCTATTCTTGATGGTGAGCTTGAGGGGACAATCTATGGCCCTGCATGTTTGTGTTCTTTTTTGTTGTTCATGAACAGATTTTCTGTTTTTTTGTTCTCGGGAACAAAAAAAGAACAGAAACGCGTTTGTTTGCGTTTTTGTTCAAAATCTATTTTTTTGTTCCCAGAACAAAATTGGAACGGAAATAAGAAAAAAAAAAGTTGTTTTTTTGTTCCGAAAACACTTATGAAGAACAAATTTTCTCTCTCCTCTCTTTTCTTCTCTTTTTTTTTTCTTCTTCTTTTTTCTTTGGCTGGTCGCCGGCCTCGGCCATGGCCGGCAACCGGCCGTCGAGGGTCGGCGAGGTCGAGCGTCGCCGGCCCTTGGCGAGGCCAAGCTCGCCCAACCAAGGCGAGGCAGAGCGTTACCGGTGCGGGCGAGGCTCGGCCTCGCCTTGGCTGGGCGAGCTCGGGCTCGCCCAGATCCGGCGAGGCTGAGCCTCGCCAAGGGCCGACGACGTTCGGCCTCGTCGGATCTGGGCGAGGCCAAGCTCGCCCAGCCAAGGCGAGGTCGAGCCTTGTCCAACCACGGCGAGGCTCGGCCTCGCCGGGGGCCGACGAGCCTTTCCGTGGCTGGGCAAGGCTGCCGGCCCCCGTTGGCCGGTCGTTGGCCTCGGCATGGCCGACGATCGGCCAAAAGAAGAAAAAAAGAAAAAAGAAAAAAGAAAGAAAAAAAGGAAAAATAAAATAAAAATATTAAAAAATTAAAAGAAACAAAAAAAGAACATAAATTTACTAAACGTGTTTCTATTCATTTTTTATTCCTGAAACAAGTTTACCAAACGCGTCTTTCTGGTAAAAAATTGTTCCCTGGAATAGAAATAGTTTTTTCTATTTCTGGTCCCTTGAACAATTTTTGAACAGAAACATTACCAAACGCACCCTATATGTCTCAATTCAAGGGATGCATTGTT
This sequence comes from Eucalyptus paniculata subsp. matutina, assembly GCA_017140255.1. Classification (NCBI taxonomy): domain Eukaryota; kingdom Viridiplantae; phylum Streptophyta; class Magnoliopsida; order Myrtales; family Myrtaceae; genus Eucalyptus; species Eucalyptus paniculata. The sequence continues at coordinate 5,539,537 of CM029439.1, read as the reverse complement.
GAGGATAAAGAATATCATGTTTGTAGGTTGAAACACTCTTTGTATGGTCTCAAGCAATCTCCACGGCAATAGTACAAGACGTTGATAGCTCATTGTTGAGTTAGGGCCACTTGCAGAGTGCGCATGACAATTGTGTGTATATTATAAGAGATTATGTGATGGTTCTTGTGATTAGTTGTTGCTATATGCGGATAACATGCTTATTGTAGCCAATACATGTTAGATATACAACGGTTGAAGAGGCAACTTAGCAAGGAGTTTAAGTTGAAGGATCTTGAAGCTGTTAAGAAGATTCTAGGTATGAAAATTTAAAGAAACAGACGGGTTAGGAGGTTATACCCATCGCAGAAGAGGGATATTGTGAAAGTGCTTTTGCATTATGAAGGATGTAAAACTAACAAGTACTCTTTTGGCGTCCCATTTTAGGCTTTTTGCTTCTTTGTTGCTTAAAACCAAAGAAGATGAAGATGAAGCGTGTTGACACCTAAATTTTGACGACCCGCTTAGTCATTTATTGCATTAAAAAATTAGGGGTTAATTTTATTCCGAAAAAAATAGTTAATTGCATAGCATATAGTTTTAGGTGCAGTTGTTTCTTAATTTGCATTTACATTGGGTCGGTGACAAATGGGTTTGATATAGTAGTTTTAAGCTTTAATTTGGCAGGTCGGACTAAGCCCACGCAAGTAAATTGGTCCGAGCCGTTTTCTTTTAATGACAAGAATTACCTAAATTGAGATTTGAAATAATATTACGGTGGATTTTTTGGAATTTAAGAAAATCGGGTTTGTAATCTTATCTTTAGGTGATAAAATCGGGAGATGTGGAAAATAAAATAAAAGTGATATTGCTTGCAAAAAAGAAATTTTCGCGGATGCTGATTTGAAAAGGAAAATAAAACCCTAATCTTCAGCCTATAAAAAGGTTTTCGCGTAGGGTTTCAAGAGGAGGCCACACATATCGATACACACGGCCGTACGTAGGGGAAATTTTTCGAAAAAATGGAGAGCGAATCCATTGAGCAAAAAAGTTGTGCGTGAGAGAGTTCTAAAAAAATACAAAAGAAAGGAAGGGAAAATTCCTTTTTTATTTTGGGTGAAAGCTACATCTGCAGAAAGGGAACAGCAGCAGAGAGAGCTCGTGTGAGGGGACGTGCTGCAGCAGTAAAAAGAAAAAAAAAGAAAGAAAGAAAAAGGAAAAGGAAAAAGATGAAGCACTGTTCATCTTCTTCGTGAAGACTCCTCAGCCGGTGTCCACTGCCGCTCGACGCCCGCTGCAACCGCCTGCTGTCCTCTCCGTCGGCCACCGCCCAGACCACCTCCGCTGGCCCCTGCGCCTTTGCGCCTCGCCGCGACACCCAACTCCGCCGCGCCTCTGCGGTCACCCGAGCCAGATCTGCTCCTCTACCCGATCCACAGGAGCTCGCGCTACTGCTCGCGACCCCGACGACAGCAGATCTCGGGCCTTCCTCGCCAGCTCTACACCCGAACGCTCGCCCCTGCTTCAGTCATTCCGCATCACCGCCGAGCGAGCCCAGCAGCACTGCAGATCCCAAGCACCCGCCGCCGACGCCACCGCCCGATCTGCCGCATCTCCGAGCGACTCACAGGAACCGCGACTCGACGCCCCTGCTCGCCGGACGCAGCATCACCCAACTCCGCCGGTCCATGACCTATAGCCGCGGCGCACCGCCGCGCCACTACTCTACGCCTCCGAGCGAACCCCTCCTGCTGCCAAGTTGCTCTCTATAACCTCTGCCTGAGCCCCGAGCGTCGACACCGCTGCCTCGGCTCCACCCGAGCCGGATCTGCCCCTCCGCCGCGACGCCCTACCACCGTCTCCGGACGCCGCTGCTCCGCGCCCCCGAAGTTGCGACGCCGCCTGCACTCGCGTGCCTCCAGCTCTGCTCCGTGCCTCCTCCTCTGTCGCTGCCCAATCTGCAGCTCCGAACTGCTGTCCCCTGTGCGAGTAGCCCGCGGCGCTAGCACCACCGTCGACCCGCCGCACCTCCGCCTCAGCCCGGCCGCGACCCGCCTCCTCACGACGACCCGACGCTCACCGCTGCTGCAGATCGCGACGCCAGCAGCCCGTTGAAGCCTCCGCAGTGTCGCTGCTGTTCTGCCCGAGTCCGCTGCTGCCAACGCCGCCGGTCCGCCCTCGCCGGAGCTCCGACGACCACCCCCCACTCCGGCGACGACCCATCACCTCCGGTGGCACACCACACGCCCTTGCCAAGCCTTGGTTGGAAAGCAAAAACAAAAAAAGGAAAATCACATTAGGTAGTCTTCTAATATTTTATTTTATTTTATTTTACTTGTTCTTTTTAGTATAATTATTCCTTAATCTAAGATTGAGATTGCCCGACATGAAATTGCTTATGAAATTTGAGATTGATAGTCCGATTTTTCGGTACCTCCAATCCGACTCGCATCCTTGATCGTTTGAAAAATCGCCAATCCAATCTCTCGCCCGAGATTCGATTAGCGATTTTTTTTTTAAAATATTAAAAACCCGATCTCAAATGCGCGAGATATGGTTCGCCGATTTGTGGATATCGATCTTATCTCATTTGATTTCTTTATCGTATTGGTTGATTCAATTTTATTTTGTTAAATAAAAGAAAATCCAAAAAATGCATTCATTTAGGAATTCATTTAGGATGTTAGTTTTTGTTTAATTTAAGTTGCATGTTTAATTATTTGGTAATTATTAATTTCGAAATTTTAAAAAGGGAAAAAGGGAAAAACACAAAAAAAGCCATTATGCATATGTCATCTAAAATTAGGGCATCTTTTGCGTCATAGCATATTAGGGTAAAATTGCATTTAGTTTAATTTTAGATGATATTTTTCTTAATTTACCATAGGTTTAGGTATTTTATTAAATAGATTGCATTTTAGGATTATCTAGGTTAAGATAATATTTTAGTTTAAATTAGGATTTTGCTCAACCTAATTCCTAATATAAATTAAATAGGATCTTAATATAATTAGGTAATTTTCACATTTCACCTAATTTCGAATTTCTTGAAAAATACCAAAAAAAGTCATAGGTTAAATTAGTTTTATTATTTAGGATAAATTAGTTGCAATTTCTAGGATAGACTACATGCTTATTTATGTCATATTGCTTAGGTCATATAGCTAAGTCATGTTGTCATGTCATATCATTTCATGTTAAATTAGTGGCATGCATTGCATATTGCATGATTTTCATTAATTAAGTGAAAACAAAACAAAAATTGCGTGTTAATTAGAAATCATATTTATGATTCTTGTGAATTTTAAACTAACAACGCTTGAGATCTTTCGTTCTTTATGAGGTAAGTCTTGCAATTTATTCATTTGCTTTCTTAAGTGTTAAATTTGTGGTTTGCGCACCTGCATGAACACCTCACATGTTAGGGAATTAGTTTAAAATCAATCCAAATTGCTTGCTAAACATTTTTCAAAATAAAAGAAAAATGTACCGAAAGGGCGTTAGAAAAATCTAGCGTAATCAAGTTCCCGAACTCATAAATCTCTGGTTCGTAGGAGTAGAATAACTCTCCCATTATTTTACTTGGGTTTCTAATCGACCCACCAAAAATAGATTAGTGGCGACTCCTAATTAAAAAATTTGCATGTTAAGAACTTAAACCGAAAGTCGCGAATTGGTATGGGCTTGGGAGAGCCCGAGTTAAGTCTAAGCTTAACAATTCATTAGCCAAACCCTATGAGGTTCAAACCCCGAAAAATTGGTCGCGACAAAGCGTCTCGAGTTCTATATTCTAGTGTTGTGGGTATTCTTATGTGTGCTATAGTTTGCACTTATCTAGACATTTCCCAAATTGTTAGTATTATGAGTAGGTATATGGTACATCCGAGTAAAGCTCACTGGCAAGCCGTGGAATGGATTCTTCAGAACATCCGAGGAACTTTAGATGTAGGTTTGGTCTTTCATGGGGATTGTGATATAGGATATTCAGTTGTTGACTTTGTTGATTCTACTTATACAAGCGATCTCAACGAAAGGAGATCTTTACTGGGTTATGTTTTTACACTTCAAGGTTCTGCTATCAGTTGAAGAACAATCTTGTAAAACATAGTTACTTTGTCTACCACTGAAGCAGAGGGCATTATAGTGACCGAAGTAGTAAAGGAAACTCTTTGGTTGAAGTATTTGGTTACAAAACTTGGGAAGAAACAGGAGGGGGCCTCTCTTATATTTGCAATAACCAAAGTAATTAACCTAGAATGCGATGTATCATAAGAAAATGAAACATATCAACATCCGGTATCACTTTGTGTGTGATGAAATTACTAAGGGTATAGTTACGATAAAGAAAGTACCGACAGTGAATAACCCAACAGATATGTTGACCAAATTAATTGCTTGAACTTCATTGGCGTTTCATCATTTGAGTTATCTAGGTGGAGTTGGTGGCATTTCATCCATTGTTTTCTACAACGAGTATGCTCACATAGCATTAGGGGTGTGTGTCGATTCCGCCATTTTGTGGTGGCCTTGTGTGGAAAGCAAGAGGTCTTGTAATGTTTGGCGTAATGCTCTTCTAGAGATTTGAAATTGATGTGAAGATTTATTGAGTTTTGACTATTAAATCGGTGAAAAGGATATTTTGGATTAGGGTTTTTTGACCATTTTGGATTGTACTCTTGTACTTCTCGTTGTTGGAAAAAGTTAAACCCCTTTCTCTTCCAGTGATATTTTCCCGTCTTGGGTTTCCACGTATATCTTGTCTCTTGCGTGGTTTTAGTTTTGTTTTCAAACCCTTGTTATTCGTGCTTTGATTAATGCATCTAGTAGTATTATTCCACAACAGCTTTCATGGTGAAGCATAGTTTTCTTCATAGGCCTTTTTTTTTTTTTTTTTTTTTTTTTTTTTTTTTTTGATGGTGATGGAATTACTTTTAGCATTTGAGTTCCATGCACACTGATGAGCCGGGACTGCCTCACATTCTCAATGCTGGAGTTAAGAGAGGAACTGTGAGGGTTTGAAACTGAAAAAGCCCAGCATTGTTCTTCGTTGGCAGAAGTTCTTTTACATATTTGGAATGAACTGACTCTGAGATTATATTCGTCTTAATATTAGGCTAAATTGAAGATGGAGAGGATTGAACATTTCAGCCACCCACATTGGTTGACAAAATGCGTGATCAAGGCTTATGATGAAGAAGTTAATTGCTTTGCGTGCGGGAAACACTGCTTGAATCAATCCTATAGCTGCAACCTGGGCAATTTTTTTCTCCATGAGGAGTGCGCTAAGTTGCAGACAGTGTTCCCCGCACATCCCTTGCATCCTGTCCACCCTTTAACCCTCGGGCCAACAGCATATTACATCGGAAGTGTCTACTGTCATGCCTGTGAGAAAAGATGCCATGGTTTCACATTCCGGTGTGAGCAGTGTGACTTTGATCTCGACATTGACTGCGCTCTAAAATCCTTCAATTCCAGAGTCAAGGACCAATTTGAGCACTTCAGCCATGACCATCCGTTGGTATTGGAGGAGGTGATCGCTCAGGACAAGGAAGCTTGGTGCCAAGCTTGCGAGAAGCGCTGCTTGAGCAACACATACACTTGCAGCTTGTGCGAATTCTTCCTCCATAAGTCATGTGCGGAGTTGAAGAGGGAGCTCCGACACTGGCAGCACAAGGAGCATGATCTGAAGCTGTGCACTAGTAGTAGTTTGTATGATGGAACAGCGTGGTGTGATCTCTGCTGGAAAAGGGTTCGTGGATTTGTGTACCATTGTGAGATTTGTCGATTTGACCTGGATGTAGAATGTTTGCGCCGATTGCCTCCCGCCTTGGAAACTGGAGTTCAGAAACAGGAGCTAGATCATTTTGGCCACGAGCACCCGCTGACCCTCGGAGAGGAGTGGCAAGATGACGTAGTCGCATGTGCAGCTTGCGGTGACAATTGCAGCTTGAGTCAGATCTATGGCTGTGAGGAATGTGGGTATTTTCTCCATGAATCATGTGCAAAGTTACCACAAGAGATGAAACACCTCGATCACGAAGAACATCCATTGAAACTCCAGGTTGCAATGTACAGCAACTGTGATATTTGCAAAAAAGGAATTAAGGGCTTCACGTACCGCTGTGAACAATGTGATTTTAATCTGGACATTGGATGTGCTCAGATGCCTTCCATCGGATCTGGAATGGCAAAGCAAGTCGAAGACGTGAAAATGAAAATTTCTGGTCATGACCACATGTTGACAAGGCGCGCAAAGAGGGAAGAGGAAGGAGTTGTTTGCAGTGCATGCGAGAGACCATGCTGTGGTCTGATATATGCCTGCGAGGGTTGTAAATTTATTCTAGATGAAGCTTGTGCAAAGTGTCGACATTTCTTTCATCCGCTCCATGAGCTCACCCTCCAGGACAGTGATTCGGAGGTTTGCTGTATTGCCTGTGAAAAGAAGTTCCGTGGCTTCACCTTCTCGTGCAGGGAATGCAAGTTCCATTTGAATGTTGCCTGTGCTTTGATTACTGAAAAAATACATCATTTCAGTCATGGACATTCTTTGAAGCTCACTAAAATGGAATTGAACTGCAAGTGTTTAGCTTGCAACCAATCATTCTCAAACTCAAACCAGATGTATGGCTGTGAGGACTGCAACTATTTTCTCCATGAATCATGTGCCAAGTTACCGTTAGAGAGGAAACACCCCTATCACGGAAGTCATCCCTTGAAACTGCAAGTTGCATCATACAATTACTGTGATTTTTGTGGAAAAAGAATTCAGGGATTCACATACTGCTGTTATCAATGTAATTTCAACCTGGATATGGAATGTGTTGGGAGGCCTTCGATCAGCTCTGAAATGATGAAGAAAGTCGAAGAAATGAAAATCAGAAATTTTGCGCATCACCATGTGTTGACAGGAAGCATGAGGAGAAAAGGGGATAAGGTTGTTTGCAGTGCATGCAAGAAAAAATGCACCGGTCTGACATATGCCTGCGACTGCAAGGATTGCAGCTTTTTTCTCCACAAGGGTTGTGCTGAATTGCCTCAAGAGTATGCACACTTCTTTCATCCAGGCCACAGGCTCAGCCTCCGGAATAGTGATTCAAAGGTCTTCTGTGTCGCTTGTAAAGAGAACTTTCATGGCTTCACCTTCTCTTGCAAGGAATGCAAGTGCCATTTGGATGTGGCTTGTGCTATGATGGCTGAAAAATTAAATCATGGTGAACATATACACCATCTTTGTCACGGACATCCCCTGAGACGCACTAAAAAGGAGTTCCAAGGTCAGTGTTTAGCTTGCTATCGATCCCGCTCAGACATGGGGGAGATATATGGTTGTGACCACTGCAATCGGTGGGTCCATATTTCATGCACTGAACTACCGCAGGATGTGAAACATTTTCGTCATGATTTTCGTAAGTGTGACGGTAAACTCACCTTGGAGGCTAAACTTGCCTTAAAAGATGGGCAAGGGAAAAAGTGCGATGCTTGTCATTGCGTATGCCGGGCGTCTGTATTATACCATTGTAAAGTCTGTAATTGTGCCTTTGATGTTGAATGCGCTCTAATGCCCTATGAGACTCCCGAAGGTGCACGGACCAAATTCTTTCCTGCTGGCCATGGGCACCCGCTGCAGCTGTGTAGTTTTGGAGAAGATACTAAATTTCACACGTGCTCCGTATGCAACAATCCTTGCTTTGGTCCTACCTATCAATGTTGGAATCAAAAGGATTTGGAGGGAGAGAGTGTAAACACACAAAGAGAGATTATATTACACAATATGCCTTGTAAAGGCTTAATGGAGTACACACACAAGCTTTGCTAAGCTTAAAACTCTCTCTAAAATCTCACTCTCTCACTCTCTAAATAAACTAACATAACCCTATATTTATAAGCATCTTCACCGCCATTATCTTCAACGTGCAAGAGTTGAAGTTGAACTTTTCTTCTTGGCTAAGGAGTCAACAATTGTGGGCTGAAACTTTTCCTTCACGTTCAAGTTTACGAAGTTGAAGCTTTCTTCCTACTCTTGAAGACTCCAGCAACAAGTATAATAATATTTTAATATGTGCCCATTCATTCCTTCATGCGTACACTTGCTGCCCACGTCCACACTTCATGCATAATGGACTTCTTGTTTTTATATTAGGTGTTGACTCCAACACTCTCCCTCAACACCTAATACTCTTCTTCTATAGCATTTGATATTCATCTTCTTCAGTTGCCGCTTCAGTTGCCTCGGCAACTGTGACTTCCAACTGAGCTTTGCGAAGCTCGGATTTCATCAATGCCATTTCACTTTGCGTATCAGTCTCTTTTTCTTTCTCATGGAACTTTTTCTCTACAATCTTCCATTTGTTTTTTCCCTTGGGAATCTTTTTCTTTGGGCAACATTTCTTGAGCTTCTGCAATTTCCTGAGCTCGTATCGGAGCTTCTCGTGCTCGCTTTCTTTGAGCTTGAGCTCCTTGTCCTTTTGCTTCAGCATTTCATCCTTCTCTTTCAACATCTCCCGCATCTCTTGTAGTTCCTTCTCACGACCGCTTGTTGAAGCTGCTTCTTGCTTCTTCGAGCTTGCCCATGGCTTGTTCTTCTTTGGGGATGTCTCAATGGCTATCACATCATCTGCCTTGATGATACCGGTGGCTACAGGCTCTTCTTGCTCCTCTACTGCAACAATCGCTTGGAGACTCCATTCTTCTTTACTATGGTTCTTCTTCTTGGTAAAAGTGGTAGCATCTCCTTTTACCTGCTTGAACCAACAAACTCTAGCAAAGTGGCCTACTTTGCCACAAATGTAGCACCGCTTGCTATGCCTTCTGTTGTCTTTGTCACAGTCTCGGCGTGCTCTCCCTGGTTGAGTGCTCCTCGCTATTGGTTGCCTTTGCCATTCACTATGACTTTTCCACCGTTTGCCATTCCTAATGCCGACATCATTTCTCCATTGGCTCTTGAAACCTCTTTTATTTCTAGAGAGAGTATGCACATCATCCATGGTACATGCTAGCACCACATCTTCGCCATCATTGACGATATGTGCATGTTCCGTCACCTCTGCTTGACATTCAGATTTGTAATGTCCGAATTTATTGCACTTGAAACACCTGACTTTTGATTTGTCACGCGTTTTATATCTTCTGGTGAAATTTGAATTTTCACCCCTATCTCGGGTACCTCCACGATCTTGTCCACCTTGATAATCTCCTTGATTTGATTGAACAACCCGACTCTGCAATACCTGCTCGGGATACGAACAGATGGACTTTTGATTCATTCTTTGCTCATGCGAGCATAATGAACCCATCAACCGTTCCAACGTCATGGTTGATATATCTTGGCCTTCTTCGATCGCCGCAACAACGTAGTCAAACCTTTCAGTCAAAGACCTCAAGATTTTTTCTACGACTCGTACATCTTGGAGTTCTTCACCATTAACTCTCAGTTGGTTAACGATGGTTTGTACATGATCAAAGTAAGCCGAGATAGATTCAGAGTCATTCATGCGTAAAGACTCAAAATCTCCTCGAAGTGTTTGGAGCCGCACCCGCCTGACACGATCATCGCCTTTGTAGGATTTTTGCAATATATCCCACGCTTCTTTCGCGGTCTCCACACTCGATATTTTCTCAAATATCGTCTCCTCCACAGCTTGAAAGATCGTAAATAATGCTTTCTGATCTTTCTTCCGAGTTTCCACCAACAAATCTTTCTCCGTCTTTCTTAAAGCATCGAATGCTTCGGCATCAGCCACTTCGATGTAGCCGTTCTCCACCAGGTTCCACAAATCTTGGGATTTGAAAAGAACGTTCATCTGGACGGACCAGTTGTTGTAATTCTTTCCATTCAACTTTGGGAGTAGCAGTTGAACAGAGTTGGTGGAAGCCATTGCTAGCTTCGAGTTCACGATCCTTGATCGACTACTCTAGGTTCTTGGTCTCCGGCCACTGGTTTTGATACTCCGTTTCCTGACCTCCTAGGCTCTGACACTCCAATCCTTGGCCTTGTCTGGATTCACGATCCCTGACCGCTAGCTTTGATACGGTCCCTGGCCGACTAGCTCTGATACCAATTGTTGGAACCAAAAGGATTTGGAGGGAGAGAGTGTAAATACACAAAGAGAGATTATATTACACAATATGCCTTGTAAAGGCTTAATGGAGTACACACACAAGCTTTGCTAAGCTTTAAACTCTCTCTAAAATCTCACTCTCTCACTCTCTAAATAAACTAACATAACCCTATATTTATAAGTATCTTCACCGCCATTATCTTCAACGTGCAAGAGTTGAAGTTGAACTTTTCTTCTGCTAAGGAGTCAACAATTGTGGGCTGAAACTTTTCCTTCACGTTCAAGTTTACGAAGTCGAAGCTTTCTTCCTACTCTTGAAGACTCCAGCAACAAGTATAATAATATTTTAATATGTGCCCATTCATTCCTTCATGCGTACACTTGCTGCCCACGTCCACACTTCATGCATAATGGACTTCTTGTTTTTATATTAGGTGTTGACTCCAACAATCAATGCACTAAGTGTGAGGTGTTCATTGTCCACAAATCATGTATTGAATTGCCGCAGAGTATCCTGAGACCTTCCCATCATGAACACTCTATGAAGCTGATCAAGAAAAGCAGATTTACGTGTGCAGCCTGTCGCAAATCAAGTTCAGGCTTCAGTTATGACTGCAACACATGCTCTTCATTTTCCCTCCACATTGGCTGCATAAATCTCAAGCCCATCATAAAATATGGCGACCACCGTCATTATCTTGGCTTCTTCGAGAATATACACAAGAAAGTTACGTGCAGGACCTGTCATAGAGGAATATTGCCTTGTTCCAGCAAGGAAATGGAAATAGAAACTGAAAACAAGCAGGGACTTTTTCGTTGTGTGAGGTGTGATTATAATCTACATTTATTATGTGGTCCATTACCTTGTTTAATCGAGTCTGACAATCACAAGCACGTTCTACGACTTGAGGACAAGTTTGTTGAGGACGTTTCAGGTAAGTATTATTGCGACGCTTGTGAGAAGAAAAGGGACCTGGAGAAGTGCGTCTACAAATGTTCTCAAGAGAATTGCCCATATGTTGCTCACTTTGAATGTATGAAACCTGAGGTATGTCTAGTTCCTTTTATACCTCTGTTTCTGTCACTTGCCCCAAAAACTTCATGTCACTCTGCAATGTCGTAGCGAGAAGCATGGAGTCACAGAATCAGATGCTTCTAAATTTTTCCGTCCAAACTATGTTCTTGTAATGCAATTTCAGTGAAAATGAAGAATATAGGACATGGATATGCTGTAGGAAAATTATCTTCCTGTGTACAGCCTTCCTTTTTTCTTTTTTCAAGTCACACAGTAGGTTGTCTTTCTCATCCGGGATGAAACTACTGTGCATGTATCATAGCCAGTAATGCTAGTGTTTACTAATGGCCAATGTTTGCCGTAATTATGAGAGTTGGCTCGTTCACTTGATCCTAACAAAAGAAGTGCAGAATCTGAAAAATCAAGTCCGGGAAATAAGAATATAATGCAAATCACCCAACCATTTTTCCAGATAAGTGAACTTTTTAGTTAGGCTACACCGGCTGACTTGATCAGAAGAAAAACGACCTCGTCTTCTTCCTCATACTACTCTCTACCTCTTCATCTGTCCTTCGTTTACTTTTGCTGCAGCCATGACGTCCTGATTATGCTTCAAAATGTCATCTCAATTTATGTACGATTGTCAGGTGCTACAATTACTAAAGGGTGAGCAAAAAGAAGTGGAATTAAGAACCCTGGGTACTAAACGCATTTACGGTAAAGTAATGATTGAAGTCCAGGACACAACCGATATGGCTCTGAAGAATGAGGATCAGGCATCCGATGAATCAAGAGAACAAGACTTATGGACCTTAGAGAATTTAGTGGATGCTTTCATTCAAGACGAGCAAGCCAAGCTTCCGGGCACTTTTCAGACTTTAAAGAAGGAAATGATGGGGACAGGGCATGCATCTTTTTGGGAGCGGCTGGAAGGTAGTGGTAGCATTGCAAAAGTTTCTCCATACTCACGGAAAACTTTCACTCAGTTCATGGAACGGAGAGAACCAGCCAAAGAGGACTTAGAGTTCTCTATGATATTCTTTGAAAACGAAGAACTTGTCAAAGTTGAGAGATACACGGTCATCCGGAGCCTAGCCCCTATCCTGAAGCAGCTCCTTGAGAAGCACAGAGACATAAGCACTGACTCTGAGTTGAACTTAAAGTCGAAGAGCCTGATCTTTAACTTGCTATGCGGGGCAATAAGGAGCATGTCCACCACACAGGTCAACGAGATCTCGGAGACCTTGCTCCATGATTGGTGGAACCAGGTTATGATGGCAAAGCATGCAGGGTTCGAGATCCAATTTGCTTTGGATCATTTGGACGAAATTTTTCGAGCTCACTTTGCTCTCCGAGCAGAAGAAATTCAGAACCACATGCTGAAAGAGTTGGAAGATAAAATCAGAGATTGCCAGATCTCCTTGAAGGAACTGACTCATATAAGCAGACGGTATAAGGAATCTGCAGAAGCAAGTTTGAGGCAGGAGCTGCTGGGCAAGGCGAAGGCATTAGAGGGTAAAACAGGCAGCGGAGGGTTGTTGTGATGCTCATGCTCTCACCGGCATGCAACCACTCTTGTTTGACGTGCAGTAAGAGGCAATAAAGATAGGAGGTTGTACAATTGGCTTCTGATACGGTGTTGTGGATCTACAACGTTTTACTTCGTCACTCGTGTGCAACTCGTCTAGTCTGCGTTCATTATTTGCCCTTCTTATAATATTGTTGTCGATTTCTAATAGATCTAACTGCTATAAAACAGCTTTGAAAGCAGTACTGCAACGCAACCCAAATTTAGCTGTCAAAGACTTTTGGCTGTTGGAAGGATCTGATCCATAGCTGCTTCTATCTAATTGAATCTTTCACCTTCTGGTCCGCCTATTAATCACAAAAGTTTGGCCGTAAGAGAAATTCTGTCAGTGTCCGCGTCCGTGTAGAGTGTTCGGGAACATGTTACCTAAACAGTAACAGTTGTAACATTTTATTATTTTAGATGTGATCCCAATTTTATATTTCCCAAATAATTTAGATTTATTGCCCAATTTATTAATCATGTTTATTACATGATAAGTGCCCATTAATATGTTACCATAATGTTCTTAATGGAAAACGTTTGTAATGTAAGAAACAGAATAAAAAGTCAAGTCGTCTAATTCAAACACTATCAATACAGAAAACACACCATCAAGTTTTGATGGATATTGGTTAGTATAATAGAACGTACAGGTCTAGTGATTCCATATGCATAGATTGATTCCATATTTGCAGATCGATCACACTTCGCGCATACGTTTAAGGTTTTTGGAATTTTCCACATTTACAGATTTTCATCATGGTAGGAGGTATGTCGATTTTTTACATTTTCGCAAAATTGTTCCTAATTATGCACGTATTTATTTGTGAATGATAAATCGAGATCGTTAGTTTTTCTTTAGACTTAGACTAACAGTTGGTATCGGAGTATGTTTTTGATCTCTGTCCTAGTGAAAATTTTGGAATTTTGTATGTTTTCATTGGATTATGAATGGGTAAAAATCGGTTCTTTTGTATCTTGGAATGGAATTTCAAATTCCAGTCAAATTTGGGCGACCCACCATGCGATAACGGATCTGTATGGTCATATCGCCATTAGGAAGAAAAGCCTTAAGATTATTCAGCATATTACTAATCATCAGAGGCTAATTGAGTGGTGAAATTTTTGGTGATTTGGGTTTTAGGGCATATTGTTTTAGGCTTAATTCTAGTCAATTTGTTGGTTGTTTTTGTTGAATCTTGGAATTGTGCATTTGCCTCCACATTGTCTTTGAAACCCGATGATCAATTTGATTGGACATGGGCTATGGAAGAAGACCTAAGCAGTGGAACGAAGGCTAGTGGAACGAAGGCTAGTTGCGGCGGAGCAATAGCGGAAGAAGAAAAATTGCATAAAGAAGGCCTCGTGTGCGTGCGATGCACCCACTGGAGAGGGGAGTGGCAAATGCGTGCATTGCATGCGCCCGAGCGCCAATGCACGTGCACCGTGGTGGTTTCTCCGTTTTGCCCCTCTACATATTACAGAATTTCGATTCTGCCCTTATTCGTGTAAAATTCCAATTTTGCCCTCTCCGCATTTAAGAAAATTAAGATTCTGCCCTAGCCATATAAAATTTCTATTTTGCCCTTATTGGGCGTGAAAATTTACGATTTTTCCCTTTTGGGAGTGAAATTTCCTATTTTACCCTTTACAAATGAAATTTCAACTCTGCCCTTGCATGTAAAATTCTTGTTTTAACCCCTTTACAAGTGATTTTACTGTTTTGCCCTTGCGTGTAATTTTATGAATATTTTCTTGTGAAATTAAATATCGAGTGATTTGTATATATTTAATTGATTATAGATTAACCACAACATCTTGCGTTATATTAAATTATATACATTAAGAGCCTTTGGATTACATATAGTCAAAGATATTAATTGAGATTAGTTACATTAATACTATGAATTTTATCCCATATGAATTTTCAATATATTAATGTGATTAATTAGGATGAAAAATCATTTTATCATTCTTAATTTACCCAGATGGATTGAAGAAAAGAATATAATTTGAGGAAGGGATTTTGGCCCCATTGGTGGTAAAAATTTACGATTTTGCTCTTTTGAGCATAAAATTCTCGTTTTACCCCTTACAAATGAAATTCTAATTTTTCCCTTGCATGTAAAATTCCTGTTTTAACCCCTTTACACTTGATTTTGCTATTTTTCCCTTACGTGCAATTTTATGAACATTTTCTTGTGAAATTAAATATCGAGTGATCCGTATATATTTAATTAATTGAAAATTAGCCACAACATCTTTCATTATATTAAATTTTGTATATTAAGAACCTTTGAATCACATATAGTCAAATACATTAATTGTGGTTAGTCACATTAATATTTTGAATTTTATCTCACTGGAAGTTTTAATATATTAATGTGATTAATTATGATGAAATATTATTTTAACTTTCTTAACTTACCCATAGGGGTTGAGAAAGGGAATATAATTTGATAGTTTCATTATGAAGTAATTATAAACCTATTTAAATTAGAAACTTAGCCCATAGAAAGTTTTTGACGTTATGTGATTTATATTTTATAATAGATTTTACATTGGTAAAATATGATTTAAGTTTTTCTGCCTCAAATATATTGATACATAAGTTTTCATTTGATTATGATGCAATCTTACCACCTACTATTAGTTCTGGTATAATTGTTCCCAAGCTTAACGATAATAACTATAAAGAATGGAGGAAATTAATTCTTCTTTAATTGGGGTGCGTAGATATTAATTATGCTCTATGATTAGACGAACCACCTATTCCTACTAAGGCTAACATTCTAGCTAAATACACTCTTTATGCATAATGGGAGCAGCCCAATTGCCTCAGCGTGATGTATAAAAAGAAAAAGAAATTTCTAATAACATTCATAGTTCAATCATTCAGCATAATAATGCCAAAGAATTACTAGAAGCTATTGATGCGCAATTTGAGTCTTCAGAGAAGGCACATGTCATAACCCTGCTTATGAAGTTATCATCGTTGAAGTTTACCGGTATAAGATGTGTATGTGAGCACATTATGAAGATGAGGGGTATTGCAGCTCAGCTGAAAAATCTTAAGGTTGGATATCTAAATCATTTCTTGTATACTATATCATGAGCACTCTCCTATAAGAGTATGTTCAAGATCTTGTACAACACATATAAATAAATGGTCAATCAATGAATTTATGATCATGTGTGTTCAAGAGGAAGAGAGGTTACCAATAGAAAAAGGAGAAATGGCTCATATGGTAACACAAGATAAGTATAAATGGTAAGACAAGCAAAAGTAAAAAGGTAAGATATCTTTACCTTCCCAAGTTGGCATTATGTAGAATCAAAGTGCTTCTTCTATAAAAAGAAGGGACACACGAAGAAGAATTGTGTCAAATTTAAAACCTAACTCTAGAAAAAAGGTAACCTACTTTTATGTATTTGTTATAAATACAATATGGTTGATGTAGATCACAATACTTGGTGGATTGATTCTGGTTCTATAATTCACATTTTGAATTCTTTGCAGGGTTTTCAGAACTAGTGGAAACTAGCGAGAAGTGAACAAAATATCTATTCAGGAAATAAGATGCGTTCGCATATAAAAGCTATTAGAACATGTAGATTAGTTCTCAATAGTGTTTTTGTTTTAAATTTAGAATTGACCTTTTATATTCCCAGTTTTTTTAAGAAGTTATTGGGACATGTAGATTAGTTTTTAATAGTGATTTTGTTTTAAATTTAGAAATGACCTTTTTATATTTCTAGTTTCTCTAGGAATTTGGTTTTAGTTTCAAGATTTGTACTTTTGGGATACTTTTTTTAATTTTCAAGTTCAACACTCAATTAATCGTATAAATCTAAAATTATTGGGAGTAGTTTTTTGTCCAACGTTTTCTTTCGAATTAATTGACAAGATAATTATATTTATAATGCAATGCATGTTAATGATAATGTTGGCATAAAGCAATATGTTGTGAATGAGGATTCCTCTATATTATGGCATTGAAAATTGGGACATATTTCTATCGATAGAATTAAGTGATTAGTAAATGATGGAGTACTTAGTACTAGAGATTTTATTAATTATGACACTTTTGTGAATAGCATAAAGGGAAAGCAAACCAATAAGTTAAAGAAAGATGCCAAAAGGAGTATGAAAATATTAGAAATTATACATACAGATATTTGTAGTCTGAATATGAACTCAAATGGTTAGAGATACTTCATCTCTTTCTGTCACACCCCAAAACCATAAAAAAATGGGGGTGACACGGCCGTCCTTTCACTCAAAGGACGCAGCCTCAAACTATACCCAAAGTTCACTTCAAAAAATCCCCATTAATAGTGCTCTTGCTCTATTAGCTGCTAATTTAAGAACCTGAAAAACAAGTAGATGAGAAGAGTAAGTTACCACGGTTTAGTGAGTAACACATTTCTTCTAAGTAGATCGACAAATCACATGCATATTTAAAACATAACCATAACTCACTTTAACAGAATATATTCATAGAACAACTACCCAAAATACCAATGGTCCTATCCATTGGTCAATTCATAAAAGTATGTGTTAATGGTCTATTCCGTTTATTAATCTCATCAAACCACACGTTGATGGTCCATTTCATCGGCCAAACTCAAATCACATGGTAATGGTCTACTCTATTGACCAACTCTTGCTCAAATGTCTAGTTATGGTCATGCATAACGCCATTGACAAGATGACCAAGATTCCCCCCCTTGGTTAGGTCTCCACCTATTATTAGCCGGTGGCTCAACCCACAAGGATGTCCTAAATTTATATGCGAATACCCATACATCCCTCAAGGTTCACAAAGACATTGAGCATTAATTATCAATCACAAATATCCAGTAATCAAATATTAGAATGAGAGTCATCTCACAACTCAAGAATTTGATATATAAATATCAAAGCATTCTTCAAGAATCACAAATGTTTCAAGATTCTTTCATAAAAAGGGTTTCACAAACCATTTCTAGGTAATCATTTAAACCAAAATCAAAGGATAACTCTCTTTGTCAAAAAAACAAAATGGTAATAAAAACTCGATCCTATTTTATGCAACAAAATATGCTATTTATCAACTCATAACATATATGATCCATAATATTTTTCAAAGCATGAGTTTAAAATACAAAGAAGAAATAGTGCCACTCACTTTGAAAAAACCAAAAATCAACAACGGCGCTTACTTGAGCTAGTACACTCGAATCCTAACAATTAACCGAAAAATAATATCAAAAGACCGAATAAAACAATATACTAATGAACAACTTATTATGCCTATTTGTTGATAAAATGACACCTACACGAAAATGGAAAACTTGTCTCTAGCGACAACCTATTGTTATTTGCTAGGCGCGGCCCATGCACGAAAGTTTGTCGTGCCACAACTTCTCTACAAAATTTTGTTTTGAGCTCTATTACAATCCTTATAAAGCTTTTTTGATTTACTACAAAACCCCAACTTAACCACCCTAGGACCTCACCGAAAACGGTTGAAATTCAGGCCCAAAGTTACTATTTGAAATTCCTATCTAGAACGTGGGCTGAACTTAAAAACTTTGTCCTGGGCAAACTGTAAGCTCAAATCAAGATTCGTAAAAATGCTGTAACTTTACAACATCCTAAATTATCATTTCTATAAAGATATGCAGCTCAATAACTCAAAAGTCAAACTTAGCTGCACAAATCTCTAATAATTTAAATTTTAAGTTCTAAGTTCAAAACTACTTCAATTGAACGAATGAAGAGCACAAACACTTACCGGCATTGCAAAACGGAGTTGAGACGGCTTGACGAGGTGTTCGATCGTGAGCGCGTGAAAATTTTTCCCCTTTCTTCTTCTTCATTCCTTTCTTTTCTCTCATCTCTTTTTCTTCCTTCTTTCCCCTTTCTGTTTCTCCCGAGATTCTATCACTTATAAAACTGCAATCCCCCTTATCCTCATTTTATTTTGACTTTTCAACACCTCTCTCTCCTTTTTTTTTTTTATTCTTACGGAGTCCACTAGCAAATCTTACATTCTACCCTTCTTAAAAAAATTTCATTCTTGAAATTTACACATACCTCAATAATGAAACAACTGAGGGTATTAGCGTCTTGCCTCCTCCTTGAGTTCCCAAGTGAAAAACCCTTTTTTGTTTCAACTGTACCCTTCATAAGTAGCATCTTGAATTTGCAATACTGTGGCACCCCCGATTCGCCTGAGGTCGCCACAGGTGATCTCTCTTAATTACTCGATCTCATATAACTTCACTTGCCAATACCCTTTGACTAGGGATTTTTTTTTTTTTTTGAAAGTGGTCCTAGCGCAACTTATTAGCGGAAGCATAAACAAGTCTCACCATCTCTCCCTCCAATAACCATAATGCAATACACACCAACTACGCACCATAAGAAAAGATAAAGCCGATTCACTCTTATTTATATTTTCATGATGGACACCAAGGTCGATACAACAAAAAGGTCAAGATTTTAACTATACTTGGCTACCACCTCAAAAAGGACTTGATTCTACATTGAACATGTACCACCCTTCATCGACAAGCATCGGCTATCTCCAAAAAGTGTCAGCTCCCAACAGCTATACTGCGCCATCATACCCAATCCGGTGCATCGGGTGGCGGCGGCGGTAACATCCCTAACATCTCTCCATCATGTCGGACATGGACATATATAAACTCTTGGATAACCAGGCCATCAGCTCGACCCATGTCGTACATCACCAGGACACGGACTCGAACAAAAACTAAACCAGGAGCACCGACACAGACATGCTCAGTACACTCCACATCCACATCAGTAGGTATGCCATAGTAAGTACCGCGTGCAATTGGCAGCAAAGGTATCTTTCTAATCTGAAATATTAATCCTCAAAAGGGGTGAGTACAACCATTCAGTAGTAAAGATCCACCACACTACTCAATGCGTCAAATAGAACAATCAAGAATAAAACACATATCATTCATGCATTCAAGCATACCTTACCTTACAGCCATGCACATATCACCATGCCATATGTGCATATATCATCATGCACTTATCATCAAGCATTCATGCATATATCCATGCCATATGTGCATATACCACCATGCACTTATCATCAAGCATTCATGCATATTCCATGCCATATGTGCATATACCACCATGCACTCGTCATTAAGCATTCATGCATATATCCATGCCATATGATACAGTCTCAATTTTTATCTTTTCAGGGACTAATGTTTTCATCCCACAATTTATCGCTCGCATCCAACTTGGCATCACGAGGAATCTCCGGCACACACCTCCGGGCATCCGGCACACACACTCCGGGCATCTCGTATCCTGACTAGCATCACGAGGTATCCCCCCGGCACACACCTCGAGGCTTCCGGCACCCCCACACTCCGGGCATCCCAACACTCCCGGGGCATTGTCGGCTCACACCTTCGACAATCTCGTTATTTTCTCAAGTTATATTTACACATGTATCTCAATTTCAACATGGCATTTGATGCAATAATATCAAGGGTCTCAATCAACTTTTTCATGCCATATAACATGCCATATGTCATCACATATGCAGAAAAATCAACCACTCAAAGTATTACATCACAAGGATAAATTCATTTATTTTTCAAAATACATCAATGTTTCGGATAAATCAGAATGCATTCCTCTAATTAAAACTCCAGAAAAATTAGTAAATGACATTAACAAATTCTGAAAACTTGACACATTATAGATGAGACCTAAAGGCAGATATCTCATGAATAACTCCATACCAAAAGAATCTCACACAAAACAGTATGGTCCATGCATCACAGTTTTCAAACTTCAATATTTCAGCTTGCACAGTTTCGGGAATAATTTAAATTAATTACCCAAATGAACTCCAAAAATTCTGAAATTTTGACATGTTATAGAAAAGTCCTAAAGGTAAATATCTCATGAGAAATCGAAACCAAAATCATTATAGGTTAATATATATAGATGATTATTTTCCCCTGTTCTCGGTGTCATCTTTCCCAAGATTATCATCTTTCAAAAGAAACTCATTTCACCGACCTACATATGTTCATTTATTCTAAATTTTTAGTATGTTATTCCTCAGAATATTACCTACAACTTTCATTAAGGACACACAAATAAATTTTAATTGAATGATTTTATAAAAATCACGAAATCATACTGGGTCGAGGTAACGTTTTTCCCAGATCCAGTTTCTTCAAAGAACAACGATTTCACCGACCTATTTTTGTTCATTTCCTCTAAAATTTTGATATGTTCTACCTCAAGAAGTACACTACAACTTTCATTAAAAGATCAAAGTAATATTTTCACAAGAAAGTTACTTTACAGACCACGAAATCTCTAAAGGTCAGCACAACGAATTCCAGATCTAATTTCTCCAAAGAAAAATCATTTCACTAACCAATACTTGTTTGTTTTGCCTCAAATTTTAGTATGTTGTTCCTCAAGGTGTTCTCTACAACTTTCATGAAGAAATCGAAACAAGATTCCAACTAAAAGTCACATGCAGTACACAAACTCATGGATGGTCGGATTAGTCTTTCCAGAAACAGCATGCATGGCCAACAAATCTCTCTTCAAAGCTCCGAAATCTCATCCCATCTACCACAACCAAGACTTACCATCTACTACACATACACACAGCAATGCAAGGGGTAGGTTTTAGGACTTCAGTTGCCTTAAACTCAAGCACAAACAACAACAAGAACGGTGGCAAAGCGGCGAACGGACGGCGGCGAGCTAGGCGGATGGTCCTCTTCCTTCCTCTCGCACGCTTGCTTCCTCTCTTTCCCTCTTCCTCTCTCTCGGTTTCCCTTTCTCTCTTGGACGACAACTCTCTCTCTCTCTCTTGGTCGATTCCCCTTCATCAATCCGCCTCCCTCTCTTTACTTTCCTTCCCCTACAATCATTTGCAATCATTTGATTGCATGAAGCCGCCCAAGGAAGCCAATGGGGGCAGCCACACTTGGCTTCTCCTCCATGCCACTTGGCAGCTCACATGCAAGGGTTGATGGGCTTCAATGTTGGGCCGGTCTTGGGCCTTCATGGGCCGGTCGACCAAGGGGTTGGCGTGGGCTGGTTGGACGGTCTTTGGGCCTAAAGATCAGCCCACCCTCTCCTATTCCTATTCCATTTAACCTTCATTTAAATTAACACCTAATTTCAACTTATAAATCCACAAAACTTTGTAATTTAAATCAATAAAATTCTACTTATAAAGTGCAACACCAAGAATAAGATTTCTATGTCAATTTGCACCTAAATAAAATCCTTGGGTCACTTGTAGACACATCTCCATCCAAACAATCATCCATTACAATGCTTGGCCTTAAATTAATTGAAATTCATTAATTCAATGGCTAATACAAAATCAAACGGCACTTCCATTACCTAATCATGGTTCATGGTACTCCAGAGGTTGTCACGAGATTTTAGGATGCCACAAATACCCCATGAGTTATTGGTCATGCTCAAACTCAAGAGTAGCAATTCGTCATTCGAGTATATTCCACAATGTGCAACAACGTAGCACGTCACTAAAATCAGAAGATAAGCCATCATCAATGCCTTCGGATAATCCCATTTCCTCCACCAAAACCTTTAATGTTGCCTTAATGAGCATTCCACTGGCTACAAAATGATGTCCAGAATTTTTCTACCCTAGCATCATTGCAAATAGCAACAACCTTTACGATCATTTGAAGATTGGGATCTATCTGCCCAAGGGCTAGTCTTGAATTTGTTTTTCCCCATCAAAAGGATCATAGTATATCCCGACCGTAGAGAATGACTGCATATTACAAAGCTGAGAAACCATAGCAACAAGCTTTGTCACTAACATTTGATTGATGGTCAAAGTACCTATTTTTATCAAAACTATGACTGTTGTATAGCGAAGAGTCTCGACACTAGGCACTTTTTTTTTAGCAAAAGCATTCTTTGATGCCATTTTCCATGTGCCAATTGCCAAACATGTTGTTATAACAGTCGGCAAACCTTCAAGAATCGCAGTCACTACTAAGGTAATCGTTGTCTCAAAGTAATTCGTGCACTTTTTCAAAGAGAACTTGAAATTTTTAGGCCATCGATCCACGTATTCCCACATAAAAAAGTATTCTATATTAATAAACAGCACAAGCGCATAGATCACTCCAGTTGTTGATATTAAAACCTCTCCAAACTCATTCAGCTTTTTCTTTAAGGGGGTATCCTCTTCAATTTATGATGCTTCATGGATCTGTGAGTTCACCTTACCTATCTTTGTGGTCATTCTTTTCTGCATAACCAAGCAAATATAATTCCCATTCACAATTGTTGTCCCTGAAAAACCACACTTTTTTTTTTTTCCTGAATATCTGAATTCTATAGAGCTACTTTAGCAATCCTGCTAACTGCCTCGCTCTCTCCTATGAGAGATCATTATTCAACCCAAAAGGTTGAACTTATAAGACTCAGCACTCTCATATAGGCAGGAACTTTATCACTAACCCTCAGCCATACAATGTCGTCTGGCACTCCTTTGCGAGCAAGTTTGTATCTTCTTCCCATCTTGAATAATAGTTGCCTACTTTGATTGGATCTCTTTCAATGCCTCTAGTGCTTTCTCTGCATTGTTTTCTTGCCAAATTCTAACAATGGCATTCACAGTCAAGATAAAGAAAATCATAAGGGGCTCCACAAATGCAGTTGTTTGCATCTCCTTACCTTCATCATTATCCAACCAAGCTAAAACAAATGACACAATGGTAGTGGCTAGTTAAATCGTAACTAAGGTATCATTGTACTGATCTCAAATCATTTAAAAAAAAATAAAAAATAGACACACCCTCGTGCTTCTCCAACTCATTATTCTCATAAATCTGTCGTCTATTTTCTCTGTCTTCTAATTAGAATCCTCCGCTATGGTTAACTTGGTAATTCTCTACACACTCTTGTCGATTTGTAGACCATGCTGGAAAGACTTCTCAGTCGGATGATGGAATACTTGAACTTCGTCTCTTTCCATAGTTTCACGTCCCATCCCATGGTGATAATTTTTCTTTTTTCTTATGGAACTTGGGCAAACTGATTATATCCAATATGATATTTCACCTAGAACTAATATTATCCATGACAACGATCATTACCTGACTTTCGCGAGTAAACTGTGCCGAACCTTCAAAGAGCGCGAATCAATTGGATTTTAGCTTAGGGCCCAAAAT
This sequence comes from Eucalyptus paniculata subsp. matutina, assembly GCA_017140255.1. NCBI lineage: Eukaryota > Viridiplantae > Streptophyta > Magnoliopsida > Myrtales > Myrtaceae > Eucalyptus > Eucalyptus paniculata. The sequence goes on along the minus strand of CM029439.1, from coordinate 5,515,680 downwards.
TGACCGTTGACTCCACAAAGAAATGCAAGAAACTCACAAAAATCGCTGAATCGGCTGCAATAAATTCACTCACTTTGCTGCGGGTGAGAATTGAGAGATAACAGTTGTGAATAGATCTGGAGGACGCTATTAACATAGAAACAAATTCTCAAGCAAGTTTGGGACTCTTGCATGCTTCTAAGGACCTGAGCATTCTCCATCCCTCATTCTTATCCTTGTCCAAGGATTCATCATCCTCTTTGCTCAAGTAAAGATCAAGTTTATGTTGGATATATTGTTAATATAGTCCAAAATAATATGTTCACATACGAGCCAAATAGGTGAAAGCAAGGTTATTTGGGTCCATATGGGCCGGAGCTCAATAACTTACATATAAAAACTCTAGGTTTTCCTACGCTAGAGGTAACACTGTTGAGCGTTCTAAACTTGATGTCTTTTGGTGTAATACTTCAAGGAACTGCTTCTTCTTTCTCAAACCTATAACCTCAAACAATCTTGAAGTATTATGTTTGTGTGTTGGATTTGAGCGAGTAAGGTGTCTTCTTGAAGATTTCGTCAAGATGAACTTATGGGTGTAATTTACTTTCGATTTCGACGGTGGTATTAGCCGAGATCTGAGTTTGAAGATTCGGGTGACTGAAATCTTTGATTCAAAAACCTAAAAATTATAGCCAATTTTAGAGGATGAAACCACTTGGGCTTTGTTCTACTCGTCGATACGAACGTTTTTGAGTGGTCACTCATGTCAATCGGAGGTCGGACGGAGAAGTTACGGCACCCGGAAGTTTCCATCTGAATTTCCAGCAAATTTCGGGGACGAAATTTCCAGCGAATTTTGGCAGTGGAAATTTCCAGTGAGTTTTAGCGACAAGGGTAGTCTATCCTAAGGTTTTTGGGCACTCCAGATCTATTTTTGGGGTTTATTTTGGCAAATTCCATCTCTACAGAGCGGTTTGATCAAGGTTAGGAGAGTTATTCAACTTTGTGACTTCGATGACTCCAAGGTGCACTCTTACTAACACTTTGCTTTGATTAAAATGGCAAAGCGTAGTTCCTATGATATTATAAAGTCGCAATCATTTAATGTTATTGAATTTCATGGCTGGAACTTACATGTTCAATTTTCCATGAAAGAACGTGACATATTTTATACTGTATTAAGTGATTTTACATCTACCATTGAAGATGTTGATGAATATCAATGGAACAAAGATGGAGACTTTTGTATAGATTACTTGTTGAACTCTCTAAATCATAATCTAGCTATGACTTATAGTGAGTATAAGACGGCGAAAGAGATATGAGATCACTTGAACGCTTAATTTCAAAAACAAGAGAGCTCTCTAAAACTCTCCTAACGGAGAAATTTTTTGACTTTAAATTCACTATGAATTCTAGCATTACCTCTTAGTTAGTTGAATTTGAGAACATGAGGAACGAGCTGAAAGATGATAACTCTGATATGTCCAATAATCTCTTTGTTGGTCTTGTATTGAGCAAACTACCAATTGAATGGAGTTTTTTCAAGACTGAAATGCACAGACTGAAGGTACAGATGGGACTGGATGAATTAAAGTGGTATATTCACATTGAGTATCAAAATATTACTAGAAAGAGTTTGGAACAAATGTGACATCAAAAGTTAGTTGCCAACTTAGTTTCACACTCCACTAAACCTCAGAAAAAGTCCAAGTCACCAAAAGGTGAATCCTCTTTACAGTTAGAGGCCAAAGAAACTATCTTCAAAAAGAAGAAGAAGGGCAAGTGCCATAACTGTGGAAAGTGGGGTTACTGGACAGCAGAGTGTAAGTTGCCGAAGAAGCCAAAGAATGACACACTACAAAATGAGGCCAATATGCTAATTAGAGGATCTGAGCCTCGAGCCTTCATTGGAATGATGAAGAATGGAAAGGCCAGCGTCTCTTCTGAGTGGTGGTTGGATAGTGGCGCTACTTGTCATGCTATAAATGACAAGAACTTACTCACTGAGGTCACAGAAGTGAAAGATACTGTGGAAAATTGCAATGGTGGTGAGGCAAAGGTGACTCATGCTGGAACTGCAAATTTAGTGCTTTCTTCAAGTAAGTTACTAACTCCGAAACATGTTAGAGTAGTACATTTACTCAAAAAAAATTTGATATCTATGAGTTTGCTTGATAAAATTGGTATGCCTTTTTTAACTATGAATGGTAGAGTAACTTTATCTGTTAACTCATATTATTTCGGTTATACATTCATGGTTAATGGTATGGTATGTATAAGTTGAGTTTAAATACTGATAGCATAAATCATGTGAATTCTACTTTGATTGATCCAAAGTTGCTACACAATAGACTTGGACATGTGAATTACAGGAAAATGCAACATTTTGTTAAAACTTACAACATTCCATTAGATACTTCTATTTGTTTTGACAAGTGTGAAGTGTGTGCATAGGCTAAAGTCACTAGAAAATCCTTTAAGTTGGTTTCTAAAAGCACACAACTTCTTGAGTTAATACATTCTGACATTTGTGACTTTAGAAATTACATTATTAGAGGTGGTCGGAAGTGTCTAATAACATTCATAGATGATTTTTCTAGATATTGTTATGTCTATTTGTTGAAATCAAAAGATGAGGCTTTTGAAAAATTTAAGATTTTCAAGTCTAGAGTAGAAAATAAACTCAACTTGAAAATTAAAAGGTTTAGGAGTGATAGAGGAGGAGAATATACTATATCAAAGTTCAATGAATTTTGTGCTTCATAAGATATAATACTTGAAACCAATGCTCCTTATTCACCCTAATCAAATGGTGCTGCCAAGCGTAATAATAAATCGTTAACTGAAATGTTAAACTCTATGTTATTTACAGCTGGCATGCCTTCCTCCTACTGGGGGAGAAGTAGTTCTAACTGCTAATCACATCTTGAACATGTTGCCGCACTCTAAGTTGTCCATGACGCCTTATGAGATATGGCATGAGCACCCTTATATATATGTTACTCTTAAGACTTGGGGCTGTATTGCTTATGTAAGTATACCAGATCCTAAGAAACCTAAGGTGGGATCTAGAACCATTACTTGTGTATATTTAGGTAGTGCAGAAGATAGTGTTGTAAATGGGTTTTTAGATCTATTTACTAACACAGTGATAGAATCTAAAGATGCAGTGTTATTCGAAAATAAATTTCTCAGAGATCAAGGCTTGAATGTTTCTGGATCTACAGTTATGATTTCAGAATCTTTTGTAGAATCTGAAGCAGGCCCTTCTGACACTAATTTCACACAGTTGGCTATTGAACCAATTCCAATTAGAGTATCTACAAGAGAGAGAATTCCCAAAAGTTTTGGTGAGGCCTTTGTTGCTTACCATCTTAAGGATGATCCATTCTCATATCAAGAAGTAATGAGATATAGGGAATCTCTACTGTGGGCAAAAGCCACAGATGATGAAATGAGCTCTCTGCTGCAGAACCATACTTGGCAGCTAGTAAATTTGCCAAAAGGGGTAAAGTTATAGGCTGTAAATGGGTGTTGAAGAAGAAACTGAATTGTGATAGATCAATAGCCAGATACAAAGCATGTTTAGTAGCTAAAGGCTATAAACAACAAAGTGGAATAAATTATTTTGATGTCTATTCACTTGTGTGTCAACTATCAACTATAAGAATTCTTCTTGCTTTGGCATCTATTAAACACTTTGTAGTGCATCAAATGGATGTAAAAACAGTTTTCTTAAATGGGGATTTAAATGAGGAAATTTACATGGAACAATCGGAAGGATATATTATGAAAGGTCTTGAGGACAAAGTTTGTAAATTGAATAAATCATTGTATGGTCTTAAACAAGCACCTAAGATGTGACATCTTAAATTTGACAAAGTGGTAAAGAGTTATGGCTTTTAGTCTAGTTATTTAGATAAATGTTTTTATCATCATTCTATGTCAAATAAGATAGTCATTATTTACTTGCATGTTGATGACATGTTAATTCTTGGTTTTGATCATTCTGCAGTGAGTGACGTGAAAGCTACTTTAGCTAAAGAATTTGACATGAAAAATCTTGGTATTGCTAATACCATTCTTGGTATGAAAGTAAGCTTTAACCAGCAAGTCATCTCTCGTAGCAAGACTTATTCTATTGAGTAGCTACTTTTTACTTGGGGATATGATAAGTGTAAACTGAGTGAGGCATCATGTGATTATAATAACGGATTGAGTCCTAATGGAAGGACCAGCGTTTATCAGTTAAAGTACTCGAAACTGCTTGGTAGTCTCATGTATGCTATGAGTTGCACTAGACCTGACATAGCCTTTATAGTTGGCATGCTAAGTTGTTTTACTAGTAATCCTAGTAAAGAGTATTGGGATGCCATCGATAGGCTAATGAGATACCTTAAAGGTACTAAAGATTATGCTCTCTATTATTCTGGTTATCCTCCAACCGTGGATGGATATTTTGATGCCTCATGGTGCTTAGATATTAGAAATAGTAAGTCCACTAGTGGATATGTATTCACTTTGGGTGGAGCTGCTATTACTTGGAAATCTAAACGATAGACTTATATTGCATTGTCGTCTATGGAATTGGAACTTTTTGCTCTAGCCTTAGCCAATGAAGAGACATAGTGGATAAAGAATCTGATTATAGATATTCCTTTGATTTGGCTAAAGATTAATTCTTTAAGCTTATTCTGTGATAATCGAACAGCTGTCCAAGTCGTCAAGAATGCTCTCTTTAATTAAAAGAGAAGACATATGAGACTGAGACATGCGTTGTTGAATTATCTGAGAGAACAAGGGGTTATCACCTTAATCGATGTGAGATCGAAGGATAACATAGCCGATACTCTTACTAAAGGTATGCCTGAATATCGATTATTCAAAACAATGGGGGAACTGGGGTTAAAGACTATATAGGCAAGTCTTAACTACAATTTGCTTACCTTCTAATTGTGTGTTTTGAATGATCAAATCTTTCTTTATTGGCTATAATGATAAGCATAGTTTATATGTTTCATCGATGTTCACAATTACTGATTAATTTGAAGAGGGTGAGTTGTCTCATTCCAAACTTGATGAAGATGACTTTAACCTAATTCAAATGTTCTATCAAAGAAACTTGTGTCATTCCAAACTTGATGATACAATTCAAGTAGATTAGACTATCCTTTTTGTTAAATGATCTCATTCCAAACTTGATGCTAGATTATTTGACTTTAAGGAATCAGTAACTGTGACATTCCAAATTAAAACATAGAAACAATTGTTTACATAAGAAGCCTACTGGTCTTGTTCTTAATTGAATCTTGATATTACATGACTAGGTTATTGAAGGTGACTTGACTATTGGTCTTGTTCTTTAAAACTAGACAATAGTTATTATCCTACAAATAAACTTAAGTTGATGGCTCTTTGTAAATCACATTGTTTAGGTCTTGTTCATAATATATGAAACTTGATTGATGCTTATGAACATGATATTATGATGTTTTATGACATCAATATATGTTCTTCTCCGCCCGATTAAATGTTACTAAGTTTTTATTCAAATGATTGAATTCATGATAATATAAAATTTATATTTGACATTCTATAGGGGATGATAGAGATGGGGGAGAGCTTAATGAGTAGGATCCTGACCAGGATGACTTACTTGATGAATGAATATATATCATTGTCAACATTATTATGCTTGTTTCTTATATTTGTAAGGCTTTGGACTATTTTGACTGGCCTACTTATACTTGACTATTATGCATTTATTGGTTTTGAACTGAGTTTGAGATTTATTTTGGGATTTGGATGAGTTTAGACTGAATCTAAAACTCTTAATACTTATTTTGATTTGTTGATCTCAGAATAGATTCATGATAATAATGTTTCACTTATTTAGATTGCAAATGATGATTGAGTTTAATTCTTTACTGCTGAAAACTCTTTGACCGATCCGAGTTGATTGTCTTGGACTGAATGTGGATGATTCATGTTTGTTTGAACATTACACTGACCACCTTATTGGATTGTACTGTATGGTGAACATAGGAGGAGATTGTTGGATATATTGTTAATAAGTCCAAAATAATATATTCCCATACTAGTCCAATAGGTGAAAGTATGGTTATTTGGGTCTATATGGGTCGGAGCCCAATAACTTGCATATAAAAACTCTAGGGTTTTCCTATGCTGGAGGTAACACTGTTGAGCGTTCCAAACTTGACGTCTCTTGGTGTAATACTTCAGGCAACCGCTTCTTCTCTCTCAAACCTATAACCTCCAACAGTTTACATGTTGCACACTTTGCAATAGCAAGGCAACCCATCATGGTTGAATTATGCCATGTATTCCACTTCGCATGGTAGATTGGTTTGAACCAACTTCAGCTTCAAACAAAAACTGTGGAAGTTAGTTTGTTTTACCACTGTCAGTTTCTCTACAGATAATAACAGTCAGTTTCTCTACAGATAATAACAGTGGAATGGTAATTAATAAATTTCATTATCTTCTGTTCTATTATGACTATTGGAAAATCTTATCTCTTGTCTTGAACTTTCTTTGGCCTTAATACATACACTATGATAGGGGTAGTCATTAGTCCACATAACTATAACAAGCCTGCCTTGTCGAACTCTAATTTCAAGGTACCCTCTACCTTACCAAAGTAGCAAGCATTCTCTTTGTCATCAAGAGTGTGAAAAATGTGTTAAGTATTTTATATATATCTACCACTGAATGCATTTCTACAGGCAACTTTTCTCATCGAGAGTTGCTCGATTGATTCCTTACTAGTATCAATTTCTTCTTCATTTCATGTATAGTTTCAGCCCTTCCAATTTTCTGTGATAACGGTAGTTGTGAGTATGCAAAATTTGGAAACTTGTACTTCTCCAACATCTCCATGCTTCGAGACAGAAGCATGCCTTTTTGCTTCTTCTCCTATAACAATACAATAGAAGCATGATCCTTTCATTCCTTTCTCTTCCTTTGAAAGTGGTTTTGTAAGATTGAATATTGATCTTAACTCTTCAGAACTATCAAAAGTTCAACCATCTTTCTTGAGATACTAGGCACGTTGGCCACATCGTGCTCTACAAGTCTAGAGTTCATAGAATCCCATGAGAACTATTCTTCCTCAGAGTTTTTTCCAACTACTAGAAATCTTGCCACTTTTATTTATGATGCCATGTAATGGCGGAAGATTAGAATCAACGCTTGTAGATTTATAGGGCTGGTAACTCAAAAATCCATACTTTCTGCTAAAATCATTTATTTGGTTGATGGTGGTTGGCTAACACTTTTTCCAGTTCTACACCAAGGCTTGCTGAGTCCTTGCTTCCTAATCTTACCAATAATTCTTCTAGCTCCTAGTGCCAAACTTCTAGATGCAACAGGACCATAGTTATAATTTCCATTAATTATACCTATGTCCTTGTCTTGAATGGCTTCACCAAGAGGATCTCTAAGCAAATGTTGAAAGCTTTACATTTTCACTAGAGAATCCTCCCATGTAAGTCCACCACTAAAACTAAAAAGATTAACATGTTATTAACTATCACACCTTCTCACCACATCCTAAAAATCTACCCGAACAAATCATAACCTAAGAATATCACATCAACCACTTGAAGGTTTGTGCAAACCAACTCTTATTTATTGCACACCAACTTTCAAATACTCTTTGTGTCCTTACTAACTCCTTCAGAAAAAATTATTAATAAAACTTTTCAAAATTTGCCCATCTAGCACCCCAAGATAATTAACTCTTAATACCTCAAAGACAAGATCCGCTTCTTTAAATTCTAATCTCAATTGTCTCCCAAAACATATATCCTAGTTCTTTGTAAAATCTAATATTTCCAAGCAAGAACTTGTATACTGTAAATCTTATCAAAGAATATGACCACTTAAGAGATCATCACTTACGACTGGATGCCTATAACTCCTCAAATCGCTAAGATAAGAACTTCTCTAGTTCCCATTAAATCCAATGAGCCTCAAGTTCTTAATTAAAGAATCATCACTTAAAATCTATCACTTCTTAAATCAAAGATTTAAGTATTCACCTTGCCTCCAAGGAAGCTACAATTGAAACTAATCATGTCTACTAGCTCCACAAAGTTGTTTAGAGCAAGATTACTACCTGCAATTCAGAAGTTCACAAATTGATCCCACCTATTCACCACAAGTAAATTATGTATCACATAACGATTCAACCTTATAACTTCTAAAATCAATTCTTATTACACCAAATATTGTCATGTAACGTATCAAGACTTTCAAGATGAATTCTCCTTATCAAAATTACACCTCGAGAACCATAAAATACATTTTTGGTATCAAAGGTAATAACTCGTCTATCTCTGTTATCCCTTACAAAGCAAAGCATGCTTCTCTGAATCATAATCCACGATCACTTACATCAAAAGAAACATTTATCTGGGTACCCAACAAAAAGACTAATGGGTCATATGCTAACACACAAGCTCACAACGACTCAAAAGAATTTATACCCAAAAATCATAACCTAAGCTTTGATACCACAAGATGTCATACCCCAAAACCATCAAAAATGGGGGTGACACGGTCGTCCTTCCACCCAAAGGACGCAGCCTCAAACCATACCCAAAGTTCACTTCCAAACGTCCCTATTGATAGTGCTGAAGCTGAAAAACAAGTAGATGAAAGCAATGAGCTAACACAGGTCAGTAACACATTTCTTTTAAGCAGATCAAGAAATCACTATGCACATTTAAAACATAACCATAACGTGCTTTAATATAATATATTCATAAAACAACTACCCAAAACATCAATGGTGCAGTCCATTGGTCAATCTCATAAAAATATGCGTCAATGATCTATTCCATTGATTAATTTCATCAAACCATACGTTGATTGTCCATTCTATCGACCAAACTCAAATCATATATTAATGGTCCACTCCTTTGACCAACTCATGCTCAAATGTCTAGTCATGGTCACGCGTAACACTAGTGACAAGACGACTAAAATTCCCCCTTTGTTAGTTCTCTCCCTATTATTATCTAGTGGTTCAGCCTACAAGGATATCCTAGATTAGTATGCGTATATTCACACACCCCTTAGGGTTCACACAGACACTGAGCATCAACCATCAATCACAAATATCTAGTAATCCAACATCAAAATAAGAGTCATGTCACAACTCAAGCATTTGATATATAAATATCAAAGCGTTCTTCAAGAACCACAAATGTTTCAAGATTCTTTTATAAAGAGTTTCATAAACCATTTCTAGGCAATCATTCAAATTGAAGTCAAAGGATAACTCTATCTTTCAAACAATAAAATGACATTAAAAGCTCGATCTTATTTTATGCAACAAACTATGCTATTTATCAACTCATAGCATATATAATCCATAATGTTTTTCAAAACATGAATTTAAAACACAAAGAAGAAATAGTGCCACTTACTTGGGAAGAGCCAAACACCAACTATAGCGTTTACTTGAGCTAATAGATTTGAATTGCTAACAATTAACCAAAAAACATTATCAAAAGATCGAGTAAAACAATATTTTAATAATGACTCGACTATACTATGCCTATTTGTTGATAAAATGACACCTACTCACCAACAAAAAGCTCACCTCTAGCGGTAACCTATTATTGTCCGCTAGACGCGGTCCCATGCTAAATTTCGTCACGCCATAACATCCTCCACAAAATTCCGCTTCGAGCCATCTTATAGTCCTTAGAAAGCTCTCTTGATGTATTACTCCACCTCAGCTGCCCCAAACCTCACCAAAAACGGTTGAAATTCAAGCCCAAAGTTACTCTTCGGAATACTATCCAAAACGCATGTCGAACTTAAAAATTTCGTTCCGGGCAAACCATAAGCTCAAATCAAGATCCGTAAAATGCTATAGCTGAACATCCTAAATTATCATTTCTATAAAATACGCAACTCAATAACTCAAAAAATCGGACTTGCCACACAAATCTCCGATAATTCTATATTTTAAGCTCTAAGTTCAAAACTACTTTGATTGAATGAACGAAGGGCACGAACACTTACTGGCATTACAAAACATAATTGAGTTGGCTTGGCGAGACATCGATCATGAGTGCGCGAAAATTTTTCCCCTTTCTTCTTCCTCCTTCCTTCTTTTCTCTCCTCTCTTTTTTCTTCATTCTTTCCCCCTTCTGTTTCTCCCGATCTCTCTCTCTCTCTCTCTCTCTCTCTCTCTCAAAGCTGAAGCCCTCTATTCTCATTTTCTTTTGACTTTTCAACACCTATCCTTTTTCTTTTTTTTTTTCATTCTTCTTGGGTCCACCATCAGATCTTACACTTTTATAGACAATTATTCATGATTTATATATCTTTACTTGCTTCGAAATAAGCATGAAGCTTTGGATGCCTTTAAGGTATTTAACACCAAAGTAGAGAAATAATGCAACAAGTAAATTAAGATCGTAAAATCAAATAAAGGTGAGAATACTATGATATATACACTGAAGATAAACAAGTACTTGATCCATTTGTGAAATTTCTTGAAGAGCATGAGATTATTGCTCAATACTCTATACTTAGTTTTCTAAACTAAAATGGTATAACAGAAAGAAGAAAGCAAGCATTATTGGATATGATATGGTATGCTTAGCAGCTCCAGACTTTCTAAGTCCTTATGGACCGAAGCTCTTAAAATGGTAGTGTACATATTAAACCGAATTCCAACCAAGGCTATCCCAAAGACTTCTTTTGAGTTATTCAAAGGTTGGAAACCGAGTTTGTGACATGTACGCGTTTGAGGATGCCTGTTTGAAGCAAGAGTCTACAACCCATAGGAAAAGAAGTTAGACCTAAGGACTATAAGTTGATATTTCGTTAGATATGTTGAAAAGTCCAAAGGATACTTGTTTTATTATCTATCTCATACCACTATGTTTGTGGAATTGAGAAACACTAAGTTTCTTGAGAATGACCTGATCAATGAGAGTGATTGATTCAGGGACCTTGTTCCTAAAAAGGATTATTCAAATATGCAACCTTCCACCTTAGGTATTGGATTGGTTGTTGTTTATATTGCTCTTTATAATTCAATTGGCCATTGAACAACCAATCATTGAAGATCCACAAGTTGTTGATATTAATCTGATCGATCCAACTATTCAGCAATTACTAGTTATTAACAAGCATCTAATTGAACAACAAATTTTTTAGGAGAATGTTGATGCAACATTAAGAAGGTCATTAGAATGAAGAAATCAACAATCCCTAGTGACTACATTGTGTATCTAGAAGAATCTGACTATAATGTTAGAGCTGAAAATGATTCTGAAACATTTTCACAAGCCATGAGTTGTAATAAATCAAATTTGTGATGCAATGCCATGAAGGAAGAGATGCATGGCATCTGACGAGGTTTGGGATTTAGTTGAGTTGCCTAACAGTTGAAGGCTATTGGTTGTAAATGGCTCGTCAAAACTAAAAATGATTCATTGGGCAACATTGAGAGATACAAAGCTAGAGTCGTTGCTAAATTATTCACTCAAAAGGAAGGAATCGATTACATGAAAACATTTTCTCAGGTATCTAAGAAAGATTCTCTTATTATTATTTTGGTATTGATTACTCATTTTCATATGGAGTTACATCAAATGGATGTGAAAATGGTATTCCTCAATGGAAAATCAGAAGAAATAGTTTACATAAAATAACTAGAAGATTCTTCTCTAGTACTAGTGAGCATTTGGTAAGTAATCTTAAGAAATATTTATATGACTTGAAATAAGCATCTCGCCAATGATACTTAAGGTTCCATGAGGTCATCTCTTCATTTGGTTTTATAGAAAATGTCATGAATCAATGTATATACTAGAAAGTTAGTGTGAGCAGGATTTGATTTCTTGTCCTATATGTAAATGACATTCTACTTGCAGCCAATGATAAAAGGGTTGCTACATAAGGTGAAATTAATTTCTCTCTAAGAGTTTTGACATGAATGATATGGGTGAGGCATCTTATATCATTAACATTAAGATCAATAGGGATAGACCTTAAGTTATATTAGGATTATCTCAAGAAACCTATATCAATGAGGTCTTAGAGAGATTTCGAATGAAAGATTGTTTATCAAATATAGCACCCATTGTGAAAGATGACTGGTTTAAAATTAAATTAGTGCTCGAAGAACGATTTTGAAAGGAAACAAATGAAGAACATCCCATTTGCTTCTACTGTTGGAAGCTTGATGTATGCTCAAGTTTGCAATCAACTTGACGTTGCTTTTGCTGTGGGAAAGTTGAGAAGATACCAGAGTAATCTAGGTATGGATAACTGGAGAGCTGCAAAGAAGATGATGAGTTACCTTCAAGGTACAAAGAGACACATACTTATGTATAGACGGACATATAGTTTAGAGGTATTTGGTTACTTGGATTCAAGCTTTGTTGGCTACATTGAATTTTGCAAATCAACATCTAGATATATTTTTATATTTGCTGGTGAAGCTGTATCCTAGAGGAGTGTGAAATAGATCGTGGTTGCCACTTCCACTATGGAGGCAGAATTCATTTCTTGTTTTGAGGTCATCTCACATGGTGTGTGATTGAAAAGTTTTATATTGGGGCTTAAAGTTATGGATTCAATTGCTCAACTATTAAGAATGTTTAGCAACAATTCAGTTACATTCTTCATGGCTAAGAATAAAAAAAGTTGTAATTGAAGTAAGCATATCAACATCAACTATTTAGTGATTAGGGAACGTGTTAAAGAGTAAAAAGTGGTTATAGAACACGTAAGCACTGAATTGATGATAGTTAATCGTTTAACTAAAGGCATACCACCAATGATTTAACCATATTATGTATTTGGAATGGGCATTGGTCCAATCATGTAAATTTTTTATTTATATGGAAGAATTTGTGAGACTTTTATTCATTTGCAATGTTTTTCTCAATACAGTTGTATACATTCAGTTATTTTGAGAAAAACAATCACATTTGACCTTGAATAAACATAAGATTTATTCATTAAGTTACGTTATCACATATGAGCTAATGAAATACATTGTGATACACCGAAGATAATAGTCGCTCTAAGAGGACTCATCACCATGATTCATGTGTTTTATTTCAGCATGAAGTTTATATAGGTTTAGGTTAAAATTTCATTTGATGGAATATTCGGATCAAGTGAAAGAATGTTATGATATTTTATTATTTTAAATGTGATCCTAATTTTGTCTTTCCCAATTAATTTAGATTTATTGTCCAATTTATTACCCATGTTTATTACATGATAATTGTCCGTTAATATGCCACCATAACAGTCTTGATGGAAGACATAGGCAATGTAAAAAACGGAATAAAAATGTCAGGTTGTTTAGTTTAAACCTTATCAATACAGAAAACACACCATTGACTTTAGAGGGGTATTGACTAGTAGAATAAAATGTATACATATGGTGATTCTATATTTGCATATTGATTCCATATTTGCAGATCGATTATGCTCCGCGCATCCGTTTAAGGTTTTTGGGATTTTTATCATTTGTAGATTTTCATTAATGGTTGGAGGTATGTTGATCTTTTACATTTTCGTAAATTGTTCTCGATTATGCACATATCTGTTTGTCAATGATAAATCGGGATTGTTAGTTTTTCTTTAGACTTAGTCTAATAGTAACCAAAAAGAAGCCGGGAACCATAGGTACATTAACGGAGACTCAGACATTATTCCCAAAAAAAGAAGGGAAGCGTTGTTGTTACAGGGGGAACGATACCAGCATTTTGTGTCCTAGAGCTCTCCACCGCGGTAAGATTGCAGCTACTCCAGTCCACCAGTTATGAATATATACACCAATACGCTACTTTCCGTATACTGTGAGGAACCCAGTATTGGATGATGAGCTTTTCGACGCTCACACACCAGACATTGCATTTCTGGGCGGGGGATTTAGCAATGGAAAGTTACGATTCATCATCACCGTGCGTTGTAGGATGTAATCTGTCCTTCTATGTCCCAATTCATTTATATTATCTATTCAGCCGATAATCGAGTCTCTAATTGCTGAGTGTCAGTTCAATCATTCTATCAGTTTTTGCGGTATCTGGGCCAATAACCATAGAGATCACATCACACTTTGTCATCTAATTTGCTGATTTTTTTTATATTTAAATTTTGAGAACCCATTTAACCCGTTATTCATAAGAAAATTAAGAGTCAATCCCACCCCCTAAGCAAAAATATTATTAATTTTTTACTTGCATAGTAGAAGCATCTACATTAATAGTATTATGCCCATGTAGTTGCATTGGAAGTAATGGTCTAAAGCATGGTGAGCTTTCGAGCTTAATTGAATTAATCAAACCAAACCCGTGTATGATGCAAAGAAAAAAAAAAAAAAACTGAACCATGTGTCACTTGAAAATTTGGTCAAGCCCATTTTTCTTTAAAGTGACCGAAAATCACTTTGTGCCTTACACGTGATGGCTGAAGTTTCGAGGATTGAATAACACAATATATTCCACGGAGAGGAAAGAAAGTTGAGTATGATTAGAGACCACATCATCCAATTTCCTAAAAGGAAAAGTGGCATATATATTCAAAAGTGGAAAGAAAGGTGCTTGACTTGAATATATATAAAAGCGTAATAGGCAAGGGCACGAAGGGAGAGTTTTCAGGTTCTGCACCATAAGAAAAAGCCAAAGAAGTCCGTTGAGGACTGGAGTGATCGCCGAGGTTCTAGAGGGGCTCTAGAGCTCGGACAAAATGCTGCTCTTACTTGAGAATGGTGAATGGGACATGAATGAACCGAGTCCCACATCACTTGAGTGTAGTGATGTGACGTAGTGATGTAAAGCGCCTTATATATGATGGCACTTGTTTAGCTTTTATTGAGGCCTTTTCTAGGAAGAGCCCAGAAGAACAAAACCCTGTGGACTTCGGCCCAAAGTGGACAATATTGTTATGAGTAGGACCTGAGCTCAACATTATGGTATTAAAGCCAATAGCTTAGTCAGAAATGTGTGGTTTAGGGATGAACTAGGCAGAAGTTGGTGGGCCTATAATGACTCGATTCGTCAACAGGGCGGGATTGATCATTGGGGCTCTAGAGGGGGGGCTCTAGGGCTCGAACAAAGTGTGGCTCCAACTCGAAGATAATGAATGGGTTAGGATTGAATTGAATCTCACATCACTTGGATGTGATAAGGTGAAGTGTCTTATATATGATGACACTTGTCCTAACTTGTAACCTATCCTTTTGTAGGAAGAGCCTAGAAGAACATAATTGTGTGAGCTTTCGCCTAACATGGATATTATCATTACGAGTAGGACATGGGCTTAACACTTTACATTGTGCAAAGAGAAAAGAAGAAACATTTAGACAGAGAGAAAGAGAATTGTGGAAAAGAGAGAAAGAGAGAGAGAATTGTGGAAAAGAGAGAAAGAGAGAAAGAGAATTGTGGAAAAGAGAAAGAGAGAACGTCCAAAGAAGTCCCAAAGCTGAGTTGATTGTGTTACACCCTAAATCCTATAGGGATGAGGGAGGGACATGGCTATAGCCTCAAACCCAAATATCCACTTTCGAAATGTTCTCGATTAACGTTCTCGCTCTAACGGCCACTAACTGAGGGAATTGAAAAAGAAAATGGAATGAGCTATTATGGCACAGTGGATAATACATTTCTTATAAGTAGATCAAACAATTACTATGCACATTTAAAATACAAACCAAATGCAAAATCTAATAAACCTTCAAGGTTTAAATAGTTATTACTTTAACATAATATGCATATTCATTTCAATTGATAATACCAAAATAAACATCAATGGTTCAATCTATTAGTCAACCTCATCAAAACACACGTCAATGGTTTATTCCATTGATCAAAGTCATGCTCAAGTATTTAGCCACACATAACGCCCATAACAAAGTGACTAAGATTTCCCTGTGATTAGGTCTCAAACTATTATTAGCTAGTGGCTCAAACCAAAAGGATATCATAAACTAGTATGTGCATACCCACACATCTCTCAATAGGTTTACAAAGACACTAAACACAATCCATCAATTTCAAACTCCAATAATCCATAACCAAAATAAAAAACCATCTCACAACTCAGTTTAACAACCATATCGCAATTTTTCATCATTTGATATACATATATATATATATATATATATATATATATATATGTATATGCATAAATATATGTATGTATATGTATATATATCCAAGCACCTAGAAAATAGTTGTAAAATATTGCGTTGCAAATATATAATAGAGAAGAGATTTGAGAAGAGAAAGCAAGTGAACACTAGAGATAGTAGAGAAAGCAAGATGAGAGAGCTTTATTTCTAGTATCTCACTGTCATGTTTCTGTGTGATTGTGTATTGTATATCAAAACTAAACTCCTATTTATAGGAGAACAAGAATGTACTTATCATTAATATCAATGTATTGAATGATACATGTACAAGATAAGGGAGACAAACGTTCATTGTATAGGGAGATGTATTTAGAACATTTGATACAAATGTACCATAATAAGTACATTGGATAAGATGAATAATGAATATTCATTCATGTATTCTATCCATTCATGTATTTCATAACACTCCCCCTTGAATATTCATCATATTCATTACGAATGTGCATCGAATGATACTGCCTCATTAAAAACCTTAAGCCGGAAAAACCCAGTGGGATAAAAACCGAACAAAAAGGGAAAAAGAGTGCAGAGCACACATGTTATGATCTCTCCCTTTTATGGATGCATTAATTGCCTCGTTAAAAACTCTAAGCCGAAAAAACCCTATGGGAAAAAACCGGACATAAAGAAAAAAGAGTGCAATGTATATATAGTTACTCCTGAGACTAATCATTATTGCATCTTGTGAACTAGCTGCATATCAATGCTGTAATGCATAGTTCATAATATCTCCCCCTCAATAGAGCCATATAGCCACTTCTGGGGCTAATTAATCTTATATCTTATGAACTCGCCTCATACCAATGCCATATACTAATTTCTCAAAACTTGATGTTGGCAATGATTTGGTAAAAAGATCTACAATATTATTTATGGATCGAATCTGTTTAACATCAATTTGTCGACTTTCTTGGAGTTCATGAGTATAGAAAAATTTCGGCGAGATATGCTTGGTCCTATCACCTTTGATATATCCTCCCCTGACTTGTGCAACACAAGCAGCATTATCTTCATAAATTATAGTGGGAGAATTTGTAACCGGTATTAAGCAACAAGAATTATGAATGTGTGTTATAACGGATCTTAACCAAACACACTCTCTTCCAGCTTCATATAAAGCAATAATCTCAGAGTGGTTAGAAGATGTAGCTACTAGCGATTGCTTCGTAGAATGCCAAGAAATAGCAGTGCCGTTATAACAAAATAAATACCCGGTTTGAGAGTGAGCCTTATGTGGATCGGATCTATATCCAGCATCAGCATATCCAACTAAACCAGAGTTAGTGGAATCCTTGGAATAATATAATCCCAAATCTATGGTTCCTCAGAGATAACGGAAAATATGTTTAACTTCATTCCAATGTCTCCGAGTTGGCTCAAAACTAAAACGTGCTAATAAATTTACTGCAAAAGCGATATCTGGTCTCATACATTGTGCCAAGTACATCAAAACCCCAATTGCATTGAGATATGGTACTTCAGGACCAAGTATCTCTTCATCAGATTCTCTAGGACGAAATGGGTCCTTTTGGGGATGTAGAGACCTTACAACCATAGGGGTGCTCAATGGGTGAGCTTTGTCCATGTTGAAACGTTTAAGCAATCTTTCAACATATGCTGATTGATGGACGATTATTCCATTTGCTTTATACTCAAGCTCTAGACCCAGACAAAGTTTGGTTTTACCCAAATCTTTAACTTCAAACTCCTTTTTCAAATATTCAGCAGTTTCAGATAACTCTTCTGGAGTTCTAATTAAATTTATATCGTCGACATAAACTGCTATAATAGCAAATCCGGTTTCTGATTTCTTAATAAACACGCATGGGCAGATAGGATCATTCTTGTACCTTTCCTTAATTAGGTACTCACTTAGGCGTTGATACCACATGCGATCGGATTGCTTTAACCCGTACAAGGATCTTTGCAATTTTATTGAGAATAAATTGTGGGGAGTGCATGCTTCAGGCATTTTGAATCCCTCAGGAATTTTCATATAAATATCAGAGTCTAATGAGCCATATAGATATGCCGTCACAACGTCCATAAGACGCATTTCCAATCTTTCAAAGATTGCTAGGCTAATGAGAAAACGAAATGTAATCATATCCATCACAGGTGAATATGTCTCATTATAATCAATCCCAGGTCTCTGGGAGAATCCTTGGGCAACGAGTCGGGCTTTATACCTGATAATCTCGTTTTTCTCATTTCGTTTTCGGATAAATACTCATTTATATCCAACAGGCTTTACATTATTAGGGATATGAGTTATAGGTCCAAAAACCTCTCGTTTAGTTAGGGAAGCTAATTCAGCTTTAATTACTTCCTCCCATTTAGGCCAATCTTGCCTTTGACGACATTCAATAATAGATTGCGGCTCACAATCATCATCTATAATTTTATGAGTAACTAAGAATGCAAAAGCATCATTAATGATGATTTCATTTCAATCCCAAATTTCATTACAATATGTAATGGAATTATCAGTATTCCTGGGGCTAGTGCTCCTTTCATGGGTTTGCGCCTCTTCAGGGGCAATAAGCTCTTTGGGAGCAAGCACAACGCCAGGCTCTTCTGGAGCGGATTCCTGATTCTTTGCCCTTTGTTTTCGAGGAACAATATCTTTTGATCCTATCGGTCTACCACGCTTCAAGTGCGGGGGATTTTGATCCATTTTAGCTTGTTCTTCGGGAACAGCTATCCTAACTGGAGCATTTGCAGTTGGAATATGATAATAGTGCAAATAAACGTGCAAATATGTCATTGCGCATAGATAATAGGCAAATACGGGACCATCTACAGGATGCGTCCACTAATACCATAAAATATCGAAATGGTCCACTTAGTGGTTGTATTGGTCCACAAATATCACCCTGAATTCTTTGCAAGAATAAAGAGGTTCAAGATTAACCTTTGTTATAGAAGGTTTGATAATGAGTTTTCCTTGTGAGCAAGCCTCACAATTATAATCTTTGGACAACACCTTTATATCTTTTAAATGGTGTCCTTTTGTATTTTGAATTATCTTACACATCATTGAAGCGCCAAGATGACCAAGGTGATCATGCCATAGTCCAAACTGATCAGGGCTTACCAATTTCCAGGATGTGGTGGCGTAGGTTTCAACAGCCTTAATCATGACACAATACAAACCCATAGAAGAAGCTTCTAGCTTCTCATGGATGGTCTTCAGGCCCATCTTATAAGAGGAAATGCCAATATATTCCTTATCTTGCTCATAAATAGTCTCAATATGGTACCCATTACGGCGTACATCTTTGAAACTAAGCAGATTCCTTTTTGATCGAATGCTTAGAAACGCATTCTCAATATGCAGGATTGTGCCATTTGGCAAAATAATTGTAGCATTCCCAAAACCATCAATAATTGGAACAGGACTTGATATTGTATAGATTTGTGCCTTACGCAATGTGATACTTGAGAAAAAGTGTCTACTACAAAATATAGTATGTGTTGTTGCACTATCAAGCAAACAAACATCTTCCTTTTTCTTGGTATTTTCCATTTGCATTTATATTGACAACTTCAGGTGTCAAGTATCATAAAAGTTGCATATTAGTTATATAGTCGAATAAAATTTCAAAAATAAATATTATATATGGTTCATAAGCATTTCATAAAGAACAATAAAAAAAAAAGTAATACATTTAAAGCGAAATAACATAAATTCAAAGTTCAAATTATCATCCACCAATCTCATTCATCAAAGTAATCAGATGTCCTCAAAGAAATCAGAGACATCCAATGATGCATTTGCTATTTCAGGAGCAAGTGGAGTCCCACTAACGGAGATATTGTTGACCTCAACAGTGGTTATGACAGTAGGATTGATTTCAATGGCATGAGATTCACCACGCTTGCCCGTATTCTTTAAAGATGCCTGGTATAGGTCAACAAAATGTTTTGGCGTATGACAGGTATGTGACCAGTGCCCAGTCATGCCACAGCGATGACAAATACTTTCATTAATCACCTTATTTTGCTTCTTTTCTTTGCCATGATTCAGGCCAAAGTTTGATTTCCTAGGGCGGTTAAATTTCTTGCCATCCCTTCTAGGATTATGTTCTTGCCTGCGCTTATAACCCTTAAAATGGCCAGTATTTTTCTCAAAGTTAGCATGTGCTTCAGGCAATGCTTTTGAGCCAGCAAGTCTAAGATCATGATTTTTGAGCAGTAATTCATTGGTTTGCTCAACAGTAAGAAGTATAGAAATTAATTCTGAATATGTGGCAAATTGACGTTGCCGGTATTGTTGTTGCAATACAATATTCGAAGCATGAAAGGTGGAAAAAGTTTTCTCAAGCAATTTTGCATCAGTGAGTTTGATACCGCATAACTCAAGCCGAGAAACGATATCAAATAAAGCAGAATTATAGTCAGACATTGATTTAAAATCTTGCAGTCTAAGATTTTGCCAATCATATTGTGCTTGAGGGAGGATAACAGTTTTGGTATGATTATACCTATCTTTCAACCTCCTCCACAAGATATGCGGGTCTTGAACGGATAAATATTGAGTCTGCAGGCTCTCATGCAAATGACATCGAATAAAAATCAGCGCATTTGCTTTATCCTTTTCATTTGAGGTTCCATCCTTTGTAATTGTATTAGCGAGACCTTGCCCTTGGAGGTGCATTTCCATGTCAAGGCACCAGGATAGATAATTCTTTCCACTCACTTCGAGGATGTGGAATTTGGGCTTTTCAATATTTGCCATAATTCTTGCAAAAATAAATCCTTAAATTAATTAAAAGGATTTTCAAATATCCACCGCTACTTCAGGAGTAGAAGGATACTTTTAAATTTAAAATTTGGCTTCGGGCCAAGAAAAATAAAAACGAAGAATTAATAGAAGAAGATGAAGTATAAGTTGATCAATAAAAAGAATACCCACCTTGCAAAAAATTACTTACTCAGTCGGTAGATCCTCGTGCTGATAACGTGTCGTAAAATATTGCGTTGCGAATATATAATAGAGAAGAGATTTGAGAAGAGAAAGCAAGTGAACACTAGAGATAGTAGAGAAAGCAAGATGAGAGAGCTTTATTTCTAGTATCTCATTGTCGTGTTTCTGTGTGATTGTGTATTGTACATCAAAACTAAACTCATATTTATAGGAGAACAAGAATGTACTTATCATTAATATCAATGTATCGAATGATACATGTACAGGATAAGGGAGACAAATGTTCATTGTATAAGGAGATGTACTTAGAACATTTGATAAAATGTACTATAATAAGTACATTGGATAAGATGAATATAATGAATATTCATTCATGTATTCTATCCATTCATGTATTTCATAACAAAAATCATATTAATAAATCATGAACTTTTCTTAATTCTTTCATAAAATGTTTCAAAAGCCATTTAAAACAATTAGTGCAAACTAAAGTCAAAAGATGACTTCCCATTTCAAATGGACAAAATGACAGTAAATGTCTGATCTAGTTTTATGCAACAAAAAATGCTATTTCTTAACTCATAAAATTTCTAGTCCATATCTTCTTTTGAAACGTGAGTTTACAGCACAAAAAAGAAATAGTATCACTCATCTAGGAGAGTTGAAAACTAAGCTACGATGGTTACTCAAGCCGATGCATTCAAAATCCTAACAATTAATCAAAAACAATATTAAAAGACTAAGTAAAATAATATTCTAATGAACAACCCGACTACATTATGCCTATACGTCAGTAAAACAACACCTATGCGCTAATGAAAAGCTCGCTCATAGCAAAAATCTATTGCTATTCGCTACGCGGCTAGCGCGCTAAACTTGTTCGAGTCATAACTTCATCCACATATCTCTGTTTCAAACAAATGTGAAGTCCATAGAAGATCCTTTTAATATACTATAAGAACCCAAACTTAGTCGCCCAAAAACTTAGCCCCGAAAACTTCTAAAAATCAGCCCAGAGGTTATTGTTCGCAATTTGTCCAGTGCACGTGGCAAAATTCAAATTTTCATTCTAGGCAAACCGTAAGTTCAAATTGAGATCGGCAAATTGTTATAGTTTTACAATATCCTAAACTATCGTTTTTATATATACACACAATCTGAAAACCCCACAGCAATTCATAATTGACTTAAATAAAAATTTCAAGCCCTAATTTCAATAATTCTTTCAATTAGATGATTAGAGGCTTTGATCCTTACTTGTTGTGAAACAGTGTTAATTTGGGTTGTTGAGACGTCCAGATCGATCACGCGCAAAATTTTTCTTCTTTCTCTCCTTTCCCCCTTTTTCCTTTCTCCACAGTCGCCGGTCTTCTTCTTTCTTGTTCATTCCACTGGCTTGAGCGAGTAAAATATATGAAAGAAGATTGAGGTTGGGCTGTGGGCTTGTATAAGAGACATGCGCTGGCTTTGGGTTTAACTAATAGTATATTGGGTTGAATTTATGGTCCGTAAATTACATATTGCACCTTGCTCTCACCTTGCTGGACTGTGACCAACGTCCTTGCCGACCTCGGTCCTGACATGCCCGATGACCTTGCCCTATCAGACGACCACTTCAGCGAAGCAGCCTAGGGCACGAATGACAACGCTTCTAGGTTGGGAAGAATTTTTTTTTTCTAGAAATAGTTCTTTTCTATTTTTATTCCGGGGAATCATTTCTGAGTAAAAGAACGCGTTTGGTAACTACACAAAATTTCTACTATTGGAATAGAAAAAGAATAGAAATGCATTTAGTAACACAACATTTTCTTTTTTGTATTTATTTGTTTTTTATTCTTGCTCATGGATCGTCGACCACCAATCGTTGGTTGCCGTCGCTTGGCGGATGGGCGGCTGCGGGAGGTGGCGGTCGATGGGCCATGCGGCAGCGGTTGGCGGTGACGGTTAGTGGTCATGCAACGGCGGCGACGGGCGGTGGTGGCGGCGGGCGGTGATGGGCGGCAATGGCGAGCGGTGGCGTCTGGTGACCAACGGCGGGCGGCAATGGGCGGCGGTGGCGGGCGGCGGTGGGCGGCGTCAGCAACAAGGCGGGCAGTGGTCGGCGGTGGCTCCGAGCGGTTGGAGGTGGCTGCGGCAAGAGAGATGAATAAAAGAAAAATAAAAAGAAAATTAGCTTATTTCTAGAAATTGTTCTCGGAACAAGAAATAACTTTTTTTTGTTTTTCGTTTCTGCTTCAAATCTATTCCCAGGCTAACTTTCTATTGTGGGGAATAAAAAAACAACTTGGCATTACCAAACGGATTGCTCTTTTTTGTCCTCCGGAACAAAAGAATAGAAATTCGGAAGACAGAAACGTTCTCATGCTGAGCCCTAGTTTCTGGTGATGCCTGATACCACCAGAGTAGCCCAGTAGCACCAGCGAAACTTTAGTGGTGCTATCGCTCCTGCCTCGCCTATGCCAGCAACGCCACTGCTTCCTTTCTGCGCACTGACAACATTACTGCTCAATTCGTTGGCCCACCGAACACCATAGCAAGTTCAAGCGATCCAAGGTAGCCCCAAATCCGCAAACTTCTAGTCCTTGAGATACTTGAAGCGATTTTCTCTTTCCAACATGATTTTACTTGGCAGATTTTCCTGATGAGTACTCATCACAATAGCATCTCTAGTGAAGCCTTCGTGGTTCATCGCCTCTGTCCATGTGTTCCCGGGCACCTGGTAGCCCCGCTACGCTGTTTGCTGCTGTTTCTTTGTTATCGGATGCATTCCTTCGCCAGCCTCTATGAATGTCCCCTCGCCAGTTACCACGAATCGTCCTAAGCAACTGGTTGCCGCAAGTTTCCTCTTTGCAAGTCACCTTTAGAACGGTTTTCAATTTGATAATCCAATTACCTATTTTTGATTATTTGAATTCTAACTTCAATTTGGTATGCAATTTTTGGTGTCCCAAACAAGAAATTTTTGGCTTGTCGGGCTATGGCTAGTGGCTTACCATCTGCTGTGATACCATGAATGGACCTAGACTAGAACTAGGGAAGATGGAGTCAAATTTCCTGCAAATATTGTTGGAGAAACCTTCTTGGAGTATTTTGAAGCTGACAAAACGTTTCCATTAGTCTAGTCTGAAGACTTATAGACTCTTTCATCAAAGTCTAAAGACCTCCAGACTGCTAGACTCAAGATTCAAAGTCTATCGTCATTGACAGTCTTTAGTCTGTCGAAGAAGACTTATCCAGAACTAGATGTTTCGTTAAGGATTTGATTTTATCGACTGGAGAAGATCTCTTGGCTGGATATAGCATGCCAGAATCCATTATTCAAATCAAGATTGATTTAGCGATTGTGGATCCATTGATTGGCGAAGTATACTTGGAAGATTCTACTTATGGAAACCGAGATTCTGATTGTATGGGCGAGCAGGATTGATGGGCTATCGACATGTTCCTTTAATAGCTCGAATGATCTTCCTAATTGATTCCATCCAACGGATAGATTGGATGAATTTCTTTGGTAAGTGCCAACAAGTATGATGGCATAAAGGAGTATATAAGGAAGACGTTCCAGTTGTTTTGAGGGTGTGCGTGATAGAAGAATTCCAAAGTCTGAAGCTTTTTGTTCTTAGTCAATTCATTTGTTGAGCGAAATCTTGTGCGCAAAAGAGAGTCTATATCTTTGAGAAACCTTGAGGAAGTGTGGTAGAGTATCTACACTGTGGAATCAAGGGAGAGCTTTGCTGTAACAACTCTTTTGTTCATAGTGACATCCAACCAGTGGGTTGTCAGTGCGAAAGAGTGGACGTAGGCTTGGAATAAGCCGAACCACTATAATCTCTGTATTCATTTTCTCTTCCTTACTCCCTTTTACTTTGATCATAATTCGTTTTTGTTAACAAAAGGCGAACTTCCTTTCTATTGTCTATTTCGTATTGCTCGCTTATCACGAGAAATTATTTTACACCTATTCACCCCCCTCTAGGTGCTTATATTAGCTATCTCAAATATGCCTTCCTACAGTGGGCGAACAACTCTCGTTCAAGCCCTTTAGGGACAGCCTTTTAGCAGGAAAACCACTCAGCCCTTTAGTTCAGAGCCTAAAGACACTCAGAGATGCCAGGATGGAAATGTTTCTAAAATACACGAGCTGCATTTCTTGGAGGATCCAACCAGGCTGGAGAAGAAGAGGAGTTTAGAAAGCCATAGAAAGGTTTTTCACAAAGCACTCACTTTACTTTGAGGGACTCTGCCTAACACATTACACCCTCCTTGCCTTATATAGACAATAAGAGGTCACAAACATACAAGGACCAGGCTCATGGGTCCGGAAACAAGACAAAGGCACCGGAAACTTTCGGGAGGGAATTATTTGCACGCTATTAACAGTAACTGTACTGTGAACAGTACCTTCCATAACTTAGTACTACAGTAAAAGTGAACAGTAACTTGGTCCAGTGAAATTGTACGGACAACGGCTTTTCAGCGATCTCGTCCGTCATGAGCATTGTAGTCATAGTCTGAGTCATTTGAGCTGTGCATTGTTGCAAAAAGATGTTCTTCATATTTCTGTTCAAGAGCTTCAAGATCATCTGGTGAGAGAATCTGATTTGGACGGTGTGATGAGGATGCTTCTTCATGTGCCCAGTGTGATGCTTCTTCTTGGTTCCAGTTTGTATTGTCATCTCCTGTAGTGTTGACAGGAATGTTTGGCTGAGGCCAATTGGATGGTTATGCATAGAAGGATGTGTTCATACTTTGGGATAAGGACAAAGGTCCCTGATCATAGGGATCTTGGGAAAGAGGTCCTCCCCATCTAGCATACGGGTCCTGCATTGATTGGACAATGTCATCTGCATCTGTCATTTCATGCTACTGTGATGACGCAGCTTGTCCGAAATCTTTAAGTGCTTCTTTAGCTTCTAATGCTAGGTCATAATGATCCCATGCAGTGGGTACATTATAGTTCCAGACATCTTTAGGAATGGTTTTGTTTTCTTGACAGAGAATTCTTTGGAGTTCTCGGTACTGGTGTTCACAACATCCAACAGGTCCTGGATAAGATTTGTGAATTCGAGCTTCTCTGCTATCCAAGTAAGGTTTCTATGAGGCATTAATTATGTTACCATTATTTCTAAAAAAATGCCATGGACGTCGGAAAAACAAAATGGTATGGATTTTAGGATTTGGTGTCATGGTTCTCAGTTATTTTTCCAAGAGATATTTCCAGTGAGTAGGAGGATAGAACCAATTGAGAAAGTCTAGGAGATTGTGATCACTTTCTCTTTCAACATTTTTGCCAAGTAAGAATATCCTGGTGATGTTGGCAATGAATCTTTTGGTTGGAACTACAATAGCTATTAGGTACTTATTGGTTAAGTACCATAATAACGTCTTGAGTTGATCAGGGAAATCATCTTCTTTCCAGGTAAGAGAATGTATGAAAGGATAATCCAAATTTAACCCAAAAGAATAAATAATTGAACATCCTTTGTCTTTGAATAGTTCTGTGTGGCAGTTCCACATGAATTTATCCAGATTTTCAGTGAGACTGTCATTTTGGATTTGTTCAATAATCTCCTTGGGATATTTCTAGCTTGGCAAATCTTTGATCTTTTTAATCTTGTATTTTACTCCATGATTGAGTATATAGAAAGCATGTCTCTTGATGTATATGTTTATTTCTATTGGTGCTTTTGGTCTTGACAAGAAGTTAGCAAGAACATTCTTCTTTCCAGGAATATGTTTGGTTTCAAAAGAGTATTTTGAAAACCATTCGGCCCATCAAAGTAGCTGAGAATTTGGGATTTGCTTCTGTTTGAACTTGATCATTTGTGGGAAAGATGCCATGTCTAATTCAACAATGGTAATGAAGATGCGTTGTTCATCTCCATGCAGAATGATTAGGCGTCCTGCATTCATGTTCCCAGACAAATCCCAAAGGATACGTTGGCCAAGCTCCTTCCAGAGACTTGGATCACCAACTACGAAAAGCTACACCAGCATAACAAGCCTTTCTAGTCTACGGACTCAGAGTACGTACGGAAAAAGATGGAACTGTTTCCATCAAATTTGGCAAAGAAAAGGAAGAAAGTCCTTTTATTTTCCAGACCCGCTTCATGATCGAACCATGTGTTCCTAAATCTATTTCCGAGCCAGATCCAAAAAAGCTTGTTCGGCACTTCAATAGTGATGGACATCCTGTCCATTACTATAAAGACAATTATGGTAATTGTTTTTGGGATCCTTTTTGCCAATGTTCCTACTGTACAAATTCTCCTGACGAGGTAGACCCTCTTGCAAGATCTCCACCTCGACGGAAAAAGGCCAAAGGATAAGGTGTACCAAAGGTACTTAAATGGAGATTCCTCCGTTGATACTCTCGGTGAGTGTGACAAATACCAGTTCATGGTTTCTTATGCACCACCTCCACCACCAGAGTCCAGTATTTCATCCCAAACCTTACCAGATCCACGAAAATCACCTCCAACATCTCCTCCTCAGAAAAAGCAAGCTCTCTCCCCATTTTATAAGCCAATTCTCAGATGGGCTAAGAAACATTCTTACCCACTTGAAGCTCCAGAAGAAGTACCACCCACTTCTTCTATTGCCATGTTCCATGATACTGATTTTCCCCCTCTTGTTAGGGAAAGTTCTAAACTATCATTCCTTGCTCCAGAAGAATTCATTGACCCACAAAACAGATATGGTCATACTCCAAAAATAGCAACCCCCACTGATGTGGATGAACATGGGAGACAGAGAAAGATTCTTGCAGCTGAAGCTGTTCTAAATTGGCAATCAGAGACTCTGTTGGCACAAAACAATGCCTTTAAGGCCATTGATTCCAAAATTGGAAATGTGCAACAAGATCTCCGAAGGTATGATGAAAGTACCAAAAAGATACTTCCTGAGTTCCAGAAAAGGTTTCATGCCTTGGAATTAGGACAACATCTTGGGTATCATTATCTTGAAAGTCCAAAGCCAGAAATAGAGAAGCTCAAGAAGCAAATTCAACTTCTTGAAGAAGGAAAATTCAGACCTTTCGATCCATTGGCACCTTCTGTTAGAACCGGGTTTTTACCTCCACCGCCACAGACTTCTATTTTTGCCACTATTCCAGAAGATCCTTACAGAAGAGAACCAGATATGGTAGAAATAAGAAATCGCCTTAAAGCCTTGCAGAAGGACAAAGGGAAAGACAAAATTCTTCCCACAGAATCAAGTTCGATTGTTATCAGAGAAAGGCTAGATCAGATGATGTTATCTAATCCATTAGAATCTTTTCTAATGGATTTGGGTACTCAGGAACCTGATCCTGTTATCCAACAGCCTGATTCTGTCATTCCAGAAAAACAGCCCCTGTTTCCAATCTAGCAAACTGCTCCTGAGACTGAATCAGATTCAGTATCTCTTTCCTCCTCTTCATCTTTCTTGATTCCTACAAATTGATTCTCTCCCTATAGCACCAAGAACTTCATCAATATTTATGGCTGATCCTCCGCATGATGAAATGGAATCAAACTATTCGACCTTAAAATGGTCGACAAGCAATCCCGTCGGCATGTGTCCATAGCATCAAAACAATTCTTTACCATCGATGATATTCCTTATCATAAATGGCCAGAAAGACTTGAAGAATTTCATACTTGGTTGAATACCCAGTCCATCACCAACCATGATATGAATGATGTCATTTACAATTTTGTTACGAGATTTACAGGAAGTCTCAAACTTTGGTGGCAATCAATTTCAGAACAAGATCAGATTCATTTTCTGATGTCACCTAACTTCGGCCATGCCATCACTCTCTTATATCATGTCTTTGTGGGAAAACCCACTGATCTCATAGAGATGAAAAGAAGAGAATTTTTCGAAAGAAAATGCTGCTCCCTCCAGAAGAAGCATCTTGATAAGCATTACCGAGTGATGCTTTAGCTTTTTTATCAGATTGGAGCAGATCCAAATCTGAAGCATGTTTTCCTTACCTCCATCCCCAAAGAACTATCCCAGATGGTTGAAAGATCTTTTTTTGGAAAACAAAGGAGAGTACAGGATATTCCCTTAGGAGAAATATAGCAAGAAGTCCATCTATGCTTAGAAGAATTATGCTTAAAGCGCCAGATGGTCCGTACCTACATCACAGATGACAAGCGCCTTGAATCAGCTTGTTCTCGTCAGAAGTTAAAAATCAAATGCTCCAAACAAGACTGTGATGGTACTTATGGCAAGTATTCCCGGAAGAAGAAACATTATAAGAAGTTCTGGATAAAGAAATCCAAACATGGCTCCAAGCATTTCCGGAAAAAGAAGAAATGGCGATGCCTACGTAAAAGAAAGAATTACACGAGCCACAAGAAATCAAACCGTTGCTACATCTGCAATTAGAAGGGACATTTTGCCAAAAATTATCCTCAAGCGAGAAAAGGTCAGAATCGTCTAATTCATCACATTGAGAATGAAACAGGTATTTCTCTTGAAAATGATGATATTGAATCCCTATTCTCGGCTAATGAAGAACCATCTGAACAAACTCTTTGTGTCATTCCCTCTTACCAAACCTCCAGTGAGAGTGAGTTAGACTCAGAATCTGAAGATATTTTCCACATATCCTCCTCATCTTTAGAATCAAATCTTGACATATTCTCAAGTCAAACTCATTGTCCCCATTTCCCTGTGAAAATCCTCACTTTAAAATTTGCCAAACCCATCACTGTTATTGCCCTCATTGACACAGGAGCAAGTTGTTCAATATTGGACACCAAAATTCTTCCTGAAGAATTCTGGATTCCTTACATCCGATATTTTAATTCTGCTTCAAGAGATAATTTCTCCACGAATGTCAGAACCACTCCAGTAACCATCCAGTTTTTTCCTCAGTGTTCCATAACCACAAAGATCTTTGGATCCAGTCTTCCCAATAAAGATCTGATAATTAGGTGGGATATCATGACTCAAATCTCTCAGCTTCGTATCATTCTTGAAAAATGTCTTAGATATAAAGACCAATTCTCTGAGTTTGTCAATATTCAGAGACTCTTTTCCATCCAGATGAGTTTGTTAGATCCAATCATGCAAAAATTGTTAGAATCTTGTTCGGAATCCCATTCAGAATTCGCTCAGAAGTGTTCCCATCCTTTATGGGAAAATCCAGAGTTCTTTGTTCGCCTTCCTTTTAAAAAAAATGAAGATATAAATCCAACCAAGGCGAGTCATATGGGAATGAAGCCAGAACACTTGGCTTTAGCTCAAAGGGAATGCTTAGAAATTGCAACAAGGCCTTATTGAAACTTTCAATTCTCAATGGGCTTGTGAAGCTTTTTATGTCAATAAGCATGCTGAGCAAAATAGGGGAAAGATGAGACTGGTAATCAACTATCAACCTCTCAACCTTTTTCTCCAAGATGATAAATTCCCTTTGCCATCTAGAGATTCTCTCTTTACTGGTTTAACCAAAGCCCACATCTATTCCAAATTTGACCTTAAAGCCGGATTTTGGCAATTGGGCATCCATCCTGAAGACAGATCCGAAATAAGATTCTGTATCCCGAACCAGCACTTCCAGTGGAAAGTTCTTCCTTTTGGTTTAAAGGTAGCACCATCCCTTTTCCAAAAGGCTATGTGTCGTATTTTCCAACCAATCTTGTCAAGTGCAGCCGTATATATTGACGATATTCTGCTCTACAATCCTAATGAACAGTCACACTGTCAACTCCTTGAGCAATTTGCAGAAATCGTGAAAAAGCATGGCATTATGCTTTCTCAAAGGAAAATGAATATTGCCCAGACAGAAATTGAATTTCTTGGTATACACCTCAACAAAGGTACATACTATCCAGGGCCACATATCGCCCAAGAATTATTGAAGTTTCCTGAAGATAACTTCACGACAAAACAAGTTCAGCAATTTCTTGGGATAATTAATTATCTCAGGGATTTTGTCCTAAATATTGCAAAGCTCTTGATTCCTTTGCAATCTATGCTGAAAAAGAATCCCCCACCTTGGGGAAAAACTCAGACTAAAGCAGTTGCTGAACTTAAGGAGATTATGCAGAATCTCCCACCACTGCAAATACCATCAACAGGGAAAAAAATCCTTCAAACTGATGCTAGTGATGAATACTGGGCAGCCATTCTCTTTGAAGAAATTGATGGTAAGAGACACCTCTGTGCTCATAAAAGTGGAAAGTTTTCTCAAGCTGAAATGCATTACCATTCCACTTTTAAAGAAATCCTGGCAGTAAAAAATGGAATAAAGAAGTTTGAGTTTCATCTCATCGGCCATCACTTCCTGGTAGAATTAGACATGGCATCTTTCCTTCAGATGACCAAGTTTAAACAGAAGCAGATTCCAAACTCTCAATTGCTTCGATGGGCTGAATGGTTTTCAAAATACTCTTTTGAAACCAAACACATTCCTGGAAAAAAAGAATGTGCTTGCTGATTTCCTTTCAAGACCAAAGCCTCCAGCTGAAATCAACATGTATATCAAAAAGCCCGCTTTTCATATGCTCAACTATGGTGTGAAATACAAGATTGAGAAAATCAAAGATTTGCCAAGTTGGAAATATCCCCAGGAGATTATTCAGCAAATCCAAAACGACAGTCTTACTGAGAACCTGGAGAACCTCATGTGGCAATGCCACACAGACCTATTCAGATTTAATGGAGGTTCGATTCTTTATCCTTTCGAGTTAAATTTGAATTATCCTTTCATTCATCCTCTTATCTGGAAGGAAGATGATTTCCCTGACCAGCTCAAGACACTGTTATGGTACTTAACCAATAAGTACTTAATAGCTATTGAAATTCCTACCAGAAAATTCATTGCCAATCTCACCAGGATATTCTTACTCGGAAGAAATGTGGAAAAGGAAAGCGATAAGAATCTCTTAGACTTTCTTAATTGGTTATATCATCCTACATGTTGGAAACAAGACTTAGAAAAAGAATTGAGAACCATGACACCGCATCCTGAGGTTCACACCATCCTGTTTTTTAGACATCCATGGCATTTTTTCAGAAATAATGGAAGAATTATTGATGCACTACTGGAAATAGGAACCACATCCTATAAACATTATTTGGACAGTCGAGAAGCTCAGATTCACAAATCTTATCCGAGATCTGTTAGATCTTGTGAACACGAGTACCAAGAACTCCAGAGAATCTTGTGCCAGGAAAACAAGACCATTCCTGATGATGTTTGGAATAATGTACCTACTACGTGGGATCATTATGACCTAGCACCAGAAGCTAAGGAAGCACTCAGACAATACAGACAAGCTGCATCATCTCAAGAACATGAAATGACAAACGAAGATGACATTGTCTAGTCTACTCAAGACCCCTACGCACGCTTTGGAGGTCCTCTGTCCCAGAATCCCTACGAACAGGGATCTTCGTCCTCATTCCAAAACATGGACACATCCTTTTATGCACAGCCATCCAATTGGCCTTAGCCAAGCATTCCTGCCAACACTACAAGCGAAAATACAGACTGGGCAGAAGAAGAAGCATCCCATTGAGCTCATGTACAAGCATCCTCATCAAGAAGGCTGGATCAAATCCTCTCACCTGAAGACCTTGAAGCCATTGAACAGAAATACGAGGCACATCTCCTAGAAGACAGCTCAGATGACTCAATTTGTAGCTACAATGCTCATGACGGACGAGATTGCTGAATCCATACAATTTCACTGTAGCAAATCACTGTTCACTTTTATTGTAGCACTAGGCTAGGGAAGGTACTGTTCACAGTAAAGTTACTGTTCATAGTGTGCGAATAATTCCCTCCCGGAAATTTCCAGTGCCTTTGTTTGTATCCGGACCCATTGTTGGTTTGTGACCTCATTTTGCCTATATAAGGCAAGGAGGGTGTAATGTGTTGGGCAGAGTCCCCTGAAGTAAAGTGTGTGCTTTGTGAAAAACCTCTCCATGGCTTTCTAAATTCATCTTCTTCTCTAGCCTGGTAGGATCCTCCAAGAAATGCAGCTTGGGTAGATTAGAAACATTTCCATCTTGGCATCTCTAGGTGTCTCTAGGCTCTGAACTAAATGGCTGAGTAGTTTTTTGCTAAAAGGCTGTCCCTGAAGGGCTTGAACTGGAGTTGTTCACCCACTGTGGGATGCATACCTGCAGGAAATTTACTCTCCTTCCCTGGTTCTAAGTCTAGGTCCATCCCATTTTTGACTGCTAAGATTTCTTTGAAAGTGGAATGGTAATGCATTTCAGCTTGGGAAAACTTTCCACTTTTATGAGCACAAATGTGTCTCTTACCATCAATTTTTTCAAGCAGGATTGCTACCCAGTATTCATCAATGGCGTCAGTTTGAA
Source organism: Eucalyptus paniculata subsp. matutina (assembly GCA_017140255.1). Taxonomy (NCBI): domain Eukaryota; kingdom Viridiplantae; phylum Streptophyta; class Magnoliopsida; order Myrtales; family Myrtaceae; genus Eucalyptus; species Eucalyptus paniculata. The sequence goes on along the minus strand of CM029439.1, from coordinate 5,482,237 downwards.
GAATTCTTTTTCTTGTTGATGGTATTTGCAATGGTGGGAGATTTTGCATAATCTTCTTAAGCTCAGTGCTTGCTTTAGTCTAAGTTTTTCCCCAAGGCAGGGGATGCTTCTTCAGCATTGACTGAAGTGGAATCAGTAGTTTTGCAATGTTTGGAACAAAATCTCTAAGATAATTAATTATCCCAAGAAATTACTAAACTTGTTTTGTTGTGAAGTTTTCTTTAGGAAATTTCAACAATTCCTCAGCATTATGTGGCCCTAGGTAGTATGTACCTTTGTTGAGGTGCATACCAAGAAATTCAATTTATGTTTAGGCAATATTTATCTTTCTTTGGGAAAGCATGATACCATGCTTCTTCACGATTTCTGCAAACTGCTCAAGAAGTTGACAGTGCGACTGCTCATCAAGACTGTAGAGCAGGATGTCGTTAATGTAAATTGCTGCACTTGACAGAATTGGTTGGAAGATTCTACACATGGCCTTTTGGAAGAAGGATGGTGCTACTTTTAGGCCAAAAGGAAGAACTTTCCACTAGAAGTGCTGGTTTGGAATGCAGAATCTTGTCTTGGATCTATCATCAGGATGGATGCCTAATTGCCAAAATCCGGCTTTGATGTCAAATTTGGAATAGATGTGGGCCTTAGTTAAACTAGTAAAAAGGAGTCTCTGGAGGGTAAAGGGAATTTATCATCTTGGAGAAAAAGGTTGAGAGGTTGATAGTTGATTACCAATCTCATTTTTCCCCTGGTTTGCTCAGCACGCTTATTGACATAAAAGGTTTCACAAGCCCATTCAGAGTTAGAGAGTTCAATAAGACCTTGTTGCAATAGTTCTGAGCATCCCCTTTGGGCCAAAGCCAACTGTTCTGGCTTCATACCCATGTGACTCGCCTTGGTTGGACTGATGTCTTCATTCTTTTTAAAAGGAAGGCGAACAAAGAATTCTGGATTTTCTCATAAAGGATGAGAACACTTTTGAGCGAATTCAGAATGGGATTCTGAACAAGATTCTAACAATTTTTGCATGATTGGATCTAATAGACTCATTTGAATGGAAAAAAGTTTCTGAATATTGACAAACTTAGAGAATTGGTCCTTATACCTAAGACCTTTTCCAGGGATGATACGGAGTTGAGAAATCTGAGTTATGATGTCCCATCCAATTATCAAATCTTTATTGGGGAGACTGGATCCAAAGATTTTTGCAGTTATGGAACACTAAGGAAAAAACTGGACAGTTACGGGAGTAGTTCTGACATTCGTGGAGAAAGTATCTCCAAAGGCAGAATTGAAATATCAGACATGAGAAGTCCAATATTCTTTAGGCAGAACTTTAGTATCTAGAATGGAACAACTTGCTCCAGTATCAATGAGAGCAATAACAGTGATAGGTTTGGCAAACTTTGAGTTGATGATTTTTACAGGGAAATGGGGACAGTGAGTTTGACTTGAAAATATGTTCGGAGTTTGTTCTGAAGATGTGAGGGATATATGAAAAATGTCTTTAGAATCTGAATCCGATTCAGTTTCACTGGGAGTTTGGTAAGAAGGAATGACACAAAGAGTTTGTTCAGATAGTTCTTCATCAGCAAAGAATAAGGATTCAATATCATGATTTTTAAGAGAAATCCCAATTTCACTTTCAATGTGATGAATTAGACAGTTCTGACCTTTTCTCGCTTGAGGACAATTTTTGGCAAAATGTCCTTTCTAATTGCAGATGAAGCAACGATTTGATTTCTTGTGGCCTGTGCGATCTTTCCTTTTGCGTAGGTATCGCCATTTCTTTTTTCTTCTGAAGTTCTTGGGGCCATGTTTGGATTTCTTCATCCAGAACTTCTTAAAGTATTTCTTCTTTCGAGAAAACTTTCCACAAGTACCATCACAGTCTTGCTTGGAGCATTTGATCTTTAACTTCTGGCGTGAGCCGGCTGTCTCGAGTTCCTCGTCATCTGTGATGTAGGTGCGGACCATCTGGCACTTTAGGCATAATTCTTCAAGGCATAGATGGATTTCTTGCTGTATTTCTCCCAAGGGAATATCCTGTACTCTTCTCTATCTTCCAAAAAAATATCTTTCAACCATCTGGGATAGTTCTTTAGGGATGGAGGTCAGGAAAACATGCTTTAGATTTGGATAAGCTCCAATTTGATAAAAAAGCTTAAGCATTTCCCGATAATGCTTATCAAGATATTTCTTCTTGAGAGAGCAACATTTTCTTTCGAAAAATTCTCTTCTTTTCATTTCTACGAGATCAGTGGGTTTTCCCACAAAGAAATAATATAAGAGAGTGATGGCATGGCTAAAATCAGGTGACATTAGAAAATGAATCTGGTCTTGTTCTGACACGGATTTCCACCAAAGTTTGAGGCTTCCTGTAAACCTCGTGACAAAATTTTTTAAGTAGGGGAGAGTTGTGACATCCCAAATTTCACCGACCTTCATTAGTGTAATTAGATCATTAGGAACTTAGATTAATTAGATTGGGCCAGAAAGTGAACCCGATGGATCGTGAGAAATGTGTGGGCTTGAGAAGTAAATGGGCCACACGAATTGGACTTGAAAAGTCGAATGAGAGATTATGGGCTTGGACTTGGCTTGAAGCAGGCCAAGGTTCGGAATTATTAGATTTGTAAATTTAGTTTAGTGGGCTGGATTGTTATAGATTAAGCCTATTGGGCCAGAGATGAATATTTAGGCCCGAATGATTTTATTTAATAGATTATAGTTATGATAATTTGATTAATGTTTATAATGCTAATATCAATTTCTAACTTTAGCATTTTTGTGATGAATTCTTTATAGACTAACATTGACTAGTCGATATGTTATATATGTCATGACTTTGTATAATTATAAAAGTATTGAAATCAAGTAGAAACAAATTGAATTTGAGACAACAAACTTGGAGGCCACGACATCTCTCTCTCTCTCTCTCTCGTTTCTCCTTGCACTTGACACCCACGGTTTCATTCCCACAAACCGAGACATGCAAACTCAAGAGACATAATCATTAGCAAATTTCATCATTAGTCTAGCCTAGAGATTAGCCTTGTAGACCTATTTCCCTCTTAAGTTTTGTAACCCTCTCTCTCTCTTCAAGACCGAAACCCATCTTCATCTTCTTCTTTTCTGTTTTTCTCTCGGTCGAGCGGTGAAACCAGAAGCAAACTAGCAACAAACCAGCGATTTCTTCTTCTTGCATGCGAGATTTTGGTGTTGATCTTGAAGAATCTTTGTGTTGTTTAGTAGCTGAAGCAAGGTAAGGAAAGATACAACTATAAATTAAAAGTTATCCATTGTTTTGTCAAGAAAGCTTGTGGGTCTAACCAAATAGTGAAGGATTTGGTTTGTAGTTGCCGTTTTGTGATTAATCTAAGCTTAGTAAGTGTTAGATTGAAGGTAGAAGCCATTGCATGTTGCTTTTGAGTCTTGTATATTTCGAAAACTTGATGAGAGTTGGTTGTTTTGATTGAGCAAAGTGAAGAGATGTTTGCCGAGTGAAGAAATGAGGTGAATTTGGTGATGTGTGAGTTGAAGTGTGGATATATGCTTTGAGCTGAGCTGCGAAAGGATTCTTTGTTGAGAAAACTTGCTGAAGTTACTCTTAGTTGCTGTGATTAAGTAATGAAGTGTTGTAGAAGAGACTTGTGGAAAAATAAATGGTTTGGTCGGGCTAGGAGTGAAGGAATCGTGTATACCTATTCTGTTCTAGGAGAATACGGTTAGGGAGTCTTCTGTTTTGTATTATTTCTTTATGTATATTGATGAAAATAAGAAAGGAACCATTCTACATGATAAAACATCCATTAGATTGAATTAGAAACCTAGCTATGATTATATGAATATGAAAACGTAAAGATAGAAGTGAACTTAGTAAAACCAGTAAACTGTTCTTGTGAGAAACGATTTGACCTTTATTGATTATACGAATTTTTTGTATTTACCTAGTTAGAATTGGACTTCGAATCCTTAATTAAAATTGTAGAAAACATCTTAAGGAATGACGTGTCAAAATTTAAGATTAAATGGATAAGATTTGGCTAGTGAAACAATTTTCTTTGTAGATAAAGAATCTGGACGTCGATACAGGGTGTTAATAAAGATTATGGAAATTGTTACTCTTAATACAGTGAGAATTAGACTTAAGTTTCTTCATGGGAATTGTCAGTCTATGTCTTAAATATAACATACTAAAATTTGGTAGTATTTCAACAAGAATTGATAGGCCTTTTGTATCCGAAACCGAAACTATACATTTAGTTAGTAAACTGTCTGGACCTGAGAACATATACTAGATGTTGTGTCTTTTATATTAGACTTGTATGACACACATAGAGTCTAATAACCTTCTAATAGTTGTTAGTTGTGTAAGAGTAAGTCTCACATCTTATTTGAGATATAAGTGCATATAGTATCATGTGTGTGCAATGAGTGCGGTGCATAGTGCTTGATTATGGGGTAAATATCTGTTCGGTATGGAATGAGACATGACATAATGGGTTTTATCTTATAATTTGGACACGCACGTGTGCTAGGTTCATGAGAGTTAGATATATAGTTAGATACTTTTGAGTCTTTTCTTTTGCATACGATAAATGCATTGATCAAAGGTGTGGTGGTGTGAAATGTGTGCTTAAGAGAGTGAATGAACCCATCAGTATCGAGATACCGGTGAAGCCCTTGAAAGTTTGGGATGCCCTTGCTGAGTGGTCTTGGATGCTTCGGTAGAGAGATATTGAGATGCCTCGGAGTGAGATGCCCTTGTGTGTGATCAAGGATGCCTTAGTTATGTGATACTGAGATGCCTCGGAGTGAGATGCCCCTTGCTGAGTGGTCTTGGGAGGACCTCGGTTGTGTGATACCGGGTTGCCTCGGAGTGAGATGCCCATGATAGAAATATTGTGGAAGTTCGGATGAGGTAACTTCCGGAATTGACTCGATCAGGCCGATAGAGTTCCGATTAGTGATTGATCGAGGGTGGATCATATGCTCACTAAATATAATTCTACTTGGCGAGTGAGTCCATTTACTGTTGTTGCATTGCATCTTGATATGAGATTTAGCTTGAGAAAGGTAAGCATAGAAATGGATGCTCATAAGGTGATTATATACATAATGTGTTAATATCCAATTGTTTAAGCTTGTAATATACTTCCTTTAATATCCTAAATTGTTTGATGATTCTCATGCAATATTGATGACTCTGGATTGTTTAAGTTAGAGTTTTATCATTCTTTACCGGGCAAGGTTGTTTGTTTATACCTTACATTTTCATATTGATAGCATGGATGTACCGCCAGTAGCTCGATACGGGGCGGTAGTGCGTCTTGATGTTTCTCTTCATGACATGTATGATTCCAACATTGACATGATTTTCTCCAAATATGAGGCTACTTTATGGATGGATGACGGTAGAGCTGACTTGATACTGATGAAGTTCGTTGCATGGTTTATCAACCATGAAGGGGAGATATTTGGCCCTTTACCCTTTGGTGCAAGAGGACCTGGAGCGGGTATGGACGGTGCCTAGACGCCTTGGATCACGTAGAAGCTTACTGTCTTTTGTTTTTCTTTTGTTAGATGTGGGCTAGTGTGAGAACTCGTGGAGTAGATACCCTCACCCTTTATCCCTGACTTTTGTTATGTATATGTTGTATTTATAGGTGATGAACATGGAAAGAGTCCAGGTTGATAAATTTTGTAAGCCCCGATGATGATAAGAAGAAATGAAGCTTCTCGTGTTCTTGTTTATGTGCATGAATGATTTGGCTAATATTTGAATATGAAGGTAGAGTGTTTGCAAGATAACCTCATAATATAAACTTTAGATTTTAAATAATCCATGTTATACATGCTAACCTTCAATGGTAAACACTATAGATTATCTAAAGGAGATTACAAGTTAGGCAAGAAGATAATAATAATTATAATTCCACTTGCGCTTAGTACGTGACGCCCTGGGACATCACACTAATTTCCTTTTCATAGTCTATTGCTAAACAGAGTTGGTTTAAAAGCAAAATTTTATACTTTACTCTACAAAATTTGTTTTCGCACCTATTCACCCTCTCTAGGTGCTCGTACTAGCTTTCACAATTGGTATTAGAGCTCGTGTACTCATTTAAGTTGAAGTGTTTTTACTTTAGAGTTAACGATCCATGGCTAGTATGTTGGCTCCAGGTCTGGTTGAGGGGTAAAGCAACATCACACCGCCTAATTTTGATGGAAATGAATATAGCATATGGAAAAACAAGATGAAGGCATTCCTAAGATCAAAAGATCCTCTGGAATGGGATGTGGTAGACAAAGGAATCATTCCTGAAGCTGCAACAATGTTAGAAAGAGGAAAAGAAGCTGTTGAGTCCAGTGAAATGACTCAAGAAGAGATAACCAAGAGACAAGCTCTTGATGCAAAAGCAATTTATTCCTTATATTGTGCATTATCTCCTACTGAATATAACAGAATATCTTCTTGTGAAACAGCTAAAGAAGTCCGGAATAGATTGCACATCACCTATGAAGGAACCGATCGAGTGAAAGAAACCAAAATCAATATTCTGCTCGGTCAATATGAAGCATTCAAGATGAAACCAGGAGAATCTATCACTGACATATTTAGTCGTTTTACATAAATCGTGAATGGTCTTGAGTATCAAGGTCAACCAACCTCTGGACCCATGAATGTTAACAAGTTACTGTGTGGACTTTCCAAAGATTTGAATCACATAAAAACCTCAATAAGGGAGGCACAAAGAATCATGCCACTATTTGTTGACGAATTGGTTGGCACTCTTCAGTCTTATGAAGTGGAGTAAATCAACGAAAATGAAGATCTCAAAGGTAAAAAATCCATTGTATTAAAATATAATGATGATTTTGATGTTACAGATTCTGAAGACGATATGGACGATCAAGAGCTTGCTCTCATGATAAGAAGGTTCAAAAAACTGAATAGAAATGGAAGAAGATTCAATCCGAAGAAACAAAGTTCTCAAAAGTTACAAAATAAATCAGCTGAGGATGATGAATCCAACAAGGATGTAATCTGCTTTGAATGTAATAAAAATGGACACATCAGACCCAACTGTCCCTTACTGAAGAGAAAGAAAGGAAAAGCTGAGAAATACCGAAAAGCTCTTAAAGCAGAAGCTTAGAGTGATACCGAATGTGAAGAAAGTGATGATTATTTAGCCAATATTTGCCTTATGGCACAATCAGAATCAGATTCAGACTCTGAGACAAACTCAGACTCAGCTAGTGAAATTGAGGTAAGTAACTTAAAAATTCCTACTAAAATCTCTAAATATATTGATGAATTGTGTCTTAGTCTCAAAACCTCTCTCAAGAGGATTTCCGAACTTAAAAGGGAAAATTCTGCACTTAAGTAACAGGAGATTGTTTGGAAAGAAAATGTTGAAAAATTAGATAAAAGTGTTACTACTTTGAAAGAAAATGCAAACTTTCTTTCAAAAGAAAATGCACTCTTGAAAAATGATATTTCAAGTATTTCAAAAAAGTTTTCTATAGGATCTGAGAAATTAGAAAATATTCTTTCAACACAAAGACCTTATTTTAACAAATCAGGTTTGGGAATGACTGCTGAAACCATTCCTCTAATTGATTTTCCTAAAGTAAATGAAAGAATTAAACAAATACCTACAAAAGATTCTTACATAAATCATTTTCAAAAAATTTTTGTAAAACCTATAGGCCGCAGTGCTCTCAAATGTTCTAAGTGCAACAGCTCAGAACATTTTGAGAAAGATTGTCCTATGGTTTGAAAACCTATGAGGAAAGTTTGGGCAAAGACCATATATCACACTAACTCCATTGGACCCAAGAAAGTATGAGTACCAAAGAAAGCTTGAGTTTCTTTTTTAAATGCAGGTCACTATCAAGAAAAATGTTAAATGGTACTTGGATAGTGGATGCTCAAGACATATGACAGGAGACTCAAGTTGCTTCATAAAGCTTATGCAAGTTAATGGTGGAAAAGTTTCTTTTGGAGGAAATAGTAAATGCATAATTATGGGATACGGAACCGTAAATATTGGAAGTCTCACGATCAGTAATGTTTTCTTAGTGGAAGGACTTAACTACAACTTGTTGAGTATCAGCCAGCTGTGCGACACAGGTTTCAAAATCAACTTTCAAGAAGGAATATGTTTAGGAACCAGTAAAGACTCATCTCAAACTTTCATGGGGCGAAGACATGGAAATATCTATCTCTTGGAAATCAAACCAGAAAAATCCCAATGTCTAATCTCAATTTAAGAGGAAGCGAATCTATGGCACAGAAAACTTGGCCACATCAACATGAAGCAAATAGCCAAGATCTCAGCAAAGAAACTTGTTCGTGGACTACCAAAACTGACATACCAAAAATCTTATCTATGCACACCATGCGTGTTGGGAAAATATGTAAGAAATTCCTTCAAACCAATAAATCAAGTGTCCACTAATTGTGTACTGCAGCTCTTGCATATTGATCTCTTTGGACCAAGTAGAACTCAGAGCATTGGAGGTAAGAAATATTGCCTAGTAATAGTGGATGATTATTCACGATTCACTTGGGTATATTTCCTGGCAAGTAAGTCTGAAACCTTTTCATATTTTATAAAATTTGCTAAGAAAATTCAAAATGAGAAATGGTATGTTATTTCAAGTATACGGACAGACCATGGAGGTGAGTTTGAAAATCAAGACTTTGCTAAATTCTATGATGAATCTGGCTTTCAGCATGTGTTCTCCTCACCATACACTCCAGAGCAGAATGGAGTTGTGGAAAGGAAGAATAGATCGCTGTAGGAAATGGCTAGAACTCTTTTAATTGAAAGTAACATTTCTTCTCATTTTTGAGTTGAAGCAATTTCTACAGCGTGCTATATTATTAATAAAGTCTTCTTAAGGCATATTCTAGAGAAAACTCCCTATGAGTTGTTCAAAGGAAAGAAGCCAATTGTTTCCTATTTTCATGTGTTTGGATGCAAATGTTTTATATTGAAAAATGCAAATGATCGAGTTGGTAAGTTTGAAGAAAAATCAGACGAAGGCATTTTCCTTGGATATTCAACCACCAGCAAAGCTTACAGAGTATACAACAAAAAGACTCAATATGTGGAGAAATTGATGAATGTCAAATTTCAAAACTTCATGCAAAATCAATCGATTCAGACTTAACCTGAAGAATCTGAATCTGCTCCAGACTGTACAAAGTCTAAATCACCAGAAGTAGCTCAGACTTTAGAAGACCAGCAACGAATGATTGTTATAGAATCAAATGAAGAAAAATATCAACAGTCTGACAAGCCAATCAGCAACTAGAAGCAGAAGTCTAGTCATCCCAAATAACTCATTATTGGTGATATTGATGAAGGAATTCGTACAAGATCCAAAAGGCGTGAATAGTCTAGTGCTGTGGCTCTTATTTCTGAAATAGAACCCAAGAGCATAGAAGAAGCTTTAACTGATGAAAGTTGAATTGAAGCTATGTAAGAAGAACTCAAGCAATTCAGTATCAATGATGTCTAGAAATTGACTCCTAAACCAAAAGGTAAATCTATCATTGGAGCTAAACGGGTTTTCAAGATGAACGAAAAAGAACAAAGTAAGACTCTTGGCCAAAGGATATATGCAAGAAGAAGGGATAGATTATGATGAGACTTACGTACCAGTAACGAGGTTAGAAGCGATAAGATTATTACTTGCTTTTGCTTGTTATAAGAATTTTATGTTATTCTAAATGGACGTCAAAAGCGCTTTCTTAAATGGATTTATCCAAGAGGAAGTCTATGTGGAACAACCTCCCAGTTTTGAAGACCCAAGGAAACTAGACTTTGTATTCAGACTAAAAAAGACGCTATATGGTTTAAAGCAAGCACCTTGAGCTTGGTACGACAAGTTAAGTAAGTTTTTAATTCAAAATGGCTTTGTTAAAGGTAAAGTAGACACTATCCTGTTTATCAAAAGAGAAAGCAAAAATTTTTTACTTGTTCAAATTTATGTTAATGATATTATTTTTGGATCTCCTAATGAAAATATGTCCAAGAAATTCTTTAAGTCTATGCAGGATGAATTCGAAATGAGCATGATGGGTGAACTAACCTTCTTTCTCGGGCTTCAAGTGAAAAAACTGAAGGAGGGAACTTTCATTCACTAAGAAAAATATGCTAAAGAACTTGTCAAAAAGTTTGGAATGGAGAATTGCAAAAAGACTGATATACCAATATCAAGTTCCTTGAAGCTGGACAAAGATGAAGGAGGAAAGAAAGTAGACCAGAAGCTATACAGGAGTATCATTAGTTCATTTCTTTATCTTATTGCTTCTAGACCAGACATTCTGTTTAGTGTTTGTATTTGTGTCAGATTTCAATCAAATCCCAAAGAATCTCATTTAAGTGCTGCAAAACGTATCATTAAATACGTTGCTTCAACCTCTAATTTAGGTCTCTGGTATCCTAAAGAATGAGACTTTACTCTCCTTGGATATTCAGACGTAGACCTAGCAAGATGCAGAGTTGATAGAAAGAGCATCTCGGGCACCTGTCAATTGCTTGGTAATAGGACTGTATATTGGTTTTTGAGGAAGCAAAGTAACGTAGCTCTTTCTATAGCAAAAGCAGAGGATATGGCTCTTGGAAGTTGTTGTTCACAAATTCTGTGGATAAAACAACAGCTAAGAGACTTTGGAATTGAAAAATCATGCACTGAGATTAAATGTGACAACACCAGCGCAATCAATCTCACCAAGAATCCAATTCTTCATTCAAGAGCAAAGCATATAGAGATTCGACATCATTTCATTAGAAAGCATGTTCAAAATGGAGAAGTCTCGATTTAGTTCATTAACTCAAAGAATCAACTAGCGGACATTTTTACAAAGCTTTTGGAGAAAAGTCAATTCGAGTTTATTCGTTCCAGACTCAATATCTTAAAGTCTGAAGAAGTTCAGATTCAAGGCTAAAAAGTCTAAAGATACTTTGACTTAGATGATCAAGAATCACGACTGTAAGTTATTTCTGTTTTAGAAATTTATCTCACGGATAAAATCTCGAAAATGTACGTTCATCTATTAATTGGTATTTGATTGATGTTATCTTCCCCAGTTTTTGTGATTATTGCAATCATTCCTTTTCGAAAAAGAAGTTATCTTTTGAAATGACGGTTATCTATTTTTTCAAAAAGGCAGTTATTTTTGAAAAGGCATTTTTCTATTTTTCCTTTTACGTCGTTCCGTATGCCTCGTTTCGACTGCTTTATATACCGTTGTTTTTTCTCCGTTTTACTCACAAAACCCTAAGAAAGCATAGATCTTCAACTTCTCTTTTGTTCTCTTGTTCTCTTGTTTAATTCTCGAAAAGTTTTCACCTTTCTTGTGAAACAAGCTTGGAATCTCTCAAAGACTGTGAAGAATGTCGTTCCAAAGGAAGTCTACAAGGATCGCGAACAGGGGACCACAACACATGTGTGAGAGTCCTACGCATTTTGACCTCACCGAGGAAGAAGAATCTCCAAGACATCAGCAGGGCCCACAACATTCTCAATAGCATTCATCTCCTCCATCTAGACCTCGGGATATTGATCATCAAGCAGAGGAAGAAATCATTGAAGATGCAGAACCTGTAAGAACTCAAAAGCCTGCTTTTATTTTTAAGCTTTACTCTGCCTTGAAGAAGCGCGGTACTCCCTTGAACTATATTGATGAATTCTTGAAAAAGAAAGGGTATCGAAATGAAACCCATTTTTTACGCACAATTGAACGATTGGGAATTGCTCCTGCGAGGTCAGCAGAGGAAGCATTTGCAAATATCTCAAGCGATCCACGTGTTGGAGGGCTGAGTCAACCTGATGGGAATGATGATGATAAGATGTACACTCATTTTAAGCCTAGAATGGGTGTTGCGGCGAATATTCGAAACTATAGGACAAATTTGTTTCGCTCGGAGGAACACAAGCGACTTTACTCTAAGTTGCTAAAGCGGGGGGTGATCAATCCTAGAAGTGTGGATTTTGATTTTCTTGATTCTCTGAATGTGAAGCTGCGAGAGAAATTCACTCTTCTTCAACTAGAACGGTTTTGTTCTGAGACGATAGAGGCTCATGCTGAACTCACTGCATACTTCTATTCTAATCTAAGTTTCTTGGATGGGAATAGATTCTCATTTAGTGTTCAAGACCAAAACTATGTAGTTGACATGGACACATTGGCTGATGTGATTGGGGTAGAAAGAGGGACATTCCAATCAATTATTGTGTCTATTGGATGTGTGACGGTAGAGCTTGTTCGGGATGGAATGACGGAAGGACGAATTTCATATTCGAGGATGAATGCCTCAAATATTTTGCTTCACAAGATAGTGATCAACTGCCTCAGACTTAAATCGACTTCGAAGACTGATGTTTCAAACTCGGAGGCAAAGCTTATGTATGTCATTAACGCTGGCAAAAAGTTCTCTCTTCCACACACTATCATGTTCCATATGCACAGAACGATGGTGAAAGACAAGGGCTAACTTCCTTATTTAGCACTTGTCACTAAGTTATTCAGACATTTGAATATTCAGCCTCCTAGGATTCTATGTGTTCGAACCTACGATCAAATGGTGGTGGGACTGAAAATGGTTTCCAAAATGCGTCTGAAGGAACTTAACAAGGCTTTAGAGTGATTCAAGGAGAAAACCCCTATTAAGACTCACCCAGTCTCTTCGGCTGCAAAACGGAAAGGGAAGCAGCCCATGACTGCTCTATCCAAGAAAATAAGAGCACTCATCTTGGAGGATGAAGAAGATGAGGAAGATATTACCATTTTTCGCTCTTAAAAGCTTACATCGTTCTGTTCTAGAGACAGAGGAGAGACAGGATCAAGACAGAGAAGAGTCAGAGCAAAGAAGTGGAGAAAGAGAATCATTGAGAAAAGAAGCAGAGAAAGAAAGGATTGCAGAAGAAGAAGAGGGCAGAGGTGAACAAGAGGAAACAAAGCATGAAGAGTACTTCTCACCGCCTAAAGGCAATGAAACAGGGGGAGTTGCTAAGAAAAGAGGTACATCTTCAATTGCTTTTACTAGTAAAGATGTTAGTCGTTCACCTACAGATCCAGAAGACATCTATGCCTCTCAATTCCCTGAGGAAGGTCATGAGGTTTCATCGCCAATTTTGGGTGCTCATACAGAAATGCCATCATCTGCAAATACACCTCAGACTGATCATGCAGAGGCTAATACTCAGACTGATAATTCAGCAGACTTTTGAAGATTGCTTGATGTTCTCTTGGAGATGCGAGGCCAAATTTATGCCCTGGGATGCGAAGTTCAGAACTTGCAGAATGCAGGTCAAGCCTCTTCAGTTTCCTTGCATGACCAAATTCAGACCCTTACTCTTCAAGTCCAAGCAAATGCCAAGGGTGAAGAAGTGGCTCAACTGAAGGAAGATTTGAAAAAGCTGGAAGACACTGTCAAGTCAATGGGAGATTTCCAGCTTATTTGCGTTCCAAAGCAATCCTAATTCCATTCTCTTTTTGTCTCTACCTTTTTAATGCTAACAAAAATGGGGAGAGATGTTGCAGATTTGAGATTTAACGGCAAAAGAATGCTTCAAGTGCCATAACTTTGCCCAAAGGGACACTTAAGTGCCATGACTTACGAAAGGTACACTTAAGTGCTACATTTTAAGAAAAGTGGGATACCTGAGTGCCATCTCCGACGAAGCTAGCCGGAAATCATACGTGGCATTAAAATATTAATATCTCTTACCGATGTGTTTCGCTAGAGAGCTGAGTTAGCTCGAATTAACCCAAAATGACGTCGTTCCGGGTGTTCGCCCAAAATAAACCCCTTAAATCAGCAAAAACGCCATCGTCTTCCCCATTTGCCCTAAATCTAAAACCCTAAATCAGGCAAAATGCTATTGAAGCGCTGGAGCCCTAATCCTGCACCCTAATTTGATTTGCCCCAAATTCTACCACCGAATATTGGAAATAGAGAGCAAGACTTTCAGCAATGGCTCAAATTTCTCTCGCCGAAGCGAAGGAGAAGGCGAGCATTTCTGTTTCTGTGGGTTACCAAATCCAAGAAGAACATCGTGGACTCAAACGAATCTCGGGAGAAGATTCTATGGATATGCCCAATACAGAGAAGGCTCGAAGTGCAAATACTTCAAATGGGTCGATGCGAAATTCTCTCACTGAGCCACAGATGTGATATTGAACCTACTTGATGGATGTCATCAACCTCCATCTACGCTTGTGGACGACTTGGACGATGTTGACTGAGTGCAAGCTCAAGCTCAAGCATCTTCTGTTAACCATTTGAAGAACGAAGTTTCAAAAATGAAAATTAAACAGAAGTGTTACCAAGCGTTTATTGTGTTGTTGTTTCTTTGTCTATCCTACTTTATGATGAAATGTAAAGGACTGGAAGATGAGAAGAAGTTTCTCCAACTGCCATAATTGTAAATGTGTGGGGAAATGTACTTGTTTTGAATGAATGAATGAATGATTTCGACAGTTTTTGCTTATTATCAAATATAAATCAGTGATGATGGAATGTATATTAGGTCGATGTGTTGTGGTGACTATTTTACTTGAATTGAATGTAAACCAGCAGCAAATATGTAAACCAGCAGCTTCTCTGTTTTGCTGCAAACCACCATGTACATAGAAAAGACACGAGTGATTACTCGAGTACTATAAGTTGTATCTAGTGATCACTTAAGTGCTAGTCGTGATAGACAAAGAGTCATTTAAGTGTCAAGTTATTATTAAAAGGATCACTTAAGCGCCACTTATTGTTAAAAGTGAACACTTAAGTGCTAGGTTTTTTAGAATGTGATCAGTTAAGTGGCATTTTTTTTTTACACATCGGCTAGTACCAGCCACCACCACCGCCCACCACTGGCCACCATCTCTAGCCATCATCACCACCAGGCATCCCAAGCATCCACTTGAGCCACCACCAGCCACCACTATGCTGGTGGTATGTTGCTGCATAAGTTGCAAGTGTAAGGTGTCTTACACCAGCTTGCACCAGCACTACCTGGTGCAAGCTGTGCATATTGCACATACATCTTGCACCAGGTGCAACAAAAACCTCCAACCCAACCCACCACCACCAGGCTTTTCACTAGCAGCCACCACTAGCCACACGAGCACCCCAATCACCACCACATATCCACCACCAGGCTTCACCAGCCGCCACCACCAGCCACACTAGCACCCCAGTCACCACCACATATCCACCACCAGGCTTCACCAGCCGCCACCACCAGCCACACGAGCACCCTAGTCACCACCACATATCCACCACCAGAAGTAGCAATAAGTAAAAGAAAAAACAAAATAAAAAAGAAAAAAGAAAAAAGTGTTCCATTGATTTTGAACATCTGTCTCACAAACTCAATGACAAATTAAGTCTCACGAACTCAACTAACTCAATGACAAACTATTATAAAAAAAAAGAAAAAAGAAAAACAAACATCCACAGATGTTTACAACTGACTCATCAGCCCCACAAACCATATCACATCCCATTTCATCAATCAATATGCACAATGCCTCCTGTTCGTGCTCGTTTTGATGGACTTCGCACTTGATTCATAATCCTTGCACTTTTTCTAACTGGACGTGAGACTTCTTCTTTAGCTGTCTTGGGATGCGTTGAGTCTGATGGAGCTGTAATTTTCTTAGGCTGAACTGATTCAGAAGGAGCTGCAACTGTTGTAGGCTAAAACGATTCGGATGGACTCCGCAACCGGGTTCTTCTTACTCTTCTTTCTTGTTGGCGCAGGCAATGTCTTCTTCTTTGTTGGCGCAGCCGTTGATTCTTGAGTTCGGCCTTGAGAGATAAAAACCTCTGAACTTCTCCCAAGCTTCAAAAAGAAAACTCAATTATCAATAAAAGTTTGCACTATAAATTAAATTAAATGCAGCCTATAAAACTTACATTAAGAATAACTATTCCAGAACGGTCATCTGTATAAAGGCCATAACCATATTGTTTAAGCCTCTTCCCAAGAGCCCCTCTTGTTCAAAGGGGAGCGTCACTTTCAGGTACTTGTGATTGGTTGCCTCTTCTTCTCGCATGTGATTTCTTCGGCTCTTGTGGCTGTTCAGCTATAGAAGGGGCTTCTTCGGCCAATTCTTCAGCTAGGCGTCTTGTAGATGGCCTTCTTATAGGTGGCTCTTGATTTGGCTTTGGCTTTCTTCTGGTTGTTTTTCTAGTTACGCCTTTAGCTTCAGTGACACCTTCGGTAGGCTTTGGTGGTGGCCCTTGTGATGACCCTTCTAGTGGCCTTTGTGATGACCTTGGTGATGGATCTTGTGGTGGCCCTTCAGTTGGGCCCTCTATTAGCAGCTGAGCTCTAGCTTGTCTTCTTTGAACCCGAGAAAAAGGCAAAGGACATCATAAATATAACATCAGGCCATATTAGAACGTAAATGAAAAGTAAACTCAAATCATTTAACTGACCGGGTATTTTTTTATCTGTTGCTGCTGAAGAACAGTCAACTTAACTGGCCCTCCAGTTGTTTTAGCCAATCTTGCAGCTGGCTGTCTTCCACCTTCGGTTCTTTGAACAGGCCCTTCATTTTTAGGTATAGTAGGGGCTTCGGCCAATTCTTCACGTGTCACCGTGACCTGACAAAGACAAAAACATTACATACATGTCACTTATATCTATGTACATATTCATAACAAACCATAAAGTAACATAAACACAATTGTCATGACTTACTAGGTTTATTGTCGTCGACTGAAGAATAGTCGACTCATTTCGCCTTTCTGTTTCTCCTTCTCCAACTGTCCCTTCACTAGGCCCTTCGGCTGGCCTCAATTGTTCATGCTGCTTCTTTAATTGACAACCCTTAATATTGTGCCCTGCTATGTGGCAAAAAGAGCACTTTATCGGTACACCCATCCTATTCATCCTACGGTAACATGAGTCCTCTTCCTCCGTCATTTTTTCTTTTTTTCTTTGGACTTCCCATTCTCTTCTTTAGTGGCAAAGGTTGAGGTGCTTCGTGATCCGTTGGCTCCCAGAACTTGCTACTTCTAATTGGTTGCAACATGAATTGATACGAAGCAAGATATTTCGATTTCTTGTACCAATCATCAAGGTAGTCTTTTGTGTTATGGCCCTTCAATTGAATTGCACATATGGCATGTGCACAAGGAATTCCACTGAGTTGCCATGCTCTACATGAACAATTCATCGTATCTAAATGGACAACATACTTATCGGAACCCTTCATTATCTCATATCCTTCATCCTTATTCCAAATGGGATGACAATACCTACTTGCAGCAAAATTGTCATCCAATTTCTTAGCAATCCTAGGACCATATTGCTTAGTCCACTTTGCAGTGTCATCTCTTTGTCTGTGCAGCCAAGTCATGACCAAAACCCGTATGTCTTCAAGCATCGAGATAATTGGTTTACATCTAGCATCTATTATCCTCCCATTGAATGCTTCACAGATGTTGTTATCAATGTTATCGCACTTGAATTCCTCGCTGAAGAACGCCCTACACCAATGCTTCGAGTCTGTTTGGAACAGTGCATCATAACCATCCTTTGTCAATTGAAGCATCTCTTATTTGGCCATCCTAAAGTCAGCCATATTCGTGCTCTTTGCTAGCTGCCAAAATTGCGACTGCAACTTGTCCCCTTTATAGGTCTTTGCCCAATTTGCGTATATGTGTCGTGCACACATTCGATGTTCAGCATAAGGCAACAGCTCAGCTATTGCTGGAACAAGTCCCTGCAATAATTGAAAATATAAAAAAATGTAAGCAAATGACATGTTGATATCAAAAAGCAAACAAGTGACAAAATTTTTTAAAAAGCAAACATTACCTTTTGTTGGTCGTTCATGAATGCCCACCCTGCCCCATTGTTATCTCCAAATCAGTTATCAAATTTTTTAGAAACCAGGACCAATTGTCCTTGTTCTCTACCTTCACAACAACCAAAGCCAGGGGAAACATTTGGTTGTTTGCATCTCTTCCAATTGCGGCGAGCAATTCTCCCTTGCACAAGCCCTTCAAAAAACACCCGTCCAATCCTATAATCCGTCCACAACCAGATAAAAAACCTCGTTTGCATGCATCGAAACAAACATAGAATTTATCGAACTTCGTCCCAGTATCAGGAAGTGGTCTCTCCACGACCTCGAGGTACACTCTACTTCTAGGATTTTGTAGCCTACACTCCCAAGCATAGTCCCACAACTGTCCATATTCACCGCTGTACTGACCAATGAGTATCTTCATCACCTTTTGCTTCGATCTTTTACATTGATTCCTAGATATATTGATGCCTACCTGCTCCTTCACTAGCATCCTGAACTGAGTAGTATTCATATGAGGCATCAGCTTAATCAATTTAAAGAAGTGCTTCGATAACCATGCACTTGTTACCCTTTTATTCTCAAAATTAATGGAACAAGTATGTTCCTCTTGGTAGGCTCTAATCTGGAAAGATCCAGTTCTCTTAACAAATGCGCCATAGATCTTCCATGGACAATTTTGCTGTGAACACCTAGCTCTTACAAAGGTCTTAGCGTTTCTAATGAAGTCAATATTCCTTTGTGCATCAATGGAGATCTTCAGTATAGCTTCCCTAAATTGTTTAGCATCATGAAATTTCATGCCTACCGACAAAGTGGGAGAGGCAATGGATGGATCATAAGAAGGAAACTTACTTTTCCTTTTCCTTCTATGCACAGGTTCTTCATCTTCTTCAAGCTCATCCTGGGAAGTAGCATTCTCGACGCTTTCTTCATAGTCAATCTCCTCGCTAGAAGCACCAGCATTTGAAGGGCCTTCGAGTCTGTTTGGAACTTCCTCGGCTACTTGCAAAGCTGCAAACTTAGCGGTCAAAAAATCCCTTCGCTGTATTCTTGACTGTACAAGCTCCTCGTCGCCGTCATCACTTATAAAATTTTCAGTAGGCAACCCTCCATCATCATCATTAGTTGATTCAGCTAATTCCCAATTTAATCCATAGATTGTGACATCACCTATGTCATCATCACTTTGGTGAACTGCATCTGCACTTCTCTCATGTCCATCATATCTATCCTGCCCTCCTTCGACCCTAACGTTAGTACTACCTTGAATACCATCTCCTTCTTGTCCTACTTCGGCGCTCTCTCCATCATCATCTTCATCCTCACTTTCACTATTGTACTCAACAAATATTTTTACCTCTTCACCATGAAGATAATGGTATAGAACATCCCTAAAACCATTATCATCTTCTAAGCATCTCAAACCATATCTTAAGATGCCTTCTTTATATCCACAAAGATGGTGCCCTCATTTCCACCCTCATACTCCCACTCATCCTCCCCAATCACAAATTCCCCATTGTAGCAAACTATAACAACGACATAATCCTTGTCATGCGCCATTACTGCACCAAGAACAAGAAAAAGAATCATTAGTTTTTGGGACCACTAGACAATTACACATGGGAGTCCCCCCACTCTCATGGATTTTAGTAAATAGAGGCCCCCACACTGACAATATGCCCCTACATGACAGCCAAGAAAGCCAAAAAAGAGGTCGGCACTTTAATTATTTGCCTTCCCTTCCCTTAAAATATTAACCAAAAATAGAGATCCCCACAGCAATCACAGCCCAAGCATGTCTACTACATTAAACGTGTGATGTGAGAGAATGTACATTAACTTAAGCAAATCAAAGCATAGCATACTCTGACATCAACTTAATCAAATCACAGCAGGATTATGTTCTTATTCAGGATTTTGGATTGATAAACATAGCTTATATAGAAATCACAATAGGATTTTGGATTGATAAACATACCCTATACAACAATCACAGCAAGGTGGTTCAAGGACATACCCTATACAGCCTCACAAACAGGGTGGTTCAAGGACATACCCTATATACTCTCACAAGCAGGGTGGTTCAAGAACTTAGTTTTTTTTTCTCAGAATGGCATTAGTCACCTGCTTTACTAGGATGCTCTTAAGGAGATGCATAGACAGTGATCTAACAATCACATACTCTGACATTGGCTTGAAAGACAAATTCACCAAAATAATTAGAAATCTAGTCTCTTTGTGTAATGTCAGCAAGTTTCAGTTGAAGTGTATCAACACAAATTCCATCGGAGTTGTAATAAAATAATTGAGCCATAATTAAATAATTGAGCGAGCCCTAATTAAATAATCGAGCCCTAATTTCATCACAAGGGAGGGGGAGAAGGGGCCAAACCTGGACGACCGACAATGGTGAGCGGTGATGACGACCAAGGATGGTGAGCGGTGAGCGGCGACGGCAACCAACAATGGCGACTGACGACGGCGACCGATGACTAGCTCTAGGCGTGAACGGCGATGGAGAGAAGGGCCTGTGATCTACTGTGAACGCAGACCGCGAGGAATGGCGTTTAGGTCAGCCAACCCTAATTAAATAATCGAGTGAGCCCTAATTAAATAATTGAGCCCTAATTTCATCACAGGGGAGGGGGAGAAGGGGTCGAACTTGGACGAGCGATGATGGTGAGCGGTGACGACGACCAACGATGGTGAGCGGTGAGCGGCAACGGGGACCAACAGTGGCGATTGACGACAGCAACCGATGACCAGCTCTGGGCGTGAACGGCGACGGAGAGAAGGGCCTGAGATCGACTGTCATCGCACAATGACCTAAACGGTGTCGTTTAGTTTAGCGCACTCAATGTGGATGGACGACGTCGTTTTTGTCATCCATGTTGGCTTTTTTTAAATAAAAAAAAAACATTTGCCACATCAGTAAAAGAAGTCGCCGAAAATCGCCGGAAAATGCCACGTATGCAATTTGGCCGGATTTTGGCCGGATTGGCACTCAAGTGATCCCTTTTGCTCCGATTTTGGCACTTAAGTGTACCTTCCGTAAGTTATGGCACTTAAGTGTCCCTTTGAGCAAAGTTAAGGCACTTGAGGGGTCCACACGTCGAGATTTAACTCTTGACTTTTTGATTGACGTTACTTTTGTTTAGTTTGGTTGTGGTTGTGACTAGATTGAATTTGGATTGTTTGATCGTTTAATGTTTGCAATATCTTAAGCGCTGTTAGTATTCATGGCAATGATAGTTGTTTTTAACAAGACTAACCTATTTCCTGTGGATGCAGATTTTTTACTAAATCAATTATCTTTTGTAAGATATCCATGTTTGCTTGAGTATTGTCTTGCAGGTCAAAGATATCCAAATTTGCAGGAAAGTTGTCACCATCAAAAAGGGGGAGATTGTTGGAGAAAACTTCATTGCGTGTTTTGAAGCTGACAAAACATTTCCATTAGTCTAGTCTGAAGACTTGTCGATTCTTTCGTCAAAGTCTGAAGACCGCCGGACCGCCAAACTCAAGATTCAAAGTCTATCCTCATTGACAGTTTCTAGACCGTTGAATAAGACTTATCCAGAATTAAGTATTTCTTTAAGGATTTGATTCTATCGACTAAAGAAGATCTCTCGGCTGGATATAGCATCTCAGAATCCATTATTTATCTTGAGATAGATTCAGGCATTTTGGATCCATTGATTGGCAAAGCATACTTGGAAGGTTCTGCTTATGGAAACCTAGATCCTGATTATATGGGCGAGCATGATTGGTGGGCTATCGTCATATTCCTTAAATAACTCGAAATCTTCTTAATTGATTCTGTCCAACGGGTAGATTGGAAGAGCTCCTTTGGTAAGTGCCAACGGTTATGAAGGCATGGAGGAGTATATGAGGAAGACGTTCTAGTTATTCGAGTGTGTGCGCGATAGAGAAATTCCAAAGTTTGAAGCTCCTTATTTTTTGTCAATTCAATTATTGAGCGTGAACTTGTACTCAAAAGAGAGTTTTTACTTCTGTGAGACCTTGAGGAAGTGCATCAAAGTCTCTACACTGTGGAATCAAGGAAGAGCTATACTGTAACAACTCTTTTGATTCGGTAAAAGAATGCTCAAGTGCCATAACTTTGGCCAAATGGACACTTAAGTGCCATAACTTAGGAAAGGTACACTTAAGTACCACATTCGAAGAAAAATGAATCACTTGAATGCTACTCCGGCCAAAGCCGGGCCAAAATACCGACGTGGCATTTTTCTGGCGAAGCGCACTCAAAATGATGCCGTTTCGCACGCTGACGTGGTCAAAAAATATAAAAACGGCGTCGTTTTGGGCTGATGTTGTTAAAAAATAATAATAAAATAATTAAATTAAATTTAGTTAAAATATTAAAAAATAATAATTTTAAAATTAAATTTGGTTAAAATATTTAAAAATAAAAAATAAATAAAAGGGAACGGGGGAGGCGGTTGAGGGATTAGCCCTCGCCATCGCCCACCGCCGGAAGGGCCGGCGACGGTGGGGGGAGGGTCGGCCGGGGTCGCCGGCCCCTGGCCAGGGCCCGGCGACCCTGGCCTACCGGCGGCGAGGGCTCGCAAGACCTCGCCCCAGATCAAGGCGAGGGTTGGCGGCCCTCGCCCGGCCAGGCCAAGGGTCGCCGCCCGCCAGGGGTCACCCCAGCGAGCAGCGGCCCTTAGCTCGGCCGGGCGAGGGCCGCCGACCCTCGCCTCGATCTGGGCGAGGGCCGCCGACCCTCGCCTCGATTTGGGCGAGGGCTCGCGGCCCTCGCCCAGATCCAGCGGCGAGGGCTTGCAGCCCTCGCCCAGATCCGGCGAGGGTCAGCGGCCCTCGCCCGGTCGGGCCAAGGGCCGTCTCCTGCTGGGGTGACCCCCCGTCATCGCCGGCCCTTCCCGGTGGCGGTGGGCGGCGGCGGCGCGGGCGAGGGCTGATCCTCGCCCGCCTCCCCCGTTCCCCCTTTTTTTTTCAATTTTTTAATTTATTAATTATTATTATTTTTATATTTTAAATAAATTTAATTTAATTAATTTTTTTTATTATTTTTTAACCACGTCAGCCCAAAACAATGCCGTTTTTATATTTTTTGGCCACGTCAGCGTGCGAAACGGTGTCGTTTTGGGCGCGCTTCGTCGGAAAAATGCCACGTCGGCATTTTGGCCAGACTTTGGCCGGAATGGCACTCAAGTGATCAATTTTACTCCGATTTTGACACTTAAGTGTACATTTCATAAGTTATGGCACTTAAGTGTCCCTTTGGTCAAAGTTATGGCACTCGAGAGGTCCGCACGTCCTTTTGATTCTTAGTGAAATCCAGCTGGTGTGCGGGAGAGTGGATGTAAGCTTGGATTAAGCGGAACCACTATAAACCTTGTGTTCTTATTCTCTTCCCTAAGCTCTTTTATTTTGATCGTAACTCTATCTGATTATTAAAGTCTCATTTCCTTTTCATAGTCTATTGCTAAACAGAGTTGGTTTAAAAGCAAAATTTTATACTTTACTCTACAAAAAAAAATTTCGCACCTATTCACCCCCCTCTAGATGCTCGTACTAGCTTTCACAACGGTAAGTCATGTCTGGGATCTCTCGGAATTGGATCACTCTTTGATTTGGGAAATCTTTTTTGCCATTTCATTCAATGTTAGATCTAGACTAAATCCATCGGAATAGTTCAAAATTTCTCCAATGGAATTGGCCCCTATGATACAAAAATGAACCATGACACATCAATCCTCTTTTTCCTGTGCTTCTGATCTGACAAATCTAAGCTGATCTATTTAGTGCACCCTCGGCAACTGCAAATACCAACTCCAGATCACTGTTCTATCTTGGATACTTTGAAGTGTATAATAATGAGTTTCACCTATTTATGAAGGCAAAGTATGGAGGCGAGGATTTGAAGATGATCCGTGCAGAAGATAAGCAAGATGGTGAAAAAGACGGAAATACGGAAGCCGAAGAGGCGGGGAGGCAGCATGTCGAGACCTTTGGAGATATAGTCAATTCTCTGAATGACAGAGAAGGCAGAACTGGAGGACGTGCACAAGAGGCGGGTAGCGGAAATCATAAAGGTGCTAGCCAAGCGAAATCAACCCGGCGGCAGTCCTGAAGGAACCCCGAATTCGCCGTTCCTAGATGAGGCGTTCTTGGAGTTCACGAAGAAGCTTCCCCGTAACATCCCGCGGACCAATTCTCTCTCGGTGGCATCTGAATACGAATGGGTCGTTGAGGTGGCGGAGTACAAGATGACCCAGAAATTAGCTCCAGTCCTAAGAAATTTGTTTGCGAATTGCGGAGACGTAAGCGAGGAATCCAGATTAACTCTGAAACCGAAGATCGTGGTCTTCGTAACGCTGTGTGGTACCATATCCAGCATGGCTAACACGAGAATCGCTGACGTCACCGAACTATTGTTGTACAACTGGTGGAAGTACCTGATTTTCGTTCACCTTACAGGATTCAAAATCCAATTGGCAATCAACCGACTGAAAGTCATCATGCGCGCTCACTACACCGATCTCCAAGATGATAAAAACTCCATCTTGAGGACAAATAAAGAGATCAGGGATCTCTCCAAAGACATCAAGGAATTCCAGCTTAAATTAGATAGATTGAAAGCCAAACGTGGACGGATGTCGGGCTCAACAGAAGAAAATTTAGTAGAAGCATGTTCAAAGAACGTGTTAGCATGGGAATACTGAACCGCGAGCCATCGTAAACCAGACAACAGTCTTTACTTATGGCAATTTGAGGTACTTGCTATGGATTAATTAGTAAGTACTAGTATTTTCCTGTCGAGCTTTTTTGTCATACTGCTTGTAAAAGTAGATTATAGACGATAGATGAAATTGAGTTTATGATGATTTCAGGTAAATAATAACCTATAGAATTATATTTTTTTTGGTGAAGTAACCTATAGAATTATATTACTAACCATATACACCCGAAATTGTGATGGTTTGACGTAAATTACAACCAAGAAAGAAAAATATCAACATTTTCATTTAAATACGGGACTAGATCCTTTTTTCTTTTCAAACGAGACCGATGCAACTAGCTGTTCACGCTTGACAAAATAAGATTTTAAGGCAAAAACAAGGCGAATTATAGTATCCAGGAAGCACTGTAACTCTTTGTTACTCGTGGTTGGATTGAAAAGCGAAAAATCATAATCATTCAGATTGAGATATATTGAACCGCTAAGATGTGTCGGGATGAGAAAAGCACCCACGAAGATAAGATGGTCTGACGTAAATTACAACCAAGAAAGAAATATATCAACATTTTCATTTAAATACGAGACTAGATCCTTTTTTCTTTTCAAACGAGACCGATGCAACTAGCTGTTCACACTTGACAAAATAAGATTTCAAGGCAAAAACAAGGTGAATTATAGTATCTAGGAAGCACCGTACCTCTTTGTTACTCGTGATTGGATTGAAAAGCTGAAAATCATTATAATTTAGATTGAGATATACTGAATGTGGCACCCCTTGAACGGCCCCCGATCTGTTGGGGTCGCCACAGATTACTTGCTTTCTCTCTACCTGAAGGTCTATTACTTTGATACCGTGATATTTTCAGGAAGTCCTTGAGTCTTGGGGGTTTATAATTCTTACATTGGTCCCTGCGCAGCAATATAGCGGAAGCATATTCAACATCCCCCTATCCCATATTCAGAAAACGATGCACACTAACTATATATTTTTATAGGTAAAGGCCAGACACTTTTATTTACATAAACCTTATGGACATCATTCAGTCGGTACACCAAAAATGCCGCGGTTTCCTATACCTGGCTACATATCAAAAGATACCTGATTGTCTTTTTCCTAATAGCCATATACATAAGTCCATCAATTAGTGTCGGCGTCCAAAAATGCTGCCTTTGCTAACCCTCGCTCGCGGTCACACCCATCCATCCGATCCATCAGCTGGCGGCAATGGTAGCAGCCTCGGCGTGTGTCCATCTCGGCGGACGAAAATAGCCAGATACTCCTGCAATATGGGGCTGGCAGGAGGACCAACGTCAAACATAATCAACACCCGCACCCGAGCAAAGGATAGTCCTCGCACTTCGGGATGGTGATGCTCCGACACCTCGCATTACAGGTCGACCAAAAGTCCATAAAATGTACCGGGAGCTACGAGTAGCATACGCATCTTATCTAGTCTGAAATGTTAGTCCCCAAACGGGGTGAGTACAACCACTCAGCAGCAAAAGATCCATTAAACTATACTATACAAGCCATCACGATCTAGTTTTATGCAAGATAGACAAAAACATATTACCAAGGAATGAGTATGCATCAAAACCCTAAAATTCTTTAATGCAATGGCAAATGCAGTTTCAAAAGATCAAGATGCATCACGTTCAGTCACACAAGTCCCGATCATAGGGCCAAATTGTTATGACATGTCCCGTTCCATGCCATACAATTTAGTCCCATAACCAGACCACACTCACACTTAGCAGAACCATCGGTTTTAATATTCAAAAAGTTTTATCCCCACAAAGGACTAATGTTTGTGTCCTTTAGGGATTTCACACCCAACCTGACGTCGCGAAAGCCTTTGGCATCTAGCCACTAGGCCACCAGGCATCCAGAGCGTGTTTTGTTACACCTCTTAGGCATTTCGCACCTCGCTTGGTGTTGGAGAAAACTTCCTTGAGTGTTTTGAAGCTGACAAAACGTTTCCATTAGTATAGTTTGAAGACTTGCAGACTTTTCCATCAAAGTCTGAAGACTCCGGACTGCCAGACTCAAGACTCAAAGTCTATTCTTATTGATAGTTTCTAGACCGTCGAAGAAGGTTTATCCAGATCTGAAAGATTCGTTAAGGATTTGGTTCTATCGACTGGAGAAGATCTCTTGGCTGGATACAACATGTTGGAATCCATTATTTAAATCAAGATTGATTCAGGGATTTTGGATCTGTTGATTGGCGAAGTATATTTGGAATGTTCTACTGTCGCGACCCAATTTTTTCGGGTTCACCACCTAAAACTAGGTTAATGGACTACTAAGCCTTTAAGCTTAGCTCGGGCTCTCCCAAGCCCATACCAATTCGCGACTTAGGTTCAAATTTCTTAACATGCAAATTGACTTTATTTAGGAGTGCCACTAATCAGTTTATGGTAGGTCGATTAGACACCTAAGTAAAATAATGGAAGAATTACTTTACTCCTACTAACCAAAGACAAAGGATACGGGGACTTGGTTACACCAGACTATCCTAGTGCCTTTTCGGTACCTTTTTATTTCATTTTCAAGAAAATGTTTGGCAATTGAATTGATTTTAATTTAACTTCCTAACATGTGAGGTGATCATACATGTGCGCATACCACCAATGTAACACTCAAGAAAGCAATAATGCAAAACATACTTCGAAGCAACGAAAGCATCTGCATTATTAAATCAGAATTCACATCAACCATCCTAAATATGATTTCTAATTAACACGTAATTTTAATTTTTGTTTTCGCTTTTCTTAATGAAAATCATGCGATGTATGTTAATAATCTAATATGACATGGCAGCGTGACCTAAACTATATGACATGAAGAAATGCAATAATTAAATGCAATCTAAATGACTTAATTTAATGACATGCAATGCGATGCAATGACATACAAAATTATTTAAACTAAAATGACATGCAGCATATAATTTAGTATGCGAGTTATATGTCATGCAACATTTATTAAATGACCTAATCTAATGACGGGCAATTTCTAATTAGAAATGAACCTAACAATAATCACTAAAATGACGTGCATTTCATGGACTTAATTCCATATAACATGGACATTTTTATTTTCTTAACAAAACATGCAATGACGTGCAAAGAATGCCCTAATTCAACATGATATATGCATGATAGTTTTTTTTTTATTTTTTATTAAAAAATTCGAAATTTAAAATTTCCATGTAATTAAAAATGCAACTTAAATTAAACAGAAACTAAAAATCCTAAATGAATGCATTTTTAAGTTTTTTGGTTTTTTATATTTTCCGAACTGAAATCCCTATCCTAGATATGCCAGATAACAAAAAATATTCCAAAACAAACTGAATCCTAATTCAAATATTTTTTAGATTTTTTAGTGGCTTTTTAAAAACAATGCGATTACCAACTAAAAATCTAATCTAAACTAATCAAGGCATCCAATCAAATAAAGAATTACAATGATTGAAAAAATAACCTGTTATCTCACAGGTCAAATTAACGATTACTATAATCCTGAATGTCACGACAAGAAGATCAAAATAACTAAAAATCTAATCCGAATTCTTACGGATCAAATTAATAGTTATATTGATTCAACAATTAATATGCTATCGACCAAAGTCCCAAGAATTAATATAATTAAAAAAATGACCCGATATCTTACGGGTAAAATTAATAATTATAATAATCTTAGGGAATACCCTTATGGATAATGCCTGTAAGATATTTTGAAATAAGCATCGACATCCGATATTACAATGTAAATGAATTAAAGAAAGCTATCAAATAAAGCACAATAAATAAACGAGAATAATAATAATACTAATAATAATAAACTAATCTACCTAATTGGATTTCCTTTTTGCTTTTTGTTTTTTTCTTTTCCCCGCTTGTAACCGTGGGTCTCCAAGGCAGCAGGTCAATCGGCACGGCAAAGGGGATCACCGGCGAGGCAAGGTAGGTGGGCGTCTGGCGTGGGGCAGCGAAAATTGATGCCGGCAAAGGACTTCGGCGAAGTAGGGCACCGGCGAGGGAGTGTCGCAGGGCGCGAGGCTTGCTGTCGGGCACCGAAGAGACGCGAGCAACAGCGATGTTGGCTCTGGTGGCGTTGGGTCGCGGCAGGAACATCCGCACGACGGTGGCTGAGCGTCGGGTCTCGGCGCGGTTCGGCAGCAGCGTCGAGAGCAGCAGCGTCGGCGGGCGCTCGGGCGAAATAAATGCGAGCGGAGCAGGGGCAGGGCTCGGCGCGGCACGATGGACTCAGGCGGAGGAAGACTCAGGCGTCGGGGACTCGGGGCGGCGCGGCGGTTGCAGCGGACGGGACTGGCTTCGAGCTCCAGGCGGTGGCGGCGTGTGCGGTGAGGCGGTTCACGGACGGAAGCTACGTAGGGCGAGCGGCGAGGAGACGATGAACGGTGTCCTCCGCCACTTGTACTTTTCCCTCTACTTTTCTTTTCTCTTTTCTCTCACCTGTCTCTCTCACGTCACCTTCCCTCTTTTCCTCTTTTCCTTTGACTTTTCCTTGCACTCCCTCTCTCTCTCTCTTTGTAGAAGCAAAACTTCCCTTCACTTTTTCCTTGTTCTTTTTTTTTCTTTTTCCCCCCACACCTCCACGGACGGCTTCCTTTTGGCCTTTTTTGTGTTTTTTTTAGTCTCCAAAGAAGCTCCCCCCAGGTCCTCGTACATGGTTGCTTTTATAGGGGGTAAGAGATAAGCTTTCGATTTCCCCTTCAAATCTACATCCGCGATATAGTTTCACCAACCAATCACTATTGATAAAAATTTAAGATTACGATAAATATTTTCTCGAAATCCAAATCTTGCAAAGATAAATTGCAATATCGCAATATTTTTTCACAAAATTCATCCCATACTGATAAGGATTCGAGATTAAGATGAGATTTTTTTTAAAATCCAAATCTTTCAAAACCAAATCGCAATTTTTTTACCCATCTGCCCTATCTAAAAAAGATTCATATCTCGGAAAAAATTTAAAATATTATATTCCCATGAGATAATTTTTAATTATTAAAAAACGCGGGCTTGGGCCAACTTGCTCGCTTCGTGGGCCTGATCCATTTAATTTGAATATATCCGCCACCGATGCAAAAAATGCAAATAACAAAATAAATGAAACTTAAATCTATATGCTATGCAATTATCCTTTTTTCAGGAATTAAATTAACCCCTAATTTCTTAATGCGACAAATTACTAAATGGGTAGCCAAAATTTAGGTGTCCACAGCTGCCCCTCTTTGAAGGTGAGCTCGAAGAGGTTGCCTTCAAAGACAAATTGAGACATAAATTTTGACTATGCACATGCATTACATGATTTCTTAATTTGATTTGATTTTTGATTTTTGATTTTTTTTCGGAAAATGAATTCCATTTTAAAATGCAATTAATATGATGCATGAAAATGCTAATGTAAATGCATGATGTCTAAGGAAAGAACGTACCTACAGTTACTTACCAATCAATGCGGTAAAGCATCTTGAGGTACATGATAAATCCCTATTTACTCCACAAGTACCCAACTCTCACTCAGGTTCCTTGAAAAGCGTAACAGGTAAGAACATTCACATCCAAAGTGAAATGTTCAACATAAAAAATTAAGACATCCAGATCCAGACTGAGATGTCAAAATTTTTGAAAAACTCAAAATACCTAGATCCAGACTAAGGTATAATGAAAATGATTGACAAACATTCACATCCAGAGTGAAATGTTTGAATGAAAATAATCAAGACATCCAGATCCAGACTGAGATGTCAAAATTTTGGAATGTAATTTGTATGCAAATGGTAAAGGAACCTACCTAGAATATCTTACCTTCAAGGAGGGTGGAGTGATTCAAGATAGTCGGTGTTACATGTTCAGGACCCGTACCTTTCTACGGTCGCCTAAAATAGTAACAAAGAGACTACTTTCCTAGGACCCGTACCTTTCTACGGTCGCCTAGTAGGGCAGCAAAGTTTTGTAAGGAAACTACTTTCCTAGGACTCGTACCTTTCTACGGTCGCCTAGTAGGGCAGTGTTTGGTTGTGTCTAGGACCCGTACCTTTCTACGGTCGCCTAAACAGGGATTCACTTTCCAAGACCCGTACCTATCTACGGTCGCCTGAATAAGGAATCATTTTCCGGGCTACGGGTCCTAGACAACCTTATTGCTCTAACAGCGAGACCAGCAGCGTCGGCGGGCGCTCAGGCGGAATAAACGCGAGCGGAGCAGGGGCAGGGCTCGGCGCGGCACGGTGGGCTCGAGCGGAGGAAGACTCAGGCGTCGGGGACTCGGGGCGGCACGGCGGTTGCAGCGGACGGGACTGGCTTCGAGCTCCAGGCGGTGGCGGCGTGTGCGGTGAGGCGGTTCACGGACGGAAGCTACAGAGGGGCGAGCGGCGAGGAGACGATGAACAGTGTCCCTCTGCCACTTGTACTTTTCCCCTCTACTTTTCTTTTCTCTTTCTCTCACCTGTCTCTCTCACGTCACCTTCCCTCTTTTCCTCTTTTCCTTTGACTTTTCCTTGCACTCTCTCTCTCTCTCTCTCTCTCTGCAGAAGCAAAACTTCCCTTCACTTTTTCCTTGTTCTTTTTTTTTTCTTTTTCCCTCCACACCTCCACGGACGGCTTCCTTTTGGCCTTTTTTGTGTTTTTTTTAGTCTCCAAAGAAGCTCCCCCCAGGTCCTCGTACACGGTTGCTTTTATAGGGGGTAAGAGATAAGCTTTTGATTTCCCCTTCAAATCTACATCCGCGATATATTTTCACCAACCAATCACTATTGATAAAAATTTAAGATTACGATAAATATTTTCTCGAAATCCAAATCTTGCAAAGATAAATTGCAATATCGCAATATTTTTTCACAAAATTCATCCCATACCGATAAGGATTCGAGATTAAGATGAGATTTTTTTAAAATCCAAATCTTTCAAAACCAAATCGCAATTTTTTTACCCATCTGCCCTATCTAAAAAAGATTCATATCTCGGAAAAAATTTAAAATATTATATTCCCATGAGATAATTTTTAATTATTAAAAAACGCGGGCTTGGGCCAACCCGCTTTCATGGGCCTGATCCATTTAATTTGAATATATCCGCCACCGATGCAAAAAATGCAAATAACAAAATAAATGCAACTTAAATCTATATGCTATGCAATTATCCTTTTTTCAGGAATTAAATTAACCCCTAATTTCTTAATGCGACAAATTACTAAATGGGTAGCCAAAATTTAGGTGTCCACAGCTGCCCCTCTTTGAAGGTGAGCTCGAAGAGGTTGCCTTCAAAGACAAATTGAGACCTAAATTTTGACTATGCACATGCATTACATGATTTCTTGATTTGATTTGATTTTTGATTTTTGATTTTTTTCGAAAATGAATTCCATTTTAAAATGCAATTAATATGATGCATGAAAATGCTAATGTAAATGCATGATGTCTAAGGAAAGAACGTACCTACAGTTACTTACCAGTTAGTGCGGTAAAGCATCTTGAGGTACATGATAAATCCCTATTTACTCCACAAGTACCCAACTCTCACTCAGGTTCCTTGAAAAGCGTAACAGGTAAGAACATTCACATCCAAAGTGAAATGTTCGACAGAAAAAATTGAGATATCCAGATCCAGACTGAAATGTCAAGATTTTTGAAAAACTCAAAATACCTAGATCCAGACTAAGGTATAATGAGAAGGATTGACAAACATTCACATCCGGAGTGAAATGTTTGAATGAAAATAATCAAGACATCCAGATCCAGACTGAGATGTCAAAATTTTGGAATGTAATTTGTATGCAAATGGTAAAGGAACCTACCTAGAATATCTTACCTTCAAGGAGGGTAGAGTGATTCAAGATAGTCGGTGTTACATGTTCAGGACCCGTACCTTTCTACGGTCGCCTAGTAGGGCAGCAAAGTTTTGTAAGGAAACTACTTTCCTAGGACTCGTACCTTTCTATGGTCGCTTAGTAGGGCAGTGTTTGGTTGTGTCTAGGACCCGTACCTTTCTACGGTCGCCTAAATAGGGATTCACTTTCCAAGACCCGTACCTATCTACGGTCGCCTGAATAAGGAATCATTTTCCAGGACCCGTACCTTTCTATGGTCACCTGAACTGAGGTAATTGCTTGTCCAGGACCCGTACCTTTCTACGGTCGCCTGTTAGAGCAATAAGGTTGTCTAGGACCCGTACCTTTCTACGGTCGCCTAAACTGAGGTTTTGCTTGGCTAGGACCCGAACCTTTCTTCGGTCGCCTAACGTTGCAGCATAGATTATCTGACTAGGACCCGAACCTTTCTTCGGTCGCCTTAATCATATTGAATCTAGAGGAAAATCTTTGGGGGACAACTCAGTCGAGTGTCGATTAAAAGGGACTCTGGGCTACAAAAGCACGCCAGGTCGATATAACTAAACAGCTTGACCAAGTCAAGTGTCGATGCATTTGAGAGAGAATACCTGCACAATGACAAGTATTTTAGAGTATGGTAGAGATATACTTACCTGGTGATATGTCTTTTGGAATTTAGATATCCTGCGGAGGTCTTTCACCTCCTGGTGGAGGTTTCTCATCTTCCAATATCATGAAACATTCTGAAAGGAACTTGAATTACCTTTCAGACATGATTTAGAGCAAAAACTAATATGCATTCATCAAAGAGATAGACAATCTAAGCTACTCTAGAATGCACATTTCAAAATTCAGTGAGGTTTTCATCAACTCAATCAAGGTTTCTGCATAATGACATTTGCATCACCCAAATTTCCACTGGAGATAATTATCATTCAAGACAATCTTCACTCATGACATGGATTTCTTAAGAACACTAAATGAGAGACTTTCGGTTAGAAAGGACTTTCACTTACTCTCATTTAGAATGTCTATTTTACGCAAATCACTCAATTTCATCATATCGACATGGGTCCGAGTATTCTCGCAAGCGATACGATCTTACTAATCTGAAAAGTCTTTAATAGGGATCATAATGAGGGCTGGGTCAATGGCTTAACAAAAGGACTCTTTGAGTCAAAGCTATTGAATGAACTATCTTGTAATCATCTCCGAGTTTACAAGTCAAGAACCCTGCAAAATGAAAAAGAAATAATCTTGCTCGCACTTCTTCGAGCGATGCTTATAAACATATGAACTCCTACATTAATCCAAAGGCCTTAATCTGAAGAGACTTTGTAAGGGACGTAACGTAGGTTGGGCTCATGGGTTGAGAAATGAAAGGATCATTATGCTCAAAATGTGTGTAAAAGGTGAGAGTTGATGATCATCTTGGCATTGCCATCAATTTTCTTTTTCACCATCGGGGATTGTCTTCATGAAGTGCCCCATTGATTGTAAAAACTCAGCATTTGAGTTCTTTGACTATTGCTCCGTTGGGATTCAATTTTTGTAATTGACAGTCACCTATCTTGACTCTTTTTCCATCCATGGGCATTGGCCTTGCTTTTACCAGGCACACCGCTTTTTCATGCCCCTTAGTTCTATTTTGAATTTAATTCTTGCGCATAATGCATGCATCAAGCAAATTACACTTTGAATGACACTTGAACCTTTCAAGAGTCTTCATCTGCCTTTTGCCTTGCCCCAGTGTGAGGGATGATCACCAACTAGGTTTGAAGAAATGAAATTGCAGGCTCAAGTGGGCTATGCAAAGGATATAAGTGTATATGATAGAGAAAGAAACGCTCTTCGTCATCCTAAGGCACTTAAATTAACACATGAATTCAATGTAATAGCATGACTTG
Organism: Eucalyptus paniculata subsp. matutina; assembly: GCA_017140255.1. Taxonomy (NCBI): domain Eukaryota; kingdom Viridiplantae; phylum Streptophyta; class Magnoliopsida; order Myrtales; family Myrtaceae; genus Eucalyptus; species Eucalyptus paniculata. Next base: position 5,447,888 of record CM029439.1, on the reverse strand, counting down.
GAGATTGATGCAAGTGAGAGCAAGAAAATTTCAATTCATTTTCCTCACCTCATGATGCCATTTTATCTCTTAGTTGCCCCGATGTGGGGTGATTCTTGACAGGGGTGATTTGAAAAGAATATCCATAAGTGTATGGGCTCAAAAGGGTTAAGCAACGGATCACCTGTAGGGTTTGGGATAGAGATATAAATTGCCTCTCATCATTTCGGTTGTTGTACCTCTTGCGAGAGAACTCTTTACCTTATGGATATGAACCTTCCTACACTCATCTCACAAGTGTATGAATATGGGACTGTGTATAGGATAGGGTTTGCCTTTCATCATCTCGACTCGTCTCATTTAGTATGCTCAATCAATTCCACATCATTCATTAAATTAGTCCATCTTGATATTCTTTAGTGGAATTGGTGGATAAAACATGTAAGAGTCATCATGCAAAACCCTTTTTTTAAAAAGAACTCAACAGCTTTAAGCATGTCAACTTCAAACAATTTTCTATACTGCTAAATGGTTTTAAGCATTCATTCAAGGATTCCTCTACAATGGGAATTGCCTCAGCAGTTGATGTCTTTGGATTGTCCCTGTCATTCAAGACTGAAAATCCACTTTTGTCCCTACACAAGAGAACATGCATCAGTATGATACTATGCAACATCAAAGTAAATTCAAATTGCACATCCATTTTGGCTCGGGAATAGACTTTATCCCAGTCGGGTCGCTACCAAAACCTGTCATGCCCCCAATTTGTTAACTCTTCCACCAGGGAATGATGGTCCTCTTTTACTTGCCCCGAATCTTTTTCATTACAAGTGCGCTTTAAACCTGTTGATCACAAGTCAAGTTTATGATCATTGAAACTTGATACGCTATTCTCAGATGTCCCTTGTCATAACAAGTGATAGAATTATGCTCTGAGACAAGAAGTAAATGAGTCAGACAAACAAACAGATTTAATCTGCTACAAGCTTGGAGAATTTTTTTGACAATGAAATGCTTTTTGTTTTCGAAAAAGTTTTTAGGAGGAAACATGAGAAAGTCCAGCCCTCAGGATTTCTCCGTGGATGATATTTTTCTTTTTCATGGTTGGATATCATCATTGGACTGGTTTGATATACTCCATCATGTCCTCAAAATTGGAAATAAAATTGTAATTTCATTGAATAGAATCAAATGAATTACATTATTGAAATGGAAATTGTGATTCCTAAAGCCCTAAAAAGAGAAAACATCGAAAACGATTCCTAAAAAGCGAAAACTAATCCTAAAAAGTGATAAAAACTCCTAGAAAGAGATAAAAATTCCCGTGCAGGGGAATGTGCGACAGTAACAAGTTACTCTTGCAGGCTAACGTCCATGTCTTCCGAAGGTCTTTCGTCATTGGCTCCTATGAAGAGGTCATCGAATAGACCTGTGATTCCTTCCAAGGCGTCATCAGAGTTTTTTGTCTTAGGAGACGTCAGATCGTCCATGTCATCCCATCCACTTGGAACTATGTTGCGGGAGTCAAAGTAAAAGCTGGGAGGAGCCGAATACTTCACCAGGTAATCAAACTTGCCACTAGGCTGCCCCAGAGTATCCATCACTTCCACTTCATCTTGCCCCATCTTAGGGACATTGTCAAGTTTAGTTTTTTCGGCAGTGACCAACAGTGGGTCATCTTCCAGGTCAAGCATGTTGCCATTGCTCATTTGGGTCTTGCCTGACTGCTTCAGGACTACTGTCTCAGGGAGAGCAGGTGCAGGAGTCAAATCCATTCGGAGTGATTGGATTTGAGCTGTCATGAATTTTATAGAGATGAGCAACTGTCGAAGTTGGTCTTCCATAGCGGAGATACGATCACGCATTTCGGTTTGGTCAGCCATTCTAGTTCTTGATCGCCTAAGGAAAATGGAAATATGTAAGAACGAGGTATACTGAAAAAACCAATCCATGACAACAATCTATTTTTTAGTTAAGAAAAGTCCACAATGAAAAGGATTTCTTAAAATTGGACTAGGAAAACAAAAACATGGGATGCTCCAGTAGAGATGAAATTTCCTAATCATGAACTAGGAAGAGCCAAGATTTGAACAAATTTCCAATTTTTTTTATTTTTCAAATGATTCATTACATGGCAATTTCCTCATTTCATTCCTAATTAACAAAGGAATTAAATCAATGATTAACCTAGATTGTCATGGACCGACTAAAAGCGCAATTAAGTAAGGAAAGTACGAAGTGAGAGTTCAGACAACTTACTTTCGCCAGAAAGGGATGACAATCACATAGACACACGCATGAAGTGTGAGGCTCGATTTCTATCTAGACGGCTTAGCAAGGTGGAGCTAAGAGGATAATCTGACCGTTGCAGTCTCGCATTAACTTGTCAGGTCCCCCTAACTCCGGCTTAGTCGAATGGAATACCCAATAATCACGCAGTCTCGCGGATATGGACAAACACATTCCACACCATGAAAGAAATTTCGGGGAAGAGAAGGTCAACCTCTACATAGCAGTCTCGCTTTGGAGGAAGTATCCTTCTCAACACCATCCTAGAAATCCTATCGTAGCCCAGGTCCGACCGCAGGTTGTGTGTGCAATAGTGTAGTGCTAAAAGCAATAAAGCATGCACAACGGTTTAAATGCAAGCAACACTTCTATTACCCATTGAGCGATGAGTAGAATCTTTTACAGACGACTTAAATACGCGACGGGGTATTGTAAGTGGCAGAGTGGCCTTGCTGCCACGATCCACTGAGATTCAACCCTTGTCGCTTCGATTCGAAAATTTAGCTGTCGCGACCTAATTTTTCGGGGTTTGGACTACCTAAAATTAGGTTAATGGATTACTAAGTCTTTAAGCTTAGCTCGGACTCTCCCAAGCCCATACCAATTCGCGACTTAGGTTTGAATTCTTAACATGCAAATGATTTTCAATCAGGAGTCGCCATTAATCTATTTTTGGTGGGTCGATTAGAAACCCAAGTAAAGTAACGGGAGATTTACTTTACTCCTACGAACCAGAGATTTACGAGTTCGGGGACTTGGTTACACCAGACTATCCTAGTGCCCTTTTGGTACCTTTCTATTTCATTTTCAAAAAAATGTTTGGCAATTGAATTGATTTTAATTTAACTTCCTAACATGTGAGGTGATCATACAGGTGCGCATACCACCAATTTAACACTCAAGAAAGCAATTAAATAATGCAAAACATACTTCGAAGCAACGAAAGCATCTGCATTATTAAATCAGAATTCACATCAGCAACCCTAGATATGATTTCTAATTAACCCGCAATTTCAATTTTTGTTTTTGTTTTCACTTTATTTAATGAAAATCATGCGATGCATGTTAATAATCTAATATGACATGACAGCGCGACCTAAACTATATGACATGAAGAAATGCAATAATTAAATGCAATCTAAATGACCTAATTTTAATGACATGCAATGTGATGCAATGACATACAAAATTATTTAAACATGCAGCATATAATTTAGTATGTGAGTTATATGTCATGCGACATTTATTAAATGACTTAGTCTAATGACAAGGAAGTTCTAATTAAATGAACTTAATAAAAACTAAATGACGTGCATTTGATATTTATATTTTTAAAAATGCACAAATGATCTAGTTAGATTAAAATTCTATCTAATTCAAACTAAGGATTAAGTCACATTAAATCCTAATTTAAACCATGCAATTTATCTAATATGCAATGACGTGCAAGAATGCCCTAATTCAACATGATATATGCATGATAGTTTTTTTTATTAAAAAATTCGAAATTTAAAATTGCCATGTAATTAAAAATGCAACTTAAATTAAACAGAAACTAAAAATCCTAAATGAATGCATTTTTAAGTTTTTTTGGTTTTTTATATTTTCCGAACTGAAATCCTATCCTAGATATGCCGATAACAAAAAATATTCCAAAACAAACTGAATCCTAATTCAAATATTTTTTAGATTTTTTAGTGGCTTTTTAAAAAACAATGCGATTACCAACTAAAAATCTAATCTAAACTAATCAAGGCATCTAATCAAATAATCGGCAGCAGCGCGAGACCAGCAGCGTCGGCGGGCGCTCGGGCGGAATAAACGCGAGCGGAGCAGGGGCAGGGCTCGGCGCGGCACGGTGGGCTCGGGAGAAGGAAGACTCAGGCATTGGGGACTCGGGGCAGCGCGGCGGTTGCAGCGGACGGGACTGGCTTTGAGCTCCAGGCGGTGGCGGCGTGTGCGGTGAGGCGGTTCGCGGAGGGAAGCTACAGAGGGGCGAGCGGCGAGGAGACGATGAACAGTGTCCCTCTGCTGCTTGTACTTTTCCCCTCTACTTTTCTTTTCTCTTTCTCTCACCTGTCTCTCTCACGTCACCTTCCCTCTTTTCCTCTTTTCCTTTGACTTTTCCTTGCACTCTCTCTCTCTCTCTCTGCAGAAGCAAAACTTCCCTTCACTTTTTCCTTGTTCTTTTTTTTTCTTTTTCCCCCCACACCTCCACGGACGGCTTCCTTTTGGCCTTTTTTGTGTTTTTTTTAGTCTCCAAAGAAGCTCCCCCCAGGTCCTCGTACACGGTTGCTTTTATAGGGGGTAAGAGATAAGCTTTCGATTTCCCCTTCAAATCTACATCCGCGATATATTTTCACCAACCAATCACTATTGATAAAAATTTAAGATTACGATAAATATTTTCTCAAAATCCAAATCTTGCAAAGATAAATTGCAATATCGCAATATTTTTTCACAAAATTCATCCCATACTGATAAGGATTCGAGATTAAGATGAGATTTTTTTAAAAATCCAAATCTTTCAAAACCAAATCACAATTTTTTTACCCATTTGCCCTATCTAAAAAAGATTCATATCTCGGAAAAAATTTAAAATATTATATTCCCATGAGATAATTTTTAATTATTAAAAAAACGGGCTTGGGCCAACTCCGCTAGCTTCGTGGGCCCGATCCATTTAATTTGAATATATCCGCCACCGATGCAAAAAATGCAAATAACAAAATAAATGCAACTTAAATCTATATGATATGCAATTATCCTTTTTTCAGGAATTAAATTAACCCCTAATTTCTTAATGCGACAAATTACTAAACGGGTAGCCAAAATTTAGGTGTCCACATCTACTTATGGAAACCTAGATCCTGATTATATGGGCGAGCAGGATTGGTGGGCTATCGTCATATTCCTTAAATAGCTCGGAATCTTCCTAATTGATTCTGTCCAATGGGTAGATTGGAATAACTTCTTTGGTAAGTGCCAACGGGTATGATTGCATAAAGGAGTATATAAGGAAGACGTTCCAGTTGTTCGAGTGTGTGCGCGATAGAAGAATTTCAAAGTCTGAAGCTCCTTGTTCTTAGTCAATTAAATTGTTGAGCGAAATCTTGTACGCAAAAGAGAGTCTATATCTTTGAGAGACCTTGAGGAAGTGTAGCAGAGTCTCTACACAGTGGAATCAAGGGAGAGTTTTACTATAACAAGTCTTTTGTTTCATAGTGAAATCCAGCCGGTGGGCTGTCAATGCGGAAGAGTGGACATAGGCTTGAATTAAGTCGAACCACTATAAACCCTGTGTTCTTATTCTCTTCCCTACGCTCTTTTACTTTGATCTTAACTTGATTTGTTTACGAAATTCTAATTTCCTTTTCATAATCTACTGCTGATTTGAGTTGCACACTTCACTCGGGGAAATTTGTTTTTTACACCTATTCACCCCTCCTCTAGGTGCTCGTACTAGCTTTCACAATTGGTATCAGAGCCTGTGTACTCACTTAAGTTGAAGTGTTTTACTTTAGAGTTAAAGATTCATGACTAGTATGTTGGCTCCAGGATTGGTTGAAGGGCAAAGCAATACCAGACCACCTTATTTTGATGGAAAGGAATACAAAATATGGAAAAACAAGATGAAGGCATTCCTAAGATCAAAGGATCCTCTAGAATGGGATGTGGTAGACAAAGGAATCATTCCTAAAGCTGCACCAATCTCAGAAAGAGGAAAAGAAGCCATTGAGTCTAGTGAAATGACTTAAGAAGAGATAACCAAAAGACAAGCTCTTGATACAAAAGCAATTTATTCTTTATATTGTGCATTATCTCCTACTGAATATAACAAAATATCTTCTTGTGAAACAGCTAAAAAGGTTTATGATAGATTACACATCACCTATGAAGGAACAGATCGAGTGAAAGAAACCAGAATCAACATTCTGCTCGGTCAATATGAAGCATTCAAAATGAAATTAGGAGAATCTATCACTAATATGTTTAGTCGTTTTACAGAAATCGTGAATGGTCTTGAATATCAAGGTCAACCAATTTCTGGACCCATGAAGGTAAACAAGCTACTGCATGGACTGTCCAAGGATTGGAATCACATAAAGACCTCAATAAGGGAGACACAAGAATCATGCCTCTCTGTTGATGAATTGGTTGGGACTCTTCAGTCTTATGAAGTGGAGCAAATCAACGAAGATGAAGATCATAAAGGTAAGAAATATATTGCATTAAAATCTAATGATGATTCTGATGTCACAGATTCTGAAAACGATATGGATGATGAAGAGCTCGCTCTCATGATAAGAAGATTCAGAAAACTAAACAGAAAAGGGAGAAGATTCAATCCAAAGAAACAAAGTTTTCAAAAGCAACAGACTAAGTCAGTTGAGGATGATGAATCCAACAAAGATATAGTCTGCTTTGAATGCAAGAAAAAGGGACACATCAGACCCAACTGTCTCATGGCACAATCAGACTCAGATTTAGACTCCAAGACAAACTTAGACACAGACAGTGAAATCGAGGTAAGTAATTTGAAAATTCCTACTAAAGTCTCTAGATACATTGATGAATTATGTCTTAGTCTCAAAACCTCTCTCAAAAGGATTTCCAAACTTAAAAGAGAAAACTCGCACCGAAACAATAGGAAAATGTTTGGAAAGAAAATGTCAAAAGTTTAGACAAAAATATTACTACTTTGAAAGAAAATGCAGACAATCTTTCAAAAGAAAATGCATTCTTAAAAATGATATTTCAAGTATTTCTAAAAGATTTTCTATAGGATTTGAGAAACTTGAAAAAATTCTTTCAAAGACAAAGACCTTACTTCAACAAATCAGGTTTAGGAATGACTGCTGAAACCATTCCTCTAATTGATTTTCCTAAAGTGAAGGAAAGAATCAAGCAAAGACCTATAAGAGATTTTTACAAATATCATTTCCAAAATTTTTTTGTAAAACCAATTGGTCGCAGTGCTCTTAAATGTTCTAAGTGCAATAGCTTAGATCATTTTGAGAAAAAATGTCCTATGGTTTGGAAACCTGTTGAGAAGGTATTGACAAAGACCGTATATTATACTAACACAAATGGACCCAGGAAAATATGGATACCAAATAAAGCTTGAGTCTATTTTCTAAATGCAGGTCACTATCAAGAAAAATGTTAAATGGTACTTGGATAGTGGATGCTTAAGACATATGACAGGAGACTCAAATTGTTTCATCAAGCTTGTTCAAGTTAATGGTGGAAAAGTTTCTTTTGGAGGAAATAGCAAAGGAAGAATTGTGGGACACGGAACTGTAAATATTGGAAGCCTCACCATCAGTAATGTTTCCTTAGTAGAAGGACTCAACTACAACTTGCTGAGCATCAGTCAACTGTGCGACACAAGTTTCAAAATCAACTTTCAAGAAGGAATATGTTCAGGAACTAGTAAAGATTCCACTCAGTCTTTCACGGGGCGAAGACATGGGAATCTCTACCTCTTGGATATCAAACCAGATGAAACCCAATGTCTAATCTCAATTCAAGAAGAAGAAAACTTATGGCATAGAAAGCTTGGGCACATCAACATGAAGTAAATAGCCAAAATCTCAGCAAAGAAGCTTGTTCGTGGACTACCCAATCTGACATACCAAAAGTCTGATCTATGCACACCATGCGTGCTGGGAAAACAGGTAAAAAAACTCATTCAAACCAATAAATCAAGTATCCACTAATCGTGTACTGCAGCTTCTGCATATGGATGTTTTTGGACCAACCAGAACTCAGAGCATTAAAGGTAAGAAATATTGCCTAGTAATTATGGATGACTACTCACGATTCACTTGGGTATATGTCCTAGCAAATAAGTCTGAAGCATTTTCTTATTTTAAAAAGTTTGCTAAAAATGTCCAAAATGAGAAAGGATATGTTATTTCAAGTATACGGACAGACCATTGAGGCGAATTTGAAAATCAAGACTTTACAAAATTCTGTGATGAATCTAGTTTTCAACATGTGTTCTCTTCACCATATACTCCAGAGCAAAATGGAGTCGTGGAAAGAAAGAATATATCGCTTCAGGAAATTGTTAGAACTCTTTTAATTGAAAGCAACATCTCTTCTCGTTTTTGGGTTGAAGCAGTTTCTACATTGTGTTATATTATTAATAGAGTTTTTCTAAGGCCTATTCTAGAGAAAACTCCCTACGAGTTATTCAAAGGAAAAAAGTCAATTGCTTCGTATTTTCATGCATTTGGATGTAAATGTTTTATTTTGAAAAGTGCAAATGATCGAGTTGATAAGTTTGAAGAAAAATCAGATGAAGGTATCTTCCTTGGATATTCTATTACAAGCAAAGCTTACAGAGTATACAACAAAAAGACTTAATCTGTGGAGGAATCGATGAATATCAAATTTCAAGACTTTATGCAAAATGAATCGATTCAAACTCAACTTGAAGAATCTGAACCTGCTCCAGATTTTACAAAGTCTAAATCTCCAGAAGGAGCTCAGACTTTAGAAGACCAGCAACAAATGATCATCGAAGATTCAAATGAGAAAAATGATCAACAATCTGACAAATCAACCAGCAACTGGAAGCATAAGTCTAGTCATCCCAAAGATCTAATTATTGGTGATATTAATAAAGGAATTCGCACAAGATCCAAAAGGCGTGAAGAGTTTAGTGCTGTGGCTCTTATTTCTAAAATAAAACCCAAAAGCATAGAAGAAGCTTTAATTGATGAAAGCTGGATTGAAGCTATACAAGAAGAACTCAGGCAATTCAGTATCAATGATGTTTGGGAATTAACTCCTAAACCAAAAGGTAAATCTATCATTGGAGCTAAATGGGTTTTCAGGAACAAGATGAATGAGAAAGGAAAAGTCGTAAGAAACAAAGTAAGACTCATGGCCAAGGGATATACGTAAGATGAAGGGATAAACTATGATTAGACTTACGCACCAGTAGCAATGTTAGAAGCAATTAGATTATTACTTGCTTTTGTTTGTCATAAGAATTTCAGGTTATTCCAAATGGACGTCAAAAGTGTCTTCCTAAATGGATTTATCCAAGAGGAAGTCTATGTGGAACAACCTTCCGGTTTTGAAGACCTAAGGAAATCAGACTTCGTATTCAGACTAAAAAATGCTCTATATGATTTAAAGCAAGCATCTCGAGCTTGGTACAATAGACTAAGTAAGTTTTTAATTCAAAATGGCTTTGTCAAAGATAAAGTAGATACTACATTGTTTATCAAAAGAGAAAGCAAAAGTTTTCTACTTGTTCAAATTTATGTTAAAGATATTATTTTTAGATCTTCTAATGAAAATCTATGCAAGAAATTCTCTAAGTCTATGCAGGATGAATTTGAAATGAGCATGATGGATTAGCTAACCTTCTTTCTCGGGCTTCAAGTGAAACAACTGAAGGAATGAATCTTTATTCATCAAGAAAAATATGCTAAAGAACTTATCAAAAAGTTTGGACTAGAAAATTGCAAAAAGACTGATATACCAATGTCAAGTTCTTTGAAGATGGACAAAGATGAAGAAGGAAAGAAAGTTGATCAAAAGCTATACAGGAGTATCATTGGTTCACTGCTTTATCTAATTGCTTCTAGACCTGACATTTTGTTTAGTGTTTGCATTTGTGCCAGATTTCAATCAGACCCTAATGAATCTCATTTAAGTGCTGCAAAGCGTATTATCAAATACATTGCCTCAACTTCAAATTTGGGTCTCTGGTATCTTAAAGAAGGAGACTTCACTCTTCTTGAATACTCAGATACAGACCTAACTGGATGTAGAGTTAATAGAAAGAGCACCTCGGGCACCTGTCAACTACTTGGAAACAGGATAGTGTCTTGGTTTTCAAGGAAACAAAGTACAGTAGCTCTTTCTACAGCAGAAGCAGAATATGTAGCTCTTGGAAGTTGTTGTTCACAAATTTTGTGGATAAAACAACAGCTAAGAGACTTTGGAATTAAAGATTCATGTACTGAGATCAAATGTGATAACACCAGCACAATCAATCTCACCAAAAATCCAATTCTTCACTCAAGAGCAAAACATATAGAGATTCGATATCATTTCATTAGAGATCATGTTTAAAATAGAGAAGTTTCGATTCAGTTTATTGATTCAAAGAATCAACTGGCGGATATATTCACAAAACCCTTGGAGAAAAATCAATTTGAAGACATTCGGTCAAGACTCAACATCTTAAAGTCTGAGGAAGTTTAGACCCAGGAATGAAAGTCTAAAGATACTCAGACTCAAACGTTCAAGATTTTCGACTGTAAGTTATTTTTATTTTAGAAAATTATCTCTCGGATCAAATCTCGAAAAGGTACGATCATCTATTAGTAATTGATTGATGCTATTATTGCAATCTTTCCTTTTCGAAAAAGAAGTCATTTTTAAAATGACAGTTATCTATTTTTTCTTTTTAAAAAGGCAGTTATTTTTTAAAAAATGCATCTTTATATTTCTCTTTTTTACGGCGTTTCGCATGCCTCGCTTCGATTGTCTTATATACTGTTGGTTCTTCTTCGTTTTACTCACTAAAACCCTAAGAGAGCACAGATCTTCCATTTCTATCTTCTTTTCTTGTTTAATTCTCGAAAAGTTTTCATCTTTCTTGGGAAACAACCTTGGAATCTCTCAAAGACTGTGAAAGATGTCGTCTCAAATAAAGCTTTCAAGGATCGCGAACAGGGGACCACATCAAATGCGTGAGGGGGCTACGCACTTTGATCTCACTGAGGAAGAAGAATCTCCTAGACAGCAGCAGAGCCCACAACATTCTCAACAGCATCCATCTCCTCCATCTAGACCTCAGGATGTTGCACATCAAAAAGAGGAAGAAATCATCGAAGACGCAGAACCCGTAAGAACTCTTAAGCCTGCTTTTACCTACAAGCTTTATTGTGCTTTGAAAAAGAGTGGTACTCCGTTGAACTACATTGATGAATTTCTGAAAGACAAATGGTATAGAAATGAAACTTTCTTTTTACGCACAATGGAACAATTGGGAATTGCCCTGCGGGGTTGGCGGAAGACGCTTTGGCAAATATCCCAAGCGATCCACGTGTTGGAGGGCTGAGTCAGCTTGATGGGAATGACGATAATAGGATGTATAGTCAGTTTAAACTGAGAATGAGTGTTGCGGCAAAAATCTGAAGCAAAAGGATAGACTTGTTTCACTCGGAGGAACACAAGCAACTGTACTCTAAGTTGCTTAAGCGCAGCATGATAAACCCTAGAAGGGTGGACTTTGATTTTCTTGACTCTGTGAATGTCAATCTACGCGAAAAATTCAATCTTCTACAACTTGAACAGTTTTGTTCTGAAACAACAGAGGCTCATGTTGAACTTACTGCTTACTTCTATTCGAATCTTAGTTTCTTGAATGCGAATAGGTTCTCTTTCAGTGTTCGAGATCAGGACTATGTGATTGACATGAATACTCTGGCTGATGTGATTGGGGTTGAAAGAGGGAGATATCAACCTATTAGTGTGTCTATTGCTCGTGCAACGTTAGAGCTTGTTTAGGATAAAAGGATGGAAGGAAAAATTTCCTATTTGAGAATGAATGCGTCCAACATTTTGCTTCACAAGATAGTGATTAACTGTCTCAGACCAAAATCAACTTCAAAGACCGACGTTTCAAACTCGAAGGCAAAGTTGATGTACGCCATTAATGCTGGTAAAAAGTTCTCTCTTCCACACACTATTATGTTCCACATGTACAGAGTAGTGGTGAAGGACAAGGGTCAACTTCCTTACCCAGCACTTGTGACCAAGTTATTCAGATATTTGAACATTCAGCCTCCCCGGATTCTTTGTGTTTGAACGTGCGATCAAATGGTGGTGGGACTGAAAATGGTCTCTAAAATGCGTCTGAAGGAACTCAACAAGGCGTTGGAACAATTCAAGGAGAAAACCCCTGTCAAGACTCATCCAGTCTCTTTGACTGCAAAGAGGAAAAGGAATGAGCCCATGGCTGCTCCATCCAAGAAAAGAAGAGCGCTCATCATTGAGGATGAAGAGGATGAGGATGATATCACCATTTCTGCAATGGCATTGAAGAACTTGAGTCGTTCTATTCTAGAATCAATGGAGAGACAGGAACAAGACAAGGATGAGACAGAACAAAGGACTAGAGAGAGAGAAGAATTGGAGAAAGAAGCAGAGGAGGAAAGGATTGAGGAAGGAGAAGAAGAGGGCAGAGGAGAACAAGCAGGAGCAGAGCATGAGGAATATTTTTCTCCACCTGAAGGCATGGAAATAGGGGGAGATCCTGAGAAAAGAGGTACGTCCTCATTCCCTACCACCAGTGAAGGAGTAAGTCGCTCTCCAGCAGATCCAGAGGACATCTATGCCTCTCAATTTCCCGAGGAGGGACATGATGTTTCATTGCCTAATCTGCGTGACCATGTTGACTTGCCATCATCTACCAATACACCGTCTGATCGTGCAGATGCCAGTACTCAGACTAATAATTCAACAGACTTTTGCAGAGTGCTTGATGTTCTTTTAGAGATGCGAGATCAAATCTATGCTTTGGGATATGAAATTCATAACTTGCAGAATGCAGGACAAGCTTCTTCGGTTTCTTTGAATGATCAAATCCATGCCCTTGCTCTTCAAGTTCAAGCAAATGCGAAGGGTGAAGATGTGGCGCAATTGAAGGAGGACTTGAAAAAGCTGGAAGGTATTGTCTAGTCAATGGGAGATTTTCAGCTTGTTTGTGTCCCCAAGCAATCTTAATTCCATTTTCTTTTCATCTCTACCTTTTTAATGATGACAAAAAGGGGGAGAGATGTGGTGCAGATTTGAACTTTGAACTCTTGACTTTTGTGCTTGGCTGTTTGGATTTGGACTGGATTTGGGTTTGACTATTTAAACATTTGTTTATCTTAAGCACTGTTGATATCTCATGGCTTTGCTCATTTACAGAACTAACCTATTTTCTGTGGATGCAAATTTTAATGTTATCTTTACTAAGCCATTTATTTTTTGTGAGATATCCATGTTTGCTTGAGTAATGTTTTGCAGGTCAAAGTTATCCAAATCTGCAGGAAAGTTTTGTCACCATAAAAAATGGAGAGATTGTTTGAGAAAACTTCTTTGAGTGTTTTGAAGCTGACAAAACGTTTCCATCAGTCTAGTCTGAAGACTTGCAGACTCTTCCATCAAAGTCTGAAGACTCCGTATTGCCAGACTCAAGACTCAAAGTCTATTCTCATTGACAGTTTCTAGACCGTCAAAGAAGGTTTATCCAGATCTGAATGATTCGTTAAGGATTTGGTTCTGTCGAATGGAGAAGATCTCTTAGCTGGATACAGCATGTTGAAATCCATTATTCAAATCAAGATTGATTCAGGGATATTGGATCCGTTGATTGGCGAAGTATACTTGGAAGGTTCTACTTATGGAAACCTAGATCCTGATTGTATGGGCGAATAGGATTGGTGAGCTATCGTCATATTTCTTAAATAGCTCGGAATCTTTCTAATTGATTCTGTCCAACGGGTAGATTGGAAGAACTTCTTTGGTAAGTGCCAACGGGTATGATGGCATAAAGGAGTATATAAAGAAGACGTTCCAGTTGTTCGAGTGTGTGCGCGATAGAAGAATTCCAAAGTCTGAAACTCCTTGTTCTTAGTCAATTAAATTGTTGAGGAAATCTTGTATGCAAAAGAGAGTCTATATCTTTGAGAGACCTTGAGGAAGTGTAGTAGAGTCTTTACACTGTGGAATCAAGGGAGAGCTTTACTATAACAACTCTTTTGTTTCATAGTGAAATCCAGCCGGTGGGCTGTCAGTGCGGAAGAGCGGAAGTAGGCTTGGATTAAGCCGAACCACTATATACCCTGTGTTCTTATTCTCTTCCCTATGCTCTTTTACTTTGATCTTAACTCGATTCATTTATAAAAGTCTAATTTCCTTTTCATAATCTATTGCTGATTTGAGTTGCACACTTCACTTAGGGAAATTTGTTTTTTACACCTATTCACCCCCCTCTAGGTGTTCGTACTAGTTTTCACACTTGGCATCACGAGGAATCGCTGGGGATCGCCATGAAAATGGTTACCCCTACCCTCCGGATTTACGTATCGACATACCATCGAGCATCCCGATGCTCCCGGGGAAAACCTTTGGGGCACTACGGACCCCAAGCATCCAAAGGACATCGACTCACTCGAGCCTTTGGGCCTCCTGACTCCTGGGGCATTGTTGACCCGAGGGTCCAACGGCAACATTAACATCTTAATATCAAAAACAATTTCCAATGCAATGACAAGATGTCCCATGAGTCTTCATCAAATCTCAATATTGAATGATATATTGAATGCCAATATCATAATGTCAAATGATAAATAAAAATGCATTCACCCTTGAGATAAATTAAGCAAACTCGGAGTAAAACAGTCCAAAAGTCAGAATGCACAGTTTTAGTAAAAATTTTGGTATAACCCCTAAACAAACTTAGAAAATTCTAAAATTTTGGTATGTTATAGATGAGATCTAAAGGAAATAATTTCATAAATGACACTAAGCCAGATTCATCATGTATATAGAGCAGTAATTCACACAACTCAGCCCCAGATTTCCTATATCACAGAATTTACACACTAGCAGAAAAACACCGTTCGTTAACAGAAACTTATGCCGCTATATGGATTTCAGAAAATCTGGCCAAAAACATATGTTATAATTTAAACAATCCTTCACAATTTCCATTCTAAAATCAAAACCAAATTCTAATTAGAAACCTCCATAGAAACTCGACGAAGTTACTGACTACATGGGAGTTGTTTCTGGACAGCATAGATTTAGTGGAATCTCACGCCTATACCTTGTCTAATTTGCTTCCAAAGTCTATAAAAATCTATATTTATGATTCTAGATCGAAAGACTTTAAAAGAACATGTTGAAACCAAAGTATTTCCTCAATTCCTTAATTCCAGTCCACTTCAATCACCCACAATTCGGCATTCAGCCTTCATCTCAACATTTCCTCAAGTCTATTGCACTACACTAGACAATAACAGCATTACATTATATAGATTGTTGGACTTTCACTTGCCTCTAGTCCTTTAGCTCGACGGCAAGCAAAAACAAAGGGTTCATGGGTCTCGGGCGCGGCTCAACGGCGGCGAAGACTAGCGGCGTCGACGGTGGCAGCACGAGCACGGATGGAGGGGCGACCTCCTCCTTCTTTTCGGCGTTCACTCTCTTGCTCAAACTCTCTCTGTGTTTGCTCGTCCGCTCGCTATCTCTCTCTCTCTCACTCGCTCGCTTGGTTCATTCTCTCTCTTCCCCTCAATTCCGAATCCTTTTGTTCCTTTGATTTGTTGACTATTTCAGTCAATGCATGGGAATTCTCTCGGTTGCAGCAGGAACCGAAGACAGCTGGTGGAGGCGTGGCTTTCCTTTGCTCGGTTTCTCCTCCTACGCTGGCCACAGAATGAAGAGCAACGTGGCTGTTGCTGGCCCTAATCCGGTCAATAATCGCCTTCCATGGTTGACTAAAGTGTTGACTAAATGGGAGAGGTTGGGGTGGCATTGGATGTGGGCAATTCCTCCTCTCCGCGCGGCATGCATGTTCCTCATGCACGGCCGAATTCTATCCCTTCGGCTCCTAAAAAAATATCAATTGGTCAAAGTCCAAAGACTTCTCTTGTTGCACGGCTGGTCGGTCCAAGAGATAAAAGATAACGTGGTCGTTGGTGGGATTGTTCGTATGGCCATTCAAGAAAAATTCCTTTTTCTCCGAAAGTTAATGTTTCAGGATGTCGAGTGACGATGAAACTAGGCTGAAGGTGGTACCGACGATACTCCCGTCGATTACTCACGGCCATTGCATATTTAAGGATTGTCAAAATTTTCAGATGCCACATTGAACTGCTAAGATATGTCGGGATGAGAAAAGCACCCACGAAGATAAGATGGTTTGATGTAAATTACATCCAAGAAAGAAAAATATCAACATTTTCATTTAAATACGGGACTAGATCCTTTTTTCTTTTCAAACGAGACCGATGCAACTAGCTGTTCACGCTTGACAAAATAAGATTTTAAGGCAAAAACAAGGTGAGTTATAGTATCCAGGAAGCACCGTACCTCTTTGTTACTTGTGGTTGGATTGAAAAGCTAAAAATCATAAGAATTCAGATTGAGATATATTGAACCGCAAAGATGTGTCGGGATGAGAAAAGCACCCACGAAGATAAGCTTTTAAACTTAGATTCCCCACCCACTCCTTTGACTCTTCCTTAATGATTCATAATGTCGGAGAAATATCACAAAGCGGGACTCGTATGCTTGATGCTGGAGGGATAAGAGAGGAGTAATGAGGGTCTGAACCCAATGACGGCCCGCAAAGGGTGTGTTTGTTTAGGTTGTTTAGGGAAAAGTGTTTCGTTTAGTTTGCAAAAAATGACTAGTTAACCAAAATTACTTTCCCATCAACAAAAATATTTATGCATAAATTTAGGAAAGTAAATTCCTAAATCTAAAGAAGCAAAAACACTTTCCGAAATTATTTCTCTCAAATTTTTTAATATTTAATTTTTTCTTTTTCTTTTTGTGGCATCCGGATTTTACCGGACCTCGAATATGTGACGTTCCGTGACGGGTCGACGGAAGTATCGTCGGACTGCGTCATTGGTACCATTTATGGACACCATTTCGTCATCATCGTTGGACCGAAACGTTATGTTTAGAAATGGTCCGATCATCGAAATTTCCCTTATGTAACGCCGAGATCAAAACCCTCTTTCACCTGCTTGTATACCCTACTAACCCAAAACTCCCGTGCACATTTGTTTCGATGACCCTACACAACCATGCACGGCCATGCACTCCCGCCCACCTATACTTCTCCAACTTGCATGACCCCGTGAACTTTCATTCGGTGGTCAATCAAAGGGGGAACATTGACCCATGCAGCCACGTCGCCCACCCACTCGACTGCCAGCAGAAGCCCACGCCCATGCATGCTCGTGAAGAATTCATGCAGCTGCGTCACTCCCATGCAGCCGGTCAACCATGCAAGGTTGGTTGACTCTGCTGCCACGTACTGCATGAGGTGGGAGTCGACCAGCTGAAGCCATGTCTTCAGCTTTGTACGCTGGCAGAGGAGGCTCCAAGGGATGGCCACGACACCGCCACACGTCCCTTGCTCGACCAACCGAGGGAACTCCTTGCAAAGTTGACCGGTTTTGTCAACAAACCGGCAACGAGAGAGCAAGCGGACGAGCGAGCGAGTGAAAGAGAGAGAAAGCGAGAGAGCAAGAGAGAGAGTGACCGAACGAAACCAGGCAGAGAGAGAGAGTGAGAGAATTCGTGAGTGAGCAGCGAAGCGAGTGAACGGCAAAGAGGGAGAAGGGACCGCCTTCTGCCGTGCTCGAGCTGCCACCATCGACCCCACTTGTCTTTGCCGCCGTCGGGCCGCATCACCGAACCAAACCCCTAGCCGTTGAACCATAGGATTTGAGGCAAGTGAAAGTCCATTAATCTATACCATGTAGTGCTGTTGTTGTCTAGTGGAGTGCAATAGACTTGGAGATATTTGAGTTGTGGATGTTGAATGCTGGATTTAGAATGAGTAGAAGTAGTTCTCTTAGAATTAGTAAACTGTTTTGTGTAAAACAGTATGACGTTTGATGATTCTGTGAATTTTTTGAAATTATCTAGTTAGAATTGGACTCCGAATCCTTAATGAAAGTTGTAGGAAACATCCTTAGGAGTAACATATCAAAATTTGAGAATGAATGGACAAGTTTTGGTCAGTGAAACGATTTTCCTTGTAAATGTTAAATCTGGAAGCTATTACAGAATGTTAGTAAAGAATATAGCAATTAATTCTCTTGATATGCAATGAATCTAACTTAGTGTTTTTCATGAAACTTTTTCATTTAGGTCTTGTTTATAACATATCAAAATTTCAGAATTTTCTAAGTTCATTTAAGGGTTATTTCGAAATTGTTACTAAAACTGTGCATTGTGATGCTTGAGCTGTTTTAATTCGAATTTGTTCAATTTGTCCCAAAGGTGAATGCATCTTGAGTTGTTATGTGGCATGATGATATTGGCATTCAGCATATCATACAATATTGAGATTTGATGAAGATTCATGGGACATCTTGTCATTGCATTGGAAAGTGTTTTTGAAAATTAAGATGTTAATTGTTACCGTTGGACCCTCGGGTCAATGATACCTTGAGAGTTGAGATGCCCAAAGGTTCGAATGAGTTGATGCCATTTGAATGCCTAGTTGTATTATGAATACATGCCCAGAGATTTTCCCCGGGAGTGTCGGGATGCCTGGTTGTATTATGATACATGCCCGGAGGGTGAGGGGTTGTATTATGATGCATGCTCGGAGGTTAGGGGTAACCATGTCTATGGCCCCCAGTGTTTCCTCATGATGCTAGGTGGGGTGCGAGATGCCTAGAGGTGTAACGCAACACGCTTTGGATGCTTGGTTATATTATGAATACATGCCCAGAGGCTTTCACGACACCGGGTTGGGTGCGAAATCTCAGAAGGATGCAAATATTGGTCATCTGGAGGGATAAAACCATTTGAATGATTAAAACTGATGATTATATTAAGTGTGAGTGTGGTCTGGTTATGGGACTAAATTATATGGCATGGAATGGGATGTGTCATAACAGTTTGGCCCTATGATCGGGACTTGTGTGACAGGACATGATGCATCTTATTTGTTGGAATTACACTGGTCATTGCATTGAAGAGTTATATGGTTTAGATGCATACTCATTCTTTAATGACCTGTCTTGTCTATCTTGCATGAAACTGGATCGTGATGGCTTGCATAGTATAGTTTAATGGATCTTTTACAGCTGAGTGGTTGTATTCACTCCTTTTGGGGACTAACATTTCAGACTAGACAAGATACCTCTGCTGCACCGCCACCAGCAGATGGACCGAGTGATTGAATATGACCGCGAGGAGGAGAGCAGCAGAGGAAGGAACTTTTGGACGCCGACACTGATTGATGGACTTTAAGTATACGACTGTTGGAAAAGATGTCGATCATCTTTCGAAGTATAGCCGAGTACAGAAGACTACGGCATTTTGGTGTACCGACGAATGATGTCCATCTAGTTATGTAAATAAAAGTGTTCGGCTTTAACTTATAAAATGTTTAGTTGGTGTGCACCGTTTTCTGAATATAGGGAAGGGAGTTGTTGGATACGCTTCCGCCATATAAATTGTGTAGGGACCGATCTAAAAGATGTAAATCCCTAAGACTCAAGGACTTATCAAATTTTATGGTATCAAAGTAATAGACTTTCAGGTAAAGAGAAAGGACATGATCTGTGGCGACCTTAACGGATTGGGGGCCGTCGGGGGTGCCGCACTTTTTCTTCTCCTTCCTTCGCTAGTTTCATTTTCCTTCTCCCTCGTCTGCTGGTCATCGGCCTCAACAACGGTTAGTGAGGGGCGACCTCACTAAGATTTAGCGAGCTTGAACTTACCGGCCTCGGGCAAAAAGTTGCACTTTTTAGTGAATGTGTAATCCACCAATCTGTAGCATGGAAGGACCAGCCCATAATCGCAGTCTTGTCACCATGCAATATCGTATAGAACACCTGCGTTACGTGGGACTAATTTATTGTAATTTAGTTCCTATTCAAATGGAAGTGGGATAACTAACTACCAACTAACAAAATCACTACCCATTAAAATGAGAGGGTGAATTGTCCAGCTGTTATTGTAAATAATTAGTCTTGGGGCACGTGCTGCACGCTAAACAAAAATGTTAAAAAAAGTATTAAACTGATAATTACATTAAAAAATTAAAAAAAAAAAGAGGGGATTGTTATTTTTTTGGGTATAGAAAGTCGTGCTTGTGTTAAGGGTGGAATTTATTCATCAACTTTAGTAAATTTAATAGAGATATAGATAAGAACATTTCAATAGATATGAAAGTAGACACCGCTGCTGAAAATTCCCTTTATTAATAGCATAAATATAGATAAGCATGTCCTTAAAGTTATTTATATGCCCCACTTCAAAAGACAAATATTTATTTCCCTAATCACCTGGTGCACGCACATAGCAGCGATAATCTCATCATAAATAACTTTTTAAGTAGAAAATAATAGCAAATCAATGGTCACTATGGAATTTTTCTGTCAAATCAAAAGGTGAAAAGTCACAAATCGTTTAAACTGAGGTATGTTTTTCTTTTTTGTCGGAAAACTGACATATGTTGAACGGTTGACATCTATTATATTTCAATTATAACGATAAAACATTGTAATGGCACGATGCCTTCTGGAAAGGACAGTCTCATCTGAGAGAACATGCTTTGAACTTGAAAACCCACTCTTTTTTCCCCACTTATTTTCTCGTTTTTCATGATTCGCATTTTCCGCCAAAAATCACAAAGGACCTCTTTCTTTTGCATGCATAGATCGTTTTTTTTTTTTTTTTTTCTTTTTTTTGGGGGGGGGGGGAGTGGGAGCACCTTGAACTTGAGGCAACATTAACAGGTAAAAGTTCATAGTTGTATCACTATTTTTACACTTTAATAGTTAATTTTATATTAAAGAATTCCAAGAGTTTGATTTGTTTTGCTGGTGCAATCTTAGCCCATTTCTGGCGTTTTGTGAACTTGGGGTTTTACCCGACTTTGCTCATCTTGAATGAGATCGAACTTTATTTCTTGAATCTGCAGTGCAAACTCTCTTCAAGAGAACAATAGCGTCTCTGCAGTCAAAGATGTGGAATTCAAAGTTTTTTTTTTTTCAACAGCTTGATCTTCATAAGTGTCGTTTTAGCAGAATCTGCATGATCGGGTTAGTGAACATCTTTTTATTTGGCATATGAAATTATGAATCACGAGGAGGTCGAGCGGAGGAGTTCCTATGACCTGTGAACTATGTGAATTTGGGGTTTTACATGACTTTGCACTTCTTGAATGAGATCGAACTTTATTTTATGAATTTGCAGTCACAAACTCTCTCCAAGAAAAAGGTGGAATTCAAAGGTTTTTTCTTTTCTATAGTTTGATCTTCATGGGTGTTGTTTTAGCGGAATCTTCATGGTCAGATCACTGAACATCTTTTTATTTGGCATATGAACTTATAAATCATGAGCAATATATGGTTCGACTGATTGTTTTCATAAAGAAGCACAGTTTTCTTTCATAGTCCATCGTTTATGGTGATGGAATTACTTTTTGGAATTCAGTTCCGGGTTACCCTAGATGAGCCGGGACTGCCTCATAGGCTTAATGCTGGAGTTAAGAGAGGATAAGTCAGGGCGTTGGATTTTTGCGGAAGCGTGTATGCAAGTGTGCGTAGGATTTATGGTGAAAGAATGGAAAGGGAACGGCCAAGTCACGAAGGATATTTTATTCAAAGACTTGTCTGATACAAACGACAGTGGAACAGCTATTTCTTTTAGTTGGTCTCTCTCTTAGTCTCTGTTTTTGGGGGGTCATTAGTTTCTCTATAGTTTCTTCTCTTGTTGATAGGCTGAATACGTGAGGTTTGGTGGAAGATTCATCGAGGTTGATATATTTGTTAGTTCTTCTTTCTTCAATTCCTTCATGTAGAATCTAGTCCTGCTTTTACCTTCTTGTTACTCTGGGGTCTTCATTGGTGCCGAAATCCACACTGTAGGATGTTTGCTTGTGTTGACATTACATTAGAATTAGATAGCGAGATAACCAAACTACTTCGACTAACGTTTCCTTTTCTCCCCTTCTTTCCATTATTTTGGCAGGAATATTAGAACAGCCTTTAGGAATCACCTTCAAGGTGAGGGAATCTATGTCGTTGATCGTATTTCTGACAGAACAAACGTTAAAAAGGCAATACAACCAGCAAAATTGTTATTGGTGGAAGGGCTTAAAAGGGCTTTAAGGTACATATGAGCATACTCAAATTGGGAATTATAAATGTAGAGCGCTCTTTCACTAACTAATTTTTTCAATCTCTTCTACTTATATAAGGTTATTTGTCTTAACTTTTTCTGTAGTTATTATTTGTTTTAGTATGTTACTTCTCGAACATGGTTGCTTAATGTCTTATATTTATTCTCATGGCTTTTTTTAATCTAATTTATTGATGACTTGAAGAAAAGACTTAACTTTTGGAATGCTATGATATTATCAGGTGAGTTACTCCATGTGAGATGTTGTACTCATATTTTCAGTTTGATTGTGAGAGAAGGTTTGAAAGATATAGATGATTCCATTGTTAGAATACGCTTAGCTATACGTTATGTGAAATCTTCTCATTCGAGATTACAACGGTTTAAGGAGTGCATTCTATTGGAAAATATTGATTCCAATAATTTATATGTTTGGATGTGGAGACTCAGTGGAATTCAACATACTTGATGTTGGAAGTGGCCTTGAAGTTTCAAAATACTTTTATCTCATTAGATATTCAAGATAGAAGATTTACTGAAGAGCTTTCCAAGGTGAGAGGGTTGCTTACTGATGATGATTGGGATTATGCTCGTCGATTGTTTCATTTCTTGAAGTTATTCTATGATGCGACTTTAAAAGTCGGGCTCTTCTTACGTCACTTGCAATTATATGGCGAAAGATGTCTATGGGATTTATATGATGATTGATAGAGATTGTAGGGATGAGGATAGGAGTTTGCAAGAAATAGCCAAGAGAATGAAGATCAAGTTCAATAAGTATCTTGGCAATGTGAACAACATAAATCTAACATGGTTCATTGCATGTATACTTGACCCTCAACATAAGATGGAGTATGTGAAATGGATGATTAATCAAGTGTATGAAGGCAACCGAGTAGAAACTTTGTGAGATAGAGTAACAAAATCTTTGACATTATTGTTTGAGCAATATCGCACCGGTACATGCCCCCAAAGCAACGTGAGATTAAAGGGGATAAGGACAGTGAACGTTTCAATGTCTTTTGTGGTGACATTATGACTGCAATGTTTCTTAGCCAAACGGGACAAGAATATGTGGATGAAAAATCTTAATTAGATAAGTATTTGGAAGAAAGATGTGAACGGTATAGCTCCACCTTTGATATCTTAAATTGGTGGAAAGTCAATTCTTCCAGATATCCTATCTTGTCTTCCATAGCTCGACATATTTTGGCCGTGCCCATCTCCATTATAGCATCAGAGTCTGCATTTAGCACCGGAGGTCGAGTACTTAATGTATTTCGTAGCTCCTTGACCCCAATGATGGTAGAGGCTCTTATATGTATTCAAGATTGGTTATGATCCGCACCACTTTCACAGTCGACTGAGGAGGACTTAGAAGAACTTGAAAATTTCGCGTCATGTGAAAAAAAAATAACCATGGAATATTTATATCTTTCAATATTACAATTGATACTTCAATTCTCATTTTCATTGTGAATTTAATGCAGAGTTGTACCCGTCTTAGGAATTTTTCCTACACTATCACAGGCTCTCAAAAAAGGAGCTGATTCCTCCAAAATATCTGCGGTATAAATCATTTTTGGGCACTAGTCTGGTTTTGTTACTCCTTATCTAGCTAAACTTGGTACCCGTGTGCCTCTTAAATTCTAGTTGTTGGAGTGTCTGGCTATTGTCACCTTTGTTGGAGGAAATGATCCTGCTGAGATAGAGAGGTCAATGCAAATTATGTGGCAGCTGGTGCACCCAAAACTTGGTTCCAATGTAAGTATTGTTTCTTCTCCTTTGTGTCTGAGTTGCATAGTGCACGTCATTGTCTGAAGCTTCATGCTTCTCAAATCAGCACGGGAATGTGGAACATTTGTACGAGATAATATTCTGAGAAGTTCACTGCTCCTCGCTTGTTTTGTATGTCATGCTTTTCATATTTTGTTTTACTCCATTCCTAGTCTTCTTTCCAACAACTAAGACCAGTTTGCTTTCCAATTAAGGTGGCTGGTGTTAAACCTTCGCCAGCAATAGTAACAGCTATGGTTTCTGCTTGGGCTTTTCTCCTTACATCCATAGATGGTTCAAGTCTTGATCCAAAATATTGGCAAGAGTATGTGAAGATTTGGACATAGTTATTTCTTTGTGATTATTGCAATTGACTTACCATTGACTAAAGATCTCCAATGGAGAGTGAAATCAATAACTTGTGCGTGGGGCAACTTGTTGAGACTCTGGATGGTGGACATTCTCATAAATAATGATCTCCCTCTTGATATGCAGGTCTACTTCATATTTATCTGGATTACTAGATAAGGATGACCGATCAGTCCGCATTGCTGCTGGGGAGGCACTGACTGTGATTTTTGAGATGTGAAGCCTTGAAAAGTTCTGTTCTCAAGTTAAAGATGCTGGTGGCGGCTCCACTCAAGAGGGAAAGGAGTTAGCGCACATGCATGGTTTGAAAGGAAAAGTTTTGAACCAAGTCAGAAACCTTGCAGTGGAAGCAACCTGTTTAAGGATATCCTGGAATTAAAATTCTTTTTTTTTTTAATTGAACAATAGAATTGTCTCTTAGAGAATCATCAGGAGAGATTATGTTAAGCAATTGTTTAAATTGGATATCATTACTTGGCCAATGCTTAAAAAAGGAATGAAGTATATGATCTAAATTGCAAAATTCTCTAAGCTTGAAGTGCAGTAACATATTGAATTTAGATTATTTTGAGTTGAACAGAAAAAAACCAAAAAAAAAAACCAAAAACCAAAAACCGAACCGAACCGAACCGAACCGAAATTTCGGTTCGGTTCGTATTTGGTTTGGGTCACATTCGGTTCGGTTCGGAAGTTTTTTCTAACAGTTTTGTTCGGGGCATGCCATGAGTATTTAGAGGATAGAAGGTGGACTTCTGAGGCAATGGTGGTCCCCCTTTCAACTGAGCAGCTATCTTCTTCCTCCTTGCTCCTCACTTTATCCATTGTTGAGACATTTGAGAGCTTGAGAGAACTAGAGAAATCAGCCCTCACATCTCTCTCTCTTCCCTCTTCAACCCAAAGCAAATTCGTAGCATTTTCTCCCATGTTTTCCTTCTTCATCTGTTTCTGCTCCAGTTGACCTTTCTCCGAAAAAATTGAGTTAATAGTTGCCTTCCTGTGTGAATTAGCATTCATGCCACCCACCATCATGCTCAGAAGACCCTAACCGTTCAGGAGGACTTGGCTGCTCGCAGAACAGAGCTGCCGGCTGATCCGCCGACCGGCCAAAAGAAATCACTTGCCAGTCCATCGACTCGCCTTGGATCATCATGGTAGAGGTTCCTGAGTGTAGCCTCCATCGTCTCCGCCGCGCCGTGTCTTCGGCCCGTTTAACGGGTGAGTTTAGCTCCTAATCATTTGATTAGTGCCAAAACTTACTTAAGATGTTAATTATGCTTAAGGTTATTTAGATTAGCTTAAGAATAGATTAGTGATAATCTAGAATGGTTAGATTAGCCTTATAATTGATTAGTGTTAATCTAATTAGTGAGATTAGCACCATTAAAGTCGGATTAGTCTAATTTAGTGGACTTTTTGTAGTTCTGATCTCTGGACCCTCACCATTTGCCCTTTTTTTAGATCGAAATTTGTTGCAAATTTGAGGTTGATTCCTTCTGGAGAAATGTTCTAGATATCTTCAGCTATAACATATATTTTACTCATGATTTTTAGAGATTTAAAAGTATGATATTTCAACTCCGTCATTTGCAAATAGAATCTTAGACTGTATTGGAATTTGTGACCTTTTGAGATTTTAGGGGTTTTTATCAACTCTTAGGGTTTGATTTTCAAAATGTTTTCTTAACAAAAGTTGTTTTTTACATATTCTAGTTTAACATAGTCAAATTTCATATCAAATGAACAATTTTTGGATCTTGAACCAAATTGATTTCGAAAAACAGACTTTCTGGAAATAGACACAGTTTCTTTGATGAATTGAGCGATTTAATGGGCTTAATCTAGAAGGATATGGGTTTAAGTGTCTTCATGAAAAATGTTTTTTTATGTGTATTTTACAACATATTCAAATTTGGTAATTTTTAGAACTTTTTTAATTAGATTTCTGGATTTAAACTAGGAGACGCAAGAGTGGACCGTTTCTGCCGATTAGAACCGGTAGTGGTTTTGTAGTTGTTCTTGGTGATGTGGTTGACTTTTGGCATTCTTAGAGCTTGTGCTTGATGATATGTGATATTGGTTGCTTAACTGTGCAATTGGTTGATATTTTATGCAATTGAGTGCAATTGAGTGATTTTCACAAAAAAAGGGAAATAGGCTTTGTTCGAGGGACACCGAAATGGACCGCCTTTAGGGAAAAATGATTTGAAATTGTATTTGCAAGTATCGTGCATTAGTTAAATGCTCAAAGATAAGAAGAGAGTCTTAATGGTGTGCTTGCATGATTAAGAAGTGGAATCTGTCACCCAACGGAAGTTTGGGGGTGATACCTGATGGGAGTCGGAAGTCGGTCGCAATAGATTCTAGATCGATGTCCTTTTTGGGATACCGTCTAAACGGAAGTTTTAGATGTAGCCATGCCTGATGGAGCGGGACGAAGCTTGATTTTTATCGAAAGCTCGGCAAAAATTGGATGATCACTAGCTGGAAAGTTAGGTATGGCCAATAGGTCATTAATAACTGGAGCACGCATGAGGGTTGAGTTGGTTGGGCCATATTATGGGGTAAAATTGTGTGGCACGGTATGGGATGTGTCATAATGATTTTGCCTTATAATTGGGACTCGTGTGATCGATTGATGAGGGATAGGTGGCGCACTAAAGTGCAAGAGCGTATGAGAATCACAACATCATTAGTTCCAGTTATACATGTTGATCACATTAATTATGGCATGCGCATATGAATCGATAACATCCAGAGTGTGGCAATGGCGAGGTGAGATTGCTTGTGACATGACTTGTATGTGATTGATGAACTGCATCATCTAATGATTATGTGCATTGCGTGTATTGTACTGAGATTCAACGTGCAGGGTATGACATGCTAGGTAAGGTTGCATGCGAATTGATTTGTTGATTGATGGTTTTAGTCATGGTTTGTTTGTGGGGTGGTTCTGGAAAGATACCCCGGGTTGAGTTAGTGTTCTAACCGGGGGCTTAGGGGAAGACTCACTGAGATTTTTATCTCACTGGTTATTGTATAACCATTTTCAGGTCCCTAGTATGAAGAACCAGGAGCTTGAAACGGAAGGGTCAGGAGTATAAGTGGCTTAGTAGTTCTTTTTGAGATAGACCTTCTGTATAGGAACTTGAGGTGTTTATGAAAGTGTTTTAGTGAAAATGGTTTCCTACTTTTCGATCCCATATTTTTGTTGTCTAGAGATTTTATTATACGCTTCTGCATGTGCAATTAAAAGAAAGGGTTGACGATGAGTCCTGGACATCACTTTCTATTGACCAAGGAAGGGGTTGTTGCGTTCTCGGGATTCAGGGCGTGACATGAACAGTCTTGGATATGCTTCGTCTGTCGACCGTGTCATTCTCCCCCACCTAATCGGGTGACGCCCTCGTCGTGTCTGTGGCATGGAAAGCTTCAATGTGTTTCTTGAATTGTCACAGAGCCTCGGAGGGTTCCTAACTTGCTTCACTCTCGGGAAGGCCCTTCCATTGGATGAGGTATTCTCTCTTTGGCGCACAATACCTCTTCCGTATGATCCGGTCCGCCATGATACATTCAACATCCCGGTCATATGAGGTTTTCACTCCAAGGGGTGCTCAGTGTGACTCACCTCGATCTACGTTGTCCTCGTCCACATGGAGAGGCTTTAGCATGCTTATGTGGAACACGGGGTGCACCTTGAGCTTGGCTGGCGAGTCTAGCTTGTATGCCACCTTCCCGATCCATGGCAACACTCGGAAGGGACTTTCATAGCAATGGATCAACCCTTTGTGCATGTCACGACACCGAAGGACCAGGTGCAATTTGGCCAACACTAAGTCTCCGACTTGAAATTCCACACTTAGTTGCTTCTTGTTGACCCACTTCTTCGTGCGCTTTGCGGCTCTATTCAGGCACGCCCTCGCCAAGTTTGCATGTTCATCCCATTCCTTGGCGAGATTGTATGTGGAGGGGTTGTGTCATGCCCTGAACCTCGAGCGTGCGCACATCCTTCGGTGGTCGATAAAAATGCGACGTCCCAGAACACGTCGCTAACCCAATCGATTTATTGCACATGCAAAAGCGTATACAAAAATCAGTAGACAACACATATATGGGATAGAAAAGAAGGACCACAATTTCACAAAACACTTTTATAAACAAACTAGTCTGTCTACAAAAATATCGGCTTTCAAAAAGAAGCTGTCCTACGACCTACTAGTCAGACACATTCACCGATCCTTCGGACTCCACTTTGATAGGCTTTGAGGGCTTCGGGTCCTCCACAACCCCATCAGGTGGGTCAGTTGCATCCTCGCCTAGAGCGGCGTTGAACACCACGGCAAGGATATCAAAACCCTGAAGGGGACCTACCCTATACCCATTGAGCCCATGGTGAAATTACGCTCTAAATCGATGAGGTACCCTCTGAGGTAGGCCCTCATCGACCTAAATAGTGGTCATTACGAGCTCATAGACCTAGTGACTCTCATGTACAGGGAAGTCTATGCTCCACTTAGAAACTCCTCGAGGCTGTCCAAAACATTCTGAAGGAACCACCATCTAAGGACCTGAAAAATTGAGCCCACGACGGGGTGAAACAATGTCTCAGCAAGTTTACCCCCTAAACCCTGACTAGGAAGAAAATACGTCTAGAGGCACTCTAACCATACATCACAAAAGACTCACCTCGCCTCAATTCCTTCCTACACATCAATACAATTCCTATCATAGATGCATATAATAAATGCACACATCAATTAGAACGTCTCACTAAATTTCAATCAATCACAGGGGTTTTGATTATAGGGCCAAATCGTTATGACACGTTCCATTCTGTGCCACATAATTCCGTCCCATAATTCAGCGCATCTATCTTAATCAATCAAGCGTTCCATTTGACTATTACCCCCACAATTAGTTTTACCCAATGCTCATCGGTCCTCTGGCGTAGCCAGGCTTTGCCTCATCCCTTGAGCGCGGCAACATCTACCCAACACACATCAGGGACTATGATTGGAGTGGTATACTATTTTGGCTAGGGGCCTTTAAATTTATCAACTTTGGGTGAGCATATATAGTATACCATATTATCAGCTTTGGGTGAGCATATATAGTATATTATGATGGCCTAGGGGCCCTAAATCTATCAGCTTTGGGCGAGCATATATACAATATACTATATTATCAACTTTGGGCGAGCTATACTATTTATTTTCAGCTTTGGGTGAGCGGTCTTGAATTAATAGGATTTTATAGATAGTATTGAATGTACCGACCAGAAGAAGGTCATGGTAACATATAATTGACTAAGTCGATTGATCGATGGTTCGATCTGATTGAATTGGATGGTGTAGTTTGTCGGTATTTATTGATTCAATTGACTTGCAAGAAGAGATTGAGGCCAAGGTAAGTCCTCCGACCTATCTTGTGCTTAAGCAGCCCTTAGGGCGTATTTGCTTCCTAATTGGGTCTTAGAAGAGTAGAACTCACTGAGACGTAGTCTCACCCTATTGTGGGACAACATTTCAGGTTCATAGATGGCAGCACCTCCACCTCCTCCTAAGCATTTTGGTATACCGGATGAAATCACTAAGATAAGTTATCATATTCCGATATACCATCACCTTGAAGACTTGGAATATATACTGGTGAAATCCACTATCTGGGTTGATGTGAGTGAACTCCAAAATGTGCCCCACAAATACCAATCGTGGTATCGCCATTACAATGATGGACGGAGGGTGTGTGGCATCCCAAAATTCATGACGACCTCCAGTTACATTAAAGTCTATGAATAGGTGATGGAAGTACCATCAAGTTATTTTATAGCCATCTAATCCATAATTTGCAATAAGATTTATGGCCAAGCTTTTAATGGATAATTATGTGATAGGAAAGAATATTATATCATTGGCCATGTGTATTATAAATTGGAATTTATGGATTTGTGACTACAAGTTTTATGGCCTTATTATTTTTGCAAGTTAGGTATTTATTTAAGTGAAAAATGTTAATAGATTATTAAAAGGTTAGTGGGCCGAAATTCTTAGGCCAAGTTGGCCCAAAAACCCAGCCCAAGACCCCCACCACTTCGGCCCAAAGCCAGGCCCATGAAGCCCATTGGGCCGTCAACTAAGCTGGCCCCAAGCCCAGCCGGATGGAGACCCTCTTGCATGGCAAATTGCCAAGTGTTCTTCCCTAGTTGCCAAGTGTGGCTGCCCCCATTGGCCATCTTGGGCGGCCACATGCAGCTTTCAATCATTGCAAATGATTGAAGGAAAGGGAAATTAAGAGAGGGAGAGTGGCTGGTTTTGGTGAGTGAGAGAGAGAGAGAGCTGTCGAGAGAGTGAGAGAGGGAAACCGAGAGAGGAGGAGGAGGCTGTGCGAAGAAGAAGGAAGAGAGTTCGTCCGCCGTTCGTTGCTGCTTTGCCTCTATTTGCTGCTGTTTTGTGCTTGAATCTAAGGCAAGTGAAGTCCTAAAACCTACCCTTTGCATTGCTGTGTGTAAGTGTAGTAGATGGTAAGTCTTGGTTGTGGTAGATGGGATGAAATTTTGGAGCTATGGAGAGAGATTCGTTGGTCATGCATGCTGTTTCTGGAAAGACCAGTCCGACCGTCCATGAGATTGTGTGTTGCATGTGACTTTTTAGTCGGAATCTTGTTTCGATTTCTTCATAAAAGTTGTATATAACACCTAGAAGAAAAACATACTAAAATTTGAGGCAAAACGAACAAGAAATGGTTAGTGAAATGATTTTTCTTTGGAGAGACTAGATCTGGAATTCGTCGTGATGACCTTCAGTAGTTTTGTGGTCTGTAAAGTAACCTTCTTGTGAAAATCTCACTTTGGTCTCTTAACAAAAGTTGTAGTATAATTCTTGAGGTAGAACATATCAAAAATTTACAGGAAATGAACAAAAATAGGTCGGCAAAAGCGTTGTCTTTTGAAGAAACTGGATCTGGGAAAAACGCTGCTTCGACCTAGTATGATTTCTGGATTTTTATAAAATCATAAAGTTAAAATTTGATTGTGTGTCCTTAATGAAAGTTATAGGTAATATTCTGAGGAAAAACATACTGAAATTTCAGAGTAAATGGACCAGTAATGGCCAAGGAAATGATTTTTTCTTCAACACGGGTAGATCTGGAAAATGATACCGAGAATAGGAAAAGTAAATCGATTTTATCCAGAATGAATTGGACTACGATTTCTTCATAAAAATTGTACCTCTAGGTCTTAAATACAGAGTGTCCAAATTTCAGAATTTTCTGAGTTTATTTAAGGGTTTAATGAAAATTTTTTTCAAAATTGTGCATGGATGATGTTAAAATCCTTTTTCGGTGATGCCTGGACCTGTATGTTTTCTGTGAAGCCTTGTTTGATATGGTGTTCTTCACAAAATGTGTTTTCTTAGATCTTATCTACAATGTGTTAAATTTTCAAAACTAATTTCCATCGTTTACTAATTTTCCAGAATTTTTCATAAACAGCACGCATTCTATTTAAGCTGAAAAACTGTTCTATTTACAGGTTATTGATTTGCTATATAAATTGTGATATCTTGGATTATCATTCGTGCAATGATGTGGTGAAATTCATGCATATCATATGACATCAAAAGATCTATGGATTTTCATGAATTCAATGAAGTTTCTCAAAACCATGGCATCAAATAATATTTTTCCCAATGCATATTATATGATTTTAAAAAGGCTGATTCCAATCATTGAAATTATTACATCATGTGCCATGTTGATATTGAGATACAAATGTGAATATAAATTATGATGATGATGATACAGTCGGAGGTGTGAGCTGACGATGCCTCGAGAGTGTCGGGATGCTCGGAATGTGGGGGTGTCGGATGCCCGGTGGCCTAGTGGCATAATTTCGAAGGGTCCTCAGGAGTTTCGAGATGCCCGGTGGTATACGGTACGTAATTCCAGGGGGAATGCCTAGTGGTATGTCGGTACGTAATCCCGGAAGCGCCGGAGGTGTGTGCCGGGGGGGATACCTCGTGATGCTAGTTGGATGTGAGATGCCCAGAATGTGGGGGTGCCGGATGCCCGGTTGTATTTTGAATACATGCCCAGAGGTTCCTCACGATGCCTGGTTGGATGCGAGTGATAAATTGTAGGATGCAAACATTGATCCCTGGAAAGAAAAACTGATCAGATCCTTGTGAAAGATAAGAATTGAAAATGAATCATGTACATTGGTGTATGCATATGGCATGATGCATGATTTGCTTATGAAAGTAAATTAATGCTATTTGATATTGAAAATGCGATCATGAAGGCATGAATGGATCTCATGGTGATGTATGCTTGATAGCATGGATGATATGAATCATGGTGGTATATGCACGATGGCATGGTGAGATATGCATGACTGCATGGTGGTATATGCACATATGGCATGGATATGCATAAATGCTTGATGATGAGTGCATGATGGTATATGCACATATGGTATGATGACATATGCATGGCTGCAAAGTAAGTTATGCTTGAATGCATGAATGATATGTGCTTTGTTATGATGCCTTGATTGTTCTGTGTGACGTAATGAGTAGTTTAGTGGATCTTTATTGCTGAGTGGTTGTACTCACCCCTTTTGGGGATTAACATTTCAAACTAGATAAGATACCTCTATTGCCACTGCTACCGGTAGATGGATCAAGTGGTTGGATATGACTGCAAGGAGGAGGATAGCAAAGGAAGGAACTTTTGGACGCCGACACTGATCGATGGACTTTAAATATATGATTGTTAGAGGAGATGTCGGTCATCTTTTGAACTATAGCCAAGAATAGAAAACTATGGCATTTTGATGTACCGATGAATGATGTCCATCCGGTTTAAGTAAATAAAAGTGTTCGGAGTTTACCTATAAATGTTTAGTTGGTGTGCATCGTTTTTCTGAATATAGAGAAGGGAGTTGATGGATGTGCTTCCACTATATGAACTGCGCAAGGGACCGATAAAAAAAAATGTAAAACCCCAGGTTGTATGGATCCGCTGCAATTGAAATAGTATCAGAGTGACATGTTATTAGAAAAAGTGAAAGGTAAGCAAATTGTGGCGACCCTAACGGATCAGGAGCCGTGTCGAGGGGTGCCACAGGGTGGGCCTTGTATCAGAATCTGATGTACCTCTGTACGTTTTAGAGGTAGTGTTCGGGAAGGGGACAACAAATCCTAAGGGTTGATCGATGGTGGATGCGAAGAATCCCAAGCTTAGTGATGATCCTGACTCCTCGGAGTGCTCAGCAGTAGACTCCAGTTGGAGCATGGAAGAAGGAGAGATTGTCGAGGAAGAAGAGGACCCAAAGGAGGATCCATAGGAGAATTGAAACCCCATCCTTATCTGTAGACTTTGTTTTGTGAGCTTGTTTGATTAGGATCTAGCTTGATAGCTTACCTTGTATATACTTGCACTATGGTTTGCAATGTATATAAGTATGTTGGTTTTTTAGGTTCGAGATTTTTAGTCCTACTTTCCTATTCCATTGTTTTATTGTCTGGGGATTTTATTTGCTTCCGCATGCATATTAAAATGAAAGGGTTGGCGATGCGTCCTAGGATGTCGCTATTTAATCGACCAGTGAGGGATGGGCGTGCACTCAAGAATCGGGGCGTGATAGGGACGGCATTCCTGAAGGAGTTTCGGTTCGGCCTCTACCGCGATCTGGCATCCATTGTTAGGGCATCCCATATAGGGGCATCGTCCACCCAATGCACATCGGGGACGGGTTCTCTTAACCATCACACGATCATTCAATTCTGGCCAAGGACACTGTGCATTGCACTTAAACGTCTCAATTAAGATAATGCACTTGGCCTATTTTCTTCGTACTAAAAACACCCGATGAAAATAAGCGTGTGTAGATACACGATCAGATCGAACCAAAAAAATTGATATCATTCCTTTTAAAATCACACTATTTGATATAGTATTTAAAATTATTTTCGATGTCAAAACCCAACACCCGGTATTTTCTAATTAAATACCCAAATTTCATAATTTTGAAATAATAACTCAAAATCACAATCATCACTTAATTTGCACAAATTAACATTTAATTGCATAAACTAAGCACACTACCGCAATCAGCATGAAATTCCGATCACCGGCTATCCCGATATAATTTCCCAAAAATATTAAATAATTAAATAAATTACAAAAATAATTAAATAAATGCAAATTAATCCAATAAATGCACACTTAGGCCTAAAATGCTAATCTAACCACCTAAACAGGCTTAGAAAAATAATGCACCTATCTAATTAAATACTACATTCTATCTAGCCCTTAATTTATCTATTCTAACCACCTAACAATCATAATTAAGTAATTAAATCACTAATCAAAACTAACTAACCACATAAACCATACTTAGCCTAATCTAATTACCTACTAAACATCATTAACTCCCTAAACAGAGTTTAGTAAGTAAACTCACTGGATTAGTGGGTTGGTGAGTCCATGGTGACGGCGACGCAAAGGCGGGCGACAAACAAGCCTGCGGCGAAACCAAACAAGATCCAAAAAGGACCTAAAATAGGCCATGAAGTCTAACAGCCACTGCTAGCCTTCGGTTCTGTCCAAGGGCCGAAGGGTTGGACCGAAGGGGCTAGGACGGCTTGCGGGTGGGTTGGGCTGATAGGCGGCGATGGTTGGCTTGGATAGCAGCGGAGGCGGCTTAGGCAAAGCTGGACGGTGGCCAGGTGAGCTCGGGTAGCGACCAGGGCAGACGGGGACACGTGGACGTCGCTCGCGGGCATGTGAGCTGGCACACGACAGCAGTGATTGGCGACGACTCAGTGGGGCACAGCGGCACTCGTACGGGCGGCAACGGGGCTTCAGCGGCTGCTGCTGGCTCTTGGCTGGTTTTCTCTGGTTTTTGAGCTCTCAAACTTCAACAACAATGGAGAAAGCAACAGCAAGAAGGAAGAAGAAGTGCTCAGTTAAAGAGGGGGACCCAAATGCCTCAAAGTCTCCACAAAATATCTAAAACACTCATCACACAGGCCCCACCATCTTCAGCCTTCATCCTCAACTACTTTCCCTCTTAAATCTTCCTCAACAAGCCATCCAAAGGGTCCAAAATGTTGCTCCCCCCTCGGCCTACGAATTTTGTAACTTATCCCCTCCATTTTCATTAAATCCTGCTCCAATTAAATCCAATTCATGTGCCATAAGGCCAAGGTAAGTGTCCACATTCATCCCATGATTTTTCCTCATCAATTAAACCAACTTGATGACCAAAAGTGCGCTAAAAAACGGCCCTTTAATTTTCCCGGTCTAAAAACACCCAACTTTGGAATTTCGCCGAAAACTCGGATTTGCCGAAAAATCTTCGGAGGATGAGTTTACGTTCCTAAAATAAATCGTAACATGATAGAATTTTCAATTTCTAAAATTAAGTTCAATTTCGCAATTAATTTTAACCTGACGCGATTCTAGCGTGACCTAACTTACCGATTAACTTTTAGGAATTTTTAGCGCATTTGACCCGTGGTCGATTACTTTTGAGCCACATTGTATATCTTTGACTCATTGGCGACTCTCAGTTTTCATGAAAATCTCAAGGTTTCACATACGGGCACATGGTACAGAAATGACAAGAATCGGTTTAGTGTCGTTCGACGAGAATTTTGCAATTAGGTGGAATCACCCACACTTTAATCACATGCATTTATTGAACCGACCTATCTCTGACCTTTGATTGATTTTGACGGTGCTATATTGACCTTTGTAGATTAGCACGGTCGAGCAGTCGATTTTTGATCGAATTCTCAAGTCTATTGTGTTAAAATCCCTTAACGGCTTCACTAGATAGATTAGTTATCTCATAAGTGATCAGCTCTAATAAAAAGACTATAGGCACGTCAATGAAATGCCCAACTCATTCAATCAAAAACAAAATCAGAAAATCAAAATGTCACAACTCTTCCCCTCTTATAAAAATTTCGCCCTCGAAATTTAAACCATTACAAATCTTTAAACAAAAAGGTGGAGGTATTGTCGTCTCATCGAATCTTCACTTTCCATGGTTGCTCCTTCTGTCCCATGGTATTGCTAGACCACTTTGACTAACGGGATTGTCTTGGTGCGCAGAACCTATCACGCCTTGAACCTCGAGCGCACACACATCTCTCTGTAGTTGATTAAATTGCGACATTCCCAGAACGCGTCGCCAACCCATTCATTTTTAATGCACATGTGGAAGCGAAACAAATACCCTGACAATAAACAGCATGGAATAGGAAAGCAGGGCACATTTCACAAAAGCACACTTTTATAAACAACGGGGTTTAGATACCAAAACAAGTCTGGTCAAAAGCCTACAAAATATCGGCTCCCAAAAAGAAGTTGTCCTACGACCACTAGTTGGACACATACGCCGATCCTTCAGACTCCACCTCCTCAAACTCCGAGCTTCAGGTCCTCCACCAACACCATCTAAAGACCTAAAAAGTTAAGCCCACGACGAGATGAGACTTGTCTCAGCAAGTTCACCCCCCCTAAACCCCTATTAGGAATAAAATACACCGCAGGGCGCTCTAGCCATGCAACCACACAATTAGAATAGGGGACTTACCTCACCTCAGTTCTTTCCCGCACGTTAGCATATTTCATATCCCAAATGCATATAATTAATGCACACAATAGTGGAAACGCCTTATCAACTCAATCAATCACAAGGGTCACGATTATAAGGCCAAACCGTTATGACATGTTTCATACCATGCCACACAATTTTGTCTCATAATCAGATACATCTAACTCAATCAATCATGCGTTCCAATTGTTAAATTTGCCCCTCAAGGGTACAACCTACTCATAAGTTTGGTGTCTATTGGCGTAGCCAGGTATCGTCTCACCACCATTGAGCATGACAACGTCTCTCAATAGACGACTTTCCCAAAGGAGCATAGGTCCAGAATTTACTGCGACCCGAGTCCCACTGAGTGGGTATCCCAGATAAGGTAATGTCTGGCTTAAAAGCTCGAGATGTGTTCTCTTTAACCAACACACGATCAATCAATCTCGGCCTAGGACACCGTGCATTACACTCAAATGCCTCCATTAAAATGGTGATCCTGGCTTGTTTTCTTCATATTAAAAACACTTTGTAAAAATAATCGTGTGTGGGTACATGTTCAAATCGAACCCAAAAAATTTATAACCTCCAATTTAAAATCCCGCTATTTTATATAATATATAAAACTATTTTCGGTGTTAAAATCGGACACTCGAGATTTTATGAATTAATATTGAAATTTCCCAAATTTTGGAATAAATTACCAAAAATCTAATCAGCACTCAATTTGCACAAATTAACATCCAATTGCATAAACTGAACACACCATTGCAATCGATGAAATTCTGTCACCGGCTATACCAGTTTAATTTCCAAAAAATAATAAATAATTAAATAATTATCAAAACTTATTAAATAATACAATTAAATGCTATAAATAGGAACTTAGGCCAAAAAAACCTAATTAATTACCGAGACGGGCTCGGAAAATTTTCGATCTAATCTAGATAATTAATACGACCTATCTAGTCTCTAATTAATCTAATCTAACAACCTAACATGCAATATTGGATATTAAATCACTAATCTAATCTAACTAACCACATAATCCTTAACATGCAATATTGGATAATTATGCTTAGGGGATGATTAGTTTAAGTTAATTAAGGATTATGTGATTAGTTAGATTAGATTAGTGATTTAATTATCCAATATTGCATGTTAGGTTGTTAGATTAGATTAATTAGAGACTAGACATGTCGTATTAATTATAAGTATAATTAACCTCCTAAGCAAGGTTTAGTGAGTAAACTCACCGGATTTGTGGGTCGGTGAGTCCATTGCAACGGTGACGCGGAGACAAGCGACAAACTTTGAAGCGGCGACGCCAACGGGAACACGGACCGAGCCAAAAACAGCCAACAAGTTCCTGCTCGAGCTGAAAAACCGAAGCTACTCAAGGATGCAGTTGGGCAATTGACGGCTTGAGGAGCAACGACGAAGGAGCCCTAGCTGAAGGAAGAGGCGAAGCTGGAATGGGGGCTGTCTCGGTGTGGGTCGTTGATGCGTGGAGTTGGCGAAGTTGGAGGTGGCAAGGTCAACACTTAGGGGCTTCAATGAAGGGAAGTTGACTTGATGGAGGTGAGCAATAGATGTGTGGCATCGATGGGCGTAGGTGGAGCAAGGAAAAACGAAGGAGAGAGGGGAAACGTGGAGATGGGCTAGAATCGTGAGGGTGTGGGTTGCAGGTGGCAGCGAGAGAGAGAGAGGGAAGATGGGATGATGGTGCGGGTGGGAGACGTGTGGTAGCGAGATGGATTTCGGTGGAGTGTGGGCTGGGCTTTGGTTGAGGGAATAGCCGAAGATGGAGTAGCAACACGTGAGTGGAGGAAGGAGCTTCGCTGGAATGAAATGAAGGGAAAAACAGCAACCAAAGGAGCAAATGAAAATGGAGAAGTAGAAGCCACAAAGGAGGAGGGAACCGGCCAAGCTTGCAAGAGAAGCTTAGAGTGGGTGGGGGGCAAAAGTCAACAAAAAATATTTATACAATAAAAGCTTTGTCCCCCTAAGCCTCCAATCTTATCCCTCTTGTCCCCAATTACTTTCTTGCCCATAAAATCCCATAAACAATCCAATTTGATGCCAATGTTGCAGCCCCCTTGCTAGTCTCCGAATTTCCTCAATTTTGAACTTCAATTTCTTCACCAAATTCCTCAATTTGATGTCCAATTTTGTTAAGGAGGAAGCCCACACAATTTCCACAAGTTCCCATCACCAAATAGCTCGGTTTGGAAGTCAAAGATCCCTTCAATTCGGCCCATCCAAATTTCCGTTCTTTTCCGAATCGTCCGAATTAATTTTCCGTAAAAATCCCGAACTCGCCGAAAATTTCTCTAAAGATGAATCGACGTTCCTAAAATAAATCGTGACAAGACAGAACTCTCAATTTCTGAAATCTGGTTCAAATTCGTAGTTAATTTCATTCTGACGTGAGTTTAGCGTGACCTAACTTACCGGGTAACTTTTAGGAATTTTTAGTGCAATTGACCTGTGGTCGATTATTTTCGAACCACAATGTACATCTTCGACACATTGGCGACTCTCGGTTGTCATGAAAATCCCGAGATTTCAAATACGGGCATAGGGTACCAAAATGACAGAAAAATTGGTATAGTGCCGATCGACGAGAATTTTGCAATTATGTGGAATCACCTGCACTTAATTATACACTTCAGTTGAATCAACCTAGCTCCGATCTCTGATAGATTTTCAACTGTGCCGTAATGACCCTTGTAAATTAGCACTATTGAACAGTCGATTCCTGATCGAATTCTCAAATCTATTGCGTTTATATCCCTTAATGGCTTCCTTGATAGGCTAGTTATCCCTTGAGTGATCAGCTCAGGAAAAAGAACCATAGGCACGTCGATGAAAGGCCCGATTCATTTAATTGAAAACAAGACTGAATTTTCAAGATGTTACTGAACCTGTTCTTTGCGGTCTACAATCTAAATTGGTCTCTCCACGTACGACACTCTGTCGTCCACGTCTAATTTTTTAAAATTCAGTACGTGAGTCGGGTCATGCTCATACTTTCTCAATATCGACACGTGGAAGATGTCATGCACTTGCGCCAGTCTCGGCGGCAATGCAAGACGATATGCTAGAGTCCCTATTCTTTCCAGAATCTTAAAAGGACCTATGTACCTTAGACTCAGCTTCCCTTTCTTGCCAAAGCACGAAGTACCCCTCATTGGTGACGCCTTCAGAAAAATGTGCTCACCAACTTGGAATTCCAATGGTCTTTGACGCTTATCTGTGTAGCTTTTCTAGTGGCTCTAAGTGGTCTTTAATTTGTCCCTAATAACTGCAACTACATCCACTGATTGCTGAATCAACTCTAGGCCTGTGATATTTCGTTCTTTGACTTCATCCTAATACACTGGTGTTTTGCATGCTCTGCCATACAACGCTTCAAAAGGTGCCATATGAATACTCTACAAGTAGCTATTGTTGTAGGTGAACTCAACGAGATGAAGCTGTTCCTCCCAGCTTCCTTTGAAGTTTAGCACACATGCTCTCAACATGTCATCGAGAGTTTGAATTGTCCTCTCAGACTGGCCATCTATCTGCGGATGGTAAGCTGTACTGAATTGCAATTTCGTTCCTAAGGCAATCTGCAAGCTTTTCCAAAAGGCAACTGTAAACCTCGGGTCTTGATCAGACGTGATTATCATCAGCACTCCATGCAGACGAACAATCTGACGCACGTACAATTTTGCATATCTGTCCAATGTAAGGTCCTTCTATACGGCGATAAAGTGAGCCGACTTCATTAGTTTGTCGACCACAACCCAAATAGAATTATTACCCCTCTGACTCCTCGGTAAGCCCATCACAAAATCTATCATGATGTGTTTTCATTTCCATTCGGGAATCTCAAGAGGTTGCAGAAGTCCTCCTGACTTACAGCGCTGTGCTTTCACTTGCTGACACGTCAAAAATTTGGTG
This sequence comes from Eucalyptus paniculata subsp. matutina, assembly GCA_017140255.1. Taxonomy (NCBI): domain Eukaryota; kingdom Viridiplantae; phylum Streptophyta; class Magnoliopsida; order Myrtales; family Myrtaceae; genus Eucalyptus; species Eucalyptus paniculata. The sequence goes on along the minus strand of CM029439.1, from coordinate 5,407,003 downwards.
ACATGATTGGTGATATCCACCTTCATACCAGTCCACCAATAGCGTTGACGCAGATTATGATATATTTTCTTACTATCTGAATGAATACTGTAACTGCTATGATGAGGTTTTGACAAAATCTTCTCCTTAAGCACTGCATCGTCAGGTGCACACAATCGTCCTCAGAACCTTAGTGTTCCGTCTTCAAAAATATGAAAGTCAGCCTTTCTCTTTTCGGTATCCTCTTGCACAATCTTCTGAATCTCTGGATCTATCAATTGAAGCGTCTTGATTCTGATATGTACTTTCGGATCAATTTTAAGGGTGGCCATAATATTTGAAAGGTGGCCTACCTCAAATTTGAAAATCAAATCTCGAGCTTCTTTGAGTAAGACCCAATTTTTAATCACCATCTGCACAACTGAAGACTTTCAACTCAACATATCTGCGACCTTGTTAGCCTTTCTAGAGTGATATAAGATGTCGCAATCATAATCCTTAAGAAATTTCATCCAGTGACGCTGTCTCATATTCAACTCTTTCTGAGAGAATAGATACTTGAGACTTTGATGATCTATAAAGATTTGGAACCTTTCTCCACCCAAATAATGTCTCCAAATCTTCAGAGTGAATATAATCGCTGCGAGTTTTAAGTCATGCGTCGAGTAATTCAGCTCATGAGGTCTCAACTAACGGGACGCGTATGCAACAACTCTGCCACGCTGCATTAACATGCAACCCAGTCCTTTAAACGACGCATCACTGTAGATCTCATACCCTCCAAGACCATATGATATTATCAACATGGGTGTGGTAGTTAGCTTTTGCTTAAGCTCTTGGAAACTACGCTCGCACTTATCTGTCCACACAAACTTCTCTTCCTTCTTCAACAGTCGAGTCAAAGGTGAAGCTAATGCTGAGCATCCTTCCACAAACCTTCTGTAGTACCCTACCAAACCCAAAAAGCTTTTGATCTCTATCACCATCGTCGGTCTTGGCCAGTTGATAACCGCTTCGATCTTGGTCGGGTCCACGAAAATTCCTTCACCTGAAATCATGTCACCTAGAAACGCCACGCGAGTCAACAAAAACTCGCACTTGCTGAACTTGACGTACAGTTCATGATTCCTCAATGTCTGAAGCACCATCCTTAAATGCATTTCGTGCTCCTCTGGGCTTCTTGAGTACACCAGGATATCATCGATGAACACGATTACAAACTAATCCAGATACTCCTTGAACACTCGGTTCATTAAATCCATGAAAGTAGCTAGGGCATTTGTCAAACCAAAGGGCATCACGGTAAACTCATAATGGCCGTATTGCGTATGAAAAGCTGACTTCGGTATGTCCTCATTTCTAATCGTCAGCTGATGATACCCTATCCTCAAGTCGATCTTAGAAAATATCCACGCTACTTACAACTAGTCAAACAAGTTGTCGATCCTCGATAGTGGGTACTTGCTCTTGATCGTCACCTGATTGAGTTGACGATAGTCGATGCAAAGGCACAACAAACCATCTTTCTTCTTCATGAACAGAACTGATGCTCCCCAAGGTGATGCACTGGGGCATATGAATCCCTTATCCAACAACTCCTGCATCTGTACCTTCAGTTCTTTCAGCTCTGACAATGCCATGCGGTAAGGAGCCTTAAAGATTGGCTCCGTCTCGGGGGCTAACTCAATCACGAACTCAATCTCTCTTTCTAGCGGCAGACCTGGTAATTCCTTCGGAAACACGTCTAAAAACTCCCGAAGCACTGCGATACCTTCGATCTTCAGCTCCTCAATTTTCGTATCCACCACAGTCACCAAGTAACCTTGACAACCCCCCTAACAAATGGGTTGCCTCAAGCGACTAGATTAAAAGGTAATCGAGGGTTCTCCTCGACTCCCAATAAACTCGAAACTTTTACTTGTTAATGGGTTAAATTGAATCGCTTTACGATAGCAGTCCATCTTAGCTCGTTGCTTGGTGAGTCAGTTCATGCCAATTATCACATAAAAATCATACATGGCTAGGACTATCAAATTTATCCTCTCCTCTCGATCACTAATCACTAACTTGCAACCAAGACAACCCACCATATACAACACCTTATCCTTTAACGGTATAGATATGCTAACCACTTACTCCAACATTTCAGGACTCAATCCTACCAGCTTAATAAATTGCTCAGCTATAAACGAATGAGTTGCGCCAGGGTCAAATAAAACATAAGTAGCATGGTTGTTCAGTGAAACATTACCTGTGATCATGTTAGGCAAGTCCTCTGCCTGTCCTCTAGTGACAACGTACACCCTTCCCTAAGCTGGAGGCCTGTTCTATTGTGCACTCTGCGGTGCGTACCCTCTATTCTGGCCCATCGGTGGTGGCGGCGGCGGCGGCAACTGCTGTGGTCCCCTCAACTTTCTGAGACAATCTCTGGCCAAGTGACCCTGTTGCCCACACTCATAGCATGCACCGTCCTAAAATGGCATGGAGCTGATCCATGTCGCCTTCCGCAGAAGTGACATACTCCACTGAAGCTCGGTATTAACTTACCTTCCCCACCTTTCCTATTAGGTGGGATAGGATACCTTCCTCAGGTCATGAGCTTCTTCCCAAATCCATTTCCATCTCTATTCGAGCTGAACCTCAACCCAGATGCGGTAGCTTGCTCACTTAAATTCCTTTCTATCAACTAGGCCTTTTCCATAAAGCTCATCATAATCTTTCAGATCAAGCGGCACCATTGGATTGTTCAACTCCGGTCTAAGGCCATTCCTAAACCTCCTAGCTTTGTTCTCTAAATCTTCCACCAGTCTGGGAGCATACTGCAACAGCTCTACAAATTTGGCCTTATACTGGTCCACTATCAGCATCCCTTGACAGAGGCGCTGGAATTCCTCCATCTTCTACTCCCTCGCACTACTAGGGAAATACTTGCTGTTAAAGGCTCCAAAGAAGGTGTTCCACACTGGAATCACACCTTATGGGACTACTCTGCCTATGATGGCCCTCCACCAGCTACTTGCGTTATCTTGCAGCTGATATACTTCCTAGACAACTTTTTCTTTCTCAGTGCACATTAGCAGTGCAAAGGCCCTCTCCAAGTCTTGGATCCAGAGTGTTGCAACCTCGGGATCTCCTACACCGTGAACCTCGGTGGGTTCAACTCTAGAAATTGCTCTACGAGCTTGTGCATCGGCCTCTCAACAACCACGTTCCCAGGTGAAACTTTGGTAGGTGCAGCTGTAGCTGCGGCATCAGCAGTGACAGCAACGGCAGCAGTAGCAGTAGCTATAGCGGCGGCTGTAGTAGCGGTGGCTTGGTTCTAGGTTTGTTGCCCCATCAAAGCTCCAAGAGTCTCAAGTGCCTGAACGATCCCATCGATTCTAGGATCACCAGGGGCTACTACCCCAGCACTGACTGGAGGCAGTACTTGTGGCATCCCAAAATTCAAGGCAACCTCTAGATGAATTAAAGCTCATGATTAGGTAATGAAATTACCTATGATTTATGCTTTAGCCATTGGTTTTCTCTTAATACCAAGTGTTATATCTTTGTCTTCATGAATTATTAAAAATTAGTATTATAGGATAAATAAATGAGAAGAATTTATTCTTGGCTAAGCACCTCATAGATTTAATTCCTATGGATTAAATGTTATAAGATTTTGGCCATGTGAAATTTAAAACTTGAAATCTATAAAAGAAAGAATTAAAGATGAATTAGTAAAAGTAAAATTTGGGGTTTAATTAGGCTTGGGCCTTAGGCCCAAGAGTATGGACTTTTGGTGGGCCAAATGGCCGGCCCATTGAAGCCCACGGATGGGCTGTCATCGGCCACAAGGGAGAGGCCGGCCCAAATTCTTCCAAGCCCACTCCCAAGCCCATCTTGCATGTCTTGCCAAATGGCAAAAAGAAGACTCCATGCATTGGCTATTGTGGGTGGCTTCTCATGATTGCTAATGATGGGATTTAGGGGAAATAAGAGGGAGAGAGTGGCCGGTTGAGGGGGCTGTCGCCCAAGCCAAGAGAGAGAGAGAGAGAGTTGTGAGAGAGAGGGAGGAACCGAGAGAGAGGAGGAAGGAGCCGTTCGCCTGCCCGTTGTCCGTTCGTCCATCCGTTCGCCGTCCGTGTGCCGTCGTTTGTTCAATTTTGGAGGCAAGTTAGGATCCCTTTTCTGCTCTTGCATGTGTGTCTTGCATGTGTGTTTGGAATGGTGCTGAATCTTGGGTGTTTAGGAGTGAGAAACCGAAGCTAGTGTATTTTGTTTTTGAAATAGCTTGCTGCTTTCGGGTATACCGCCTGACCCAGAAATTTGTAGAGGCTTGCATGCGTGTTTCGAGTTGGATTTTGACTCCGACTCCTCCACGAAAGTTGTAGAAAAACTATCAAAGTATAACATACTAAAATTTGAGACAAAAAGGCTGAGTTTTAAGGGGTGAAACCCTTCTCCTACGAGGACACTAGATCTGGAACTGCTTTGTTGACCTATTGGTGGTTTTGTGGGTTGCATGTTACTTTTTACCGAGAATCTCCCTTCGACTTCTTCATGAACGTTGTAGAGAACATCCTAAAGACTAACATACTAAAATTTGAGGTAAAATGAGCAAGTTTAGCCTAGTGAAACGATTTTCTTTTGAAGACGGTAAATCTGGAAATACGGTACTGGACACCCGAGACTTCTTGGACCTATATGGTGACTATTCTTTGAGATTCTCACTTAGATCTCTGAATGAAATTTGTATGGGGCCTCTTGAAGCAAAACATATAAAAATTTCAGAAGAAATGAAGAGAGATAAGTAGGCGAAACCTCGATTTTTCGGAGACAGCTATACTGGACTGTTCGGTACTAGGAACAGTAGATTCGTCCGGCCATAGTAAATTATCTAGGACGAATCTGGCCTAGATGTCTACATGAAAAATATACCTTAAGGTCTTGAATATAACCTGGTAAAATTTCATAATTTTTGGAGGTCATTCGGGTATTTTAATTGAAATATTTCAAGAACTGTGCAATCTGACTTTATCCGAATTTTGCATGCTGTATTGTGTGAGCTATATCTTCTTGTGCGAAGCTCTTTTGGGCATGTGTTCTTCATGGAATTGCTACCTTTATGTCTTGTCTATCACATGCTCTGATTTCATGATTTTTGAAGATCATATGGATATTTAATTTATATATTTTCCGAAATTTTGCAAGCTGGAATTTGGTAAATTTCAAAAAGGTCATGATATATGGATTATTCTATGTTGCATGGACCCCATGGATTGTATTGTCATAAGTGATTAGACCTTGCTACATGTATGATGATGATTGGAAATGCATATAAGAATCAAATGATGAAAATAATCTTGTTTGCCATCACATCATATGCCATGTTGAAATTGAGCTATAACTGAAAGTGAGAACTAAGATAAGTGAGAAGGCCGTCGGAGGTGTGAGCCGACTATGCCTCGGGAGTGTCGGGATGCTTGGCTAGAAGGGTAAAGGCCGGTTGCCTGGTGGCCTTAAATGACTGGATGCCGGAGGGTCCTCGGGAGTTTCGAGATGCCCGGAGAGTGGGGGAGACGGAAGCCCGGCAGGTATTGTGCCGAGGGATGCCTCGTGATGCCAGTTGGGGTACGAGATGCCTGGCAGGTATTGTGCCGGATGCCCGGCAGGTATTGTGCCGGAGGGTTCCTCGCGATGCCAGGTGGGGTGCGAGCGATAAATGTGGAAAGCAAACATTGGTCCCGGGAAAGAGAAATGTGGCGGCCCAAAATGAAAGAATAAAATTGGGAAATTGAAATTGAATTATGCATGGTATGGCAACATGTATGTATGAGTGCATGATGATGAGTGCATGGATGCATGATGATGGTGAGTGCATGGATGTATGTGCACCCATGGATGTATATGCACTTATGGCATGATGGTACATGTGACATGATGATGGTAAGCATATGACATGATGGTGATGATTATATGATGATGTATGTACATGCGGTATGATGACATGTGCATGATATCAAGGTAAATTGCTTATGGATGCTTGTATGACATGTGTTATGCCATGATTGTACTGTGTGATGCATTTAGTAGTTTATGAGTCCTTTACCTGCTGAGTGGTTGTACTTACCCCTTCAGGGACCAACATTTCATATTAGAAAGATACCGCTCCCTGCTGTCATGCGGGGCGTCTTTTACGGCCTTCCTTCGTATGTGAAGGTTGAGTGTGTGGAGATCGACTGTCCCACCATCCCTGGTCTGACATTCATTCGGGTTCGCGCCTTAGTGATGTATGACGTGGGCCTGGCTGAAGGCCCTGTCATTCAAGAGTTCATATCCGTTCACGTTCGTCGAGACGGAGTGATGCGGGGGATGTTGCCGCCGCCACCGCCTGATGCACCGGGATGGGTGTGAGGACCCGTGCATGAGAAATAGGAGCTGCAACTTTTTGGACAATAGCCGACACTAGTTGATGGAGGGATTTGCACGATTGTCATAAAGGGTCGAGTTATCTCTTTTTGGGGTTAGGGCCGAGTGTAGCTGCAAGTCTTGGCCTTTCTTTTGTTGTATCGACCCGAGAAAATCCATCATGAAAATATGTAAATAAAAGTGTCTTGGTTTTATCTTTTCTTATGGTTAGTGGTGTGCAAAGTTGTATCATGGTGGTTGGAGGGGGAATTAGTGAGACTTGATTATGCTTCCGCAAATAAGATGTGCTAGGATCGTTGTTTCAAAAAAAAAAATGCCTAGGAACTAAGGTGCTTCTTTGGTAAGATGTGGTGACCTTGGGCGCTTCGAGGTGCCACAGTACTACTCTACTTGCACTGGCCTGAGCCTGCGCTTTACCATGATCACCTCGAGTACCAACCCTTGTCGGCGTCCTACCCTGAGTCACTAGTCCAATGGTCCTCTTTCTAAGCGTTCTCTGTTCTTGATCACTCATTATGTAGACTTTCTATAGAACTTGTTCCCAATTCCATATAGAATTAGAAACTGAGTGATCCCCACAAAACAATCTGCCAAATAGCTATCAATCACATGCATCAGCATAAAATAAAGGTCGTTCCTACTAACTATCCCATAACCCATCGCACCTTATCACTCCAACCACTAACCAGCTCTAATACCACTCTGGGCGAGGATGTCACGCCCTGAACATTGAGCGTGTGCACAAATATGGGATAAAAAAGTAGTACCACAATTTCACAAAACACTTTTATAAACAAACTAGTTTGTCTACAAAAAGATCGGCTTTCAAAAAGAAGTTGTCCTATGACCTACTAGTTGGACACATTCGCCGATCCTTTAGACTCCACTTCGACAGGCTCCGGGGACTTCGGGTCCTCCACAACCCCATCGGGTGGGTTAGCTGCACCCTCGCTTAGGGTGGCGTTGACCACCATGGCAGGAATATCAAAACCCTGAAAGGGACCTACCCTATACCCATTGAGCCCATGGCAAAACCACACCCTAAATCGATGAGGTACCCTCTAAAGTAGGCCCTCATCGACCCAGATAGTGGTCACTACGAGCTTATAGACCCAGTGACTCCCGGGTATAGGGAAGTCTATGTTCCACTCACAAACTCCCAGAGGCTGTCCAAAATGTTCCGGAGGAACCGCCATCTAAGGACTTGAAAAGATTGAGCTCACGACGAGGTGAGATAATGTCTCAACAAGTTCACCCTCTAAACCCCGACTAGGAAGAAAATACATCTGGAGGCAGTCTAACCACACATCACAGAAGACTCACCTTGCCTTAGTTCCTTCATGCACGTCAGTACAATTCACATCACAGATGCATATAATAAATGCACACATCAATTGGAACGTCTCACTCAATCTCAATCAATCACAGGGTTCCTGATTATAGGACAAAATCGTTATGACACGTCCCATTTCGTGCCACACGATTTCGTCCCAAAATCCAGCATGTCTATCTCAATCAATCACTCGTTCCAATTGACTACTACCTGCACAGGCAATTTTACCCAACGCACATCGGTCCTCTGGCATAGCCAAGTTTTGCCTCATCCTTTGAGCGCGGCAACATCTCCCTAGCACACATCGAGGACCGAATTCCCGAAGGAGTTTCAATCCAACCTCTACCACGATCCGACATCCTTGGTTAGGGCATCCCATATAGGGGCATCGTCCACCCGACGCACATCGGGGACGGGTTCTCTTAACCATTACACGATCATTAAATTCCGACCAAGGTTACGGTACATTGCACTCAAATGTCTTAATTAAGATAATGCTTGGTCTGTTTTCTTCATATTAAAAACACCCGATAAAAATAATCGTGTGTGGGTACACAGTCAGATCGTACCGGAAAAATTGATATCCTTAAAAACTAAGCACACCATTACAATCAGCATGAAATTTCGGTCATCCGCTATCCCGGTATAATTTTCGAAAAATATTAAATAATTAAATAATTACAAAAATAATTAAGTAAATGCAAATTAATCCAATAAATGCACACTTAGGCCTAAAATGCTAATCTAACCACCTAAACGGGCCTAGAAAAATAATGCACCTACCTAATTAAATACTACATTCTATCTAGCCCTTAATTAATCTATTCTAACCACCTAACAATCATAATAAGTAATTAAATCACAAATCAAAACTAACTAACTACCTAAGCCATATTTAGCCCAATCTAGTTCCTACTAAATATCACTAACTCCATAAGCAGAGTTTAGCAAGTAAACTCACAGGATTAATGGGCTAGTGAGTCCATGGTGATGGAGATGTGAAGGTGGGCGACAAACAAGCCTGCGACGACACCAAACGAGGTCCGGATGAGACCTAAAATGGGCCACGAAGTCCAACAACCACTGTTGGCCTTCAATTCTGTCCAACGGTCAAAGGGCTAGACCAAAGGGGCTAGGACGGCTTGCGAGCAGAGCAAGGTTGACAAGCGGTGACGGCTGGCTTGGATGGTGGCGGAGGCGGCTCAGGCGGAGTTGGACAGTGGCCAGGCGAGCTTGGGTAGCGACCAGGGTGGACGGGGATGTGCAGACGTCACTCGCAGGCATGCGGGCTGGCACGCGACTGGCAACGGCTCGGCGGGGCGTGACGACTCTCAAACGAGCGGCAAGGGGGCTTTGGCGGCTGTTGCTGGCTCTTGGTTGGCTTTCTCTAGTTTTTGAGCGCTCAAACTTCAATAACAATGGAGAAAGCAACAGTAAGAAGGAAGAAGAAGTGCTCAGATGAAGGGGGGACCCAAATGCCTCAAAGTCTCCACAAAATATTTAAAACACTCATCACACATGCCCTACCATCTTTATCCTTCATCCTCGACCACTTTCCCTCTCAAATCTTCCTCAACAAGCCATCCAAAGGGTCCAAAATGTTGCTCCCCCCTTTGCCTACGAATTTTGTAACATATCCCTTCCATTTTCATTCAATCCTACTCCAATTAAATCCAATTCATGTGCCATAAGGCCAAGGTAAGTGTCCACATTCATCCCATGATTTTTCCTCATCAATTAAACCAACTTGATGGCCAAAAGTGCGCTAAAAAACGGCCCTTTAATTTTCCCGGTCCAAAAACACCCAACTTTGGAATTTCGCCGAAAACTCGGATTTGCCGAAAAATCTTCGGAGGATGAGTCTACATTCCTAAAATAAATCGTGACATGATAGAATTTTCAATTTCTAAAATTAGGTTCAATTTCGCAATTAATTTTAACCTGACGTGATTCTAGCGTGACCTAACTTACCGGTTAACTTTTAGGAATTTTTAGCGCATTTGACCCGTGGTCGATTACTTTTGAGCCACATTGTATATCTTTGATTCATTGGCGACTCTCGGTTGTCATGAAAATCTCAAGGTTTCACATACAGGCACAGGGTACAGAAATGACAAGAATCGGTTTAGTGCCGTTCGACGAGAATTTTGCAATTAGGTGGAATCACCCACACTTTAATCACATGCATCTGCTGAACTGACCTATCTCCGACCTCTGATTGATTTTGACGGTGCCGTATTGACCTTTATAGATTAGCATGGTCGAGCAGTCGATTTTTGATCGAATTCTCAAGTCTATTGTGTTAAAATCCCTTAACGGCTTCACTAGATAGATTAGTTATCTCATAAGTGATCGGCTCTAATAAAAGACTACTCCAATTTGCCTATTTTGCAATTTGCCTACGAATTTTGTAACATATCCCCTCCATTTTCATTCAATCCTACTCCAATTAAATCCAATTCATGTGCCATAAGGCCAAGGTAAGTGTCCACATTCATCCCATGATTTTTCCTCATCCATTAAACCAACTTGACAGCCAAAAGTGCGCTAAAAAATGACCCTCTAATTCCTGGTAAAAAAACACCGAACTTCAAAATTTCGTCGAAAACTTGTGTTTGCCGAAAAATCATCGGAGGATGAATCGACATTCTTAAAATAAATCGTGACATAACAGGACTTTCAATTTATAAAATCGGGTTCAATTTCATGATTAATTTCAACTTGACGCGATTTTAGCATGACCTAATCTACTGGATAGATTTTAGGAATTTTTAGTGCATTTGACCCGTGGTTGATTACTTTCGAGCCATATTGTATATCTTCGACTCATTGACGACTCTCGGTTGTCGTGAAAATCTCGAGATTTCACATGCAAACATAGGGTACAGAAATGATAGACAAATCGGTTTAGTGCCGTTCGACGAGAATTTTGCATTTAGGTGGAATCACCTACACTTTAATCACATGCCTCTGTCAAACCAACCTATCTCTAACCTCAGATCGATTTTGACGGTGGCGTATTGACCCTTACAGATTAGCATGGTTGAGCTGTTGATTTTTGATCGAATTCTGATCGAATTCTCAAGTCTTTTGATTTAAAATCCCTTAATGGCTTTACCAGATAGATTACTTATCTTGTGAGTGATCAACTCAGAGAAAAAAACTATAGGCGCGTCGATGAAAAGCCCAACTCATTCAATCAAAAACAAAATCAGAAAATCAGGATGTCACAAGCTGCTCCCTCAATATCCCGAAGCAATCTCGCTCAGTGTGAGTGGCTATTGCCCGGTCACAATCTCGAACGGGCTTTGGTTCGTGGACTCGCTTCACTGCAAGTTGTATGAGATTTGGGCTATGTTGATTAGCCGTGCCCAATTCACTTGTGTGTTGCTCACGCAGTGCCAGAGATATATTTCCAGCAGTGCATTCACCCGCTCTGTCTGTCCATCGGTTTTGGGATGCATGCTTATGGAAAAGTTGAGGTTCGTCCCCAGCAACTTGTAAAGCTCAGTCCAGAACTGCCTAGTGAATCGGGGATCACGATCACTCATGATCATGCATGGGCCACCCCAATAGTTTACGACATGCTTGAGGAACAGCTTGGCCGCTTCCTCGACTGAGCAAACCTTCGTGGCTGGCACGAATGTCGCATGCTTGGAGAATCAATCCACCATGACCATGAGGGTCTGACACCCTTTGAACTTCGGCAAGTTCACGATGAAGTCCATGGAGATGCTCTCCCATGGACATTTTGGGATAGGCAACGGCTCAAGGAGCCCCGCCGAAGACCGTTGCTCTATCTTGTTTTGTTGGCATACAAGACATGTCCGTGTCACGACCTCCTTTTTTCCGTCCGAGGGAAAAGGAAGAAGGTTTGGGGGTATTTGCCTAAAGAGGCGGACCAATGGCCCTAAATTAGGCGCGGGCTCTCCCAAGCCCATACCTCGCACGACGTTGGATTTTGTTTTTTAATTCTTAACAACCTAAATATTTCTAGGAGTCGTCACTAGCCTTGAGGTCAGCTAGAAACCAATCGAGACACGAGAGTGTTGTCTCGATACCTACGCAACCAGAGATTTCTAGGAACGGGGACTTATTACGCTAATGTTTTTATTAGCACCCTTGCAGTACCACTAACTTGAAAGGTTGTTCATCTAAATGGCCACACAATCTTGGTTACCAATTATAATCCTTATAAAACCATTAAGCGTCCATGCAAATGTTTTTGAAGGTTTTTTTTATTTAATGTCTAGACTAATCCTAACATAATTTAGAAGAGAAATTTACACTCAAATTAATGAAAAACGGTGCGCAAGTAAATATCCAAGAAATTGAAATGACTTGAAAATAAATACGGAAAAGGAAAACCCAATACAAGTCGGGCAAATAATATTACATGGCCTTGTTATCACGCCTTGAGACAGGACCCCATGAGCGAAATGAGAATTTAAATATACATGAAATTACTCTAGATGCATGAAATTACTCTAAATAATTTTAACATACACAAATAGATTATTTACAAAAATGGTTATAAAATACCAAAATATCATTAAATTAAGAAAATGACATTTTAAAATTAGAAAAATTTCCTAGATGTCATTTTTGCCTTAATTTGATACATCTATCACTTTTATATTTTTTTTTGAAATTTTTGGATTTTTGGATTTTTTTTATTTTTTATTTAAATAAAAATAATAATTTCCTAAACCGATATATGCTAACATTGAAACAACACAACACATGAATATCACAATTACCAGGCTCAAATCGATCGTTTCAAGATCGAAACTTGGTTTGCGCATTTCGTTGAACACTTAGCGTGCATCAAATACCCCAAACCAGCTTCATCGGGTCATGTTTGTGGCCTTCAATCTCAACCCATAAGTAATCTCATGTGGAACTAAAGTATCAAGATTATACTACCACATGCAAGGAGCAAGATTAGATAGAAATCATAGCTTAAAACACAAAAGAACTAAGTTGAAATCGGTCTCAAATATGCGGGTTTGAGCTGATTTTGCAAATCCGGGTTTGAACCCAAGTCAAACAAACAGATTACATGCTCATATTCAAGCTCCGACACCCATCACATACGAGATCTAAGGGAAATATTACTTGATCCGAATGAAAGTAGGTAACATGAGCTTTCAAATGCAACAAACATCATAGAGAATGACCAGCCGAACACATCAAAACAACCTCTCCAAAAAGCACACATGCAAAACTCTTAAAGAGATTTCAACAATTAACAAAAATTCCAGTCTCAAAATCAGTTTCTTGGACTAGTTTTCCGCTTGATTTTTTATTATTAAAACAAGTTCAAACTCGAACAAAAATACATCTAGGATACTTACCTTGCTTCCTAGTTTCTTTTGCAAGTGGTCCTTGGCTGATGAAACCGATAAATTATCCTCGGGGGCCTGTGGAAGTTGGCTTCTTCAACTGGAAATGAGATCTGCAGAAAAAAAGAACTGACAACGAAGGTTTTTGTTGACCTCTAAAATTAGACTTCAAGACATCCTTTGTTGGAAAAATTGACACCAAACCAAACTTTATTTATTCTAGTTGGGGGTAAAATTCAATATTCTCCTCATTTGTCTCTCAAATTTCTCAAAAACACTGGCTTTCCTTTACTCGTGACCAACCGGGCTCAACACTTAGAAAAATTTCTAGTGTTTCTTGGCCCAGTAGGAGGGTGTACTTTCGGGGGGCTTTAGGAGGCATTTCTGATCTCCATTTGGGACATGCAACCTATGGATGGAAAGATCTTTGAGTGAATTTTCACTCTCTAGTTGAAGTTTTTGGCTAATTTTGACCGCAAGGTTGTGGAAATCTCACTTTTCTCTCTCAAGGTCAGTCTGGATTTTCTGGGTTTTTTGCTTTCTGGAGGTGCTTCTGAAGGTGTCTTTGGGGCACGATTCCGAGCTCTCCCCTATCCTTCTCGTCTCCTCTCTCCCATCCCTCAAAAGATCCTCCTTCTGTGATCTTCTCCCCTCAATTAGAGGATTTTTGGTTGGTCTTTTGTCTACCTACCAAGCCTATCAACAAGGCTACTTCAACAACTTTCTAACTTGGCCGAATTTCCACTCTTGCAGCTATCGAGTGTCCGGACTTTGCTGCGACTTTCCCGTGATTTCGGTAGCTTATCCCACACCAATTCTTGTCCACTTGCACTACTAATTATGGTCTTCCATCACATGCAAAGATCAGGCTGGTTGGGCAGGTGAGGAGGATATGGTGGGGCCACCAAGTTGCTTACTCAGCAACTCCGAAATCATACCAACTTGTGGACTGAGATTTGTCAGCTGGTTCGGGTGCTTTAATCCATCAATTTAGCTGCGATTTTTGATCAATTAGCAAGCTCATGCATAGTAGTTTAAGATCTCGACCAGATTTTACAATTTTGCCCACCCAATTTTGCAAGAAAGTCCCTCAAAGTTGGCCATTTTCTTATCTGAAAATACCTAATTCAATACAAATTTGGTCTTTTTGGCTTGATTTGATTGATTCGACTTGGCCCAAATTCAATTTCAACTTAATTGGTGACCAAGATGATGATTTACGGGCTCAGGCACAAATTTTGCAAATTTTGCAAATTGGTCCCTCAACTTTTGGAAATTACATTTTGGCCCCAATTTGCCATTTGAATTCCAATCTGACCTTTTGGGCTTAGCTAGTCACATTTAGATCATTGGCCCCAATTTTTTTTTCGTTTTTTAAATCTTTTTTTAATACATTTTTAATTTTTTTTTTTTTTCTTTTTTTTTTAAGTAAAAAAAGTCTTCCATTTAAAACACTATATTAAATGCCTAGATAATCTATATGCAAGAATTTAACTTGAAATATTTTTGTGGAAAAACAAGTTCCCATTTTTTTTGGAAATGATTTTTGGGCAAATATTTAGGTGTCAACAGTCCGCACATAAGCTTCGATGTCATACCTCATGTGTGGCCAATAATATTGTTCCTAGATGAGTGCCATGGTGCAATGGATTCCCGGATGGCCCGCCCATTTGGAGTCGTGGCACTTATGCATCACCTCCTTTCGGGGTTTCCCACAGAACGGCACGTATAATCGCGACCCTTGGGGTAGAGGAGATCATCCTCACACCAAAACCGCCTCGTATTACCCTCGTGGGCATATCGAAGGAGGGATTGGGTAGTTTGGTCACATTTCAGCCCCTCCTTAATACGGTTGATCCATGGATAGTTGAGTCGACTCACCACGTTGGCCAATTCCAGCTTCCTGCTTAAGGCATCGGCCACGGAATTGGTCTGTCTGGGCTTGTACTCCAACATATAATCAAACTTGGCCAGAAAGTCTTGCCACCGAGCTTGTTTTGGGCAGAGCTTCTTCAGAGTTTGGAAGTAGCTCATGGCCACGTTGTCGGTCCTCATGACAAACCGCGATCCCAAGAGATAATGTCTTCACGTCTGAAGACAATGCACCACTACAGTCATTTCCTTCTCTTGGACCGTGAAAGTTTTTAGACTCAAAGGCAACCGGATGCCCTTCCTGCATCAAGACACCACCAATAGCAAAATTAGAAGCATCAGTCTCTACCTCATATGGTTTGGTGTGGTCGGGCAGCACAAGGACTAGCTCTTCAGTCATGGCCCATTTCAATCGATCGAACGCCTCTTGGCACCAATCCGTCCACTCCCACAACCTTTCCTTCTTTAGCATATCCGTAAGCGGCACTGCGAGGCTCAAGTATCCTCGGATGAAACGCCGATAGTAGTTTGTGAGTCCGAGAAAGGATCTCAACTCTGTCACCTTAGTCAATGGCTCCCATTCAACAATGGCATGGATCTTGGCCGCGTCCATCCACACTCGTCCGCCCCCCGACGATGTGCCCAAGGAAAGGGACTTCTCTTTATGCAAAGGCACACTTCTCACGTTTCACATATAAATCGTTTTCTTGAAGGGTTCGGAAAACTCAACTCAAATGTTCGACGTGTTCCTTGAGCGTCCAGCTATATACAACGATATCATCAAGGTAAACCACAATGAATTGATCAAGGAACGAGTGTAGTACCTTGTTCATAAGAGTGCAGAATGTAGCCGGCGCATTGGTCAAGCCAAAAGGCATGACGAGGAACTCGTATGATTTGTAGCAGGTCATGCATGCGGTTTTTGGCTCATCCCCCTCAGCAATCCGAACCTGGTAGTATCCTGATCAAAGATCAAGCTTGGAGAACCATTAGGCTTCCATGAGCTGATCAAACAAGTCGGCTATGAGAGGGATCGAGTACTTATTCTCTACGGTGAGCTTGTTCAATGCCCGGTAGTTGATGCACATGCGGAGGGATATGTCATGTTTCTTGGTAGTATCCTGATCAAAGATCAAGCTTGGAGAACCATTAGGCTTCCATGAGCTGATCAAACAAGTCGGCTATGAGAGGGATCGAGTACTTATTCTTTACGGTGAGCTTGTTCAATGCCCGGTAGTTGATGCACATGCGGAGGGATATGTCATGTTTCTTTTGGAACAAGACCAAGGCACCAAATGGGGCCTTGGATGGCCGAATGTACCTGGTGTCGAGCATCTCTTTGAGTTGTTTCCTCAGTTCTTCCAACTCAGGCGTGGCCATTCAATAGGGTGCCATGGCCGGTGATCGAGCATCGAGCATGAGCTCGATCTGGTGGTCCACTTCTCTTTGAGGAGGTAGCTTCTTGGGCAGCTCGGGTGGCATCACATCTTGGAAAGCATTGAGGACTCGAGCAACCTCTCCCAGTACCTCATTCTCTTCCACGCCCTCATCCTTCAATGCTACCAAGAAGGTCACCTTGCCCTTCCATAATCCCTTTGTCAGCTGCATGGCTGACAGCATTTTTTTATCGCATCCCGACTCGTGGTAGATCGGGGTCATGCATTGGCATGGCTTATCTAGGATACATATGCAATTCGCGAAGGGCATAACGCCCACATTGACCCGATTGAGGAATCTTAAACCAAGCACGAAATCATAGTCGTCAAGGGAAATTACCTCAATGTCCTCTTTGTTGGTCCATGGACCAAGGTGCAGCTCCACGTTCCTAGCCATGCCGCTAGTCCGGACTTCCTTGGAGTTCATTGTTTTGAGCCAACCAGCATCACTCATCTCGACCAGAAGATTCAGCTTATTCGCGGGCTCTTTGGATATGAAGAGATCGGATACCCCGGTGTCCATGAGTCCACTCATCATGACACCACCAATCTTTATGTCCATGAACATCATCCTTTTGGGTTCCTTGGCCTTCTTGGCCTTGATCGACCGAAGGATCTGTAATAATCCCAACCGCGCCTTCTCTCACGATTTATCCTCCTTGCACAATGTTGTCAACTTTCCTCTTTTCGGGCAATCACGAGCCATATGGGGACCGTTACAAAAGAAGCACTTGTATGTGCATACCTTGCGATGGTATCCTCCGTTGCTCGACTCAGGTTGAGTCCTAGGAGGGACTGATGGTGGTTTACCTCCGTTTAGGTGATGGCACTGGCTTTGATCTCCCCCACCAATGGCCTTTTCTCTCGGTCAAGAGTCAGGCTTGGCCGAGTATGCCAGCTTATATTCCACAAGGGACTTGGCCGCTGAAATAGCTGTTGAGAGATCTGTTGCTTGGCATCGTTTGAGTTCTTGCTTGATTGATGGTTTGAGTCCACTCATGAACTGATGAAAAGCTTCCGTCTTGGTCATGGACGAAATTTGGAGCAGCAGCTTCAAGAACTATTTCACATAGTCGCGGACTCCGCCCTTTTGCTCTAGGTGTTTGAGTTCCCTGCAAGCTTCCTCCTTTGCATAAATGGGATAGTAGGTTCACCGAAATTCTTCGACAAACTGAGCCCATGTCGTGATAAGGTCGCCACTCCTATCATCCGACCAATGATGCCACCATAGGAGCGCATCATCGGCTAAATACATGGTTGCGGTGTTTACCCAAATCACGTTGTCAATCATTCCCATAGTCTGGAAGTATCGTTCCATGTACCATAGGAAGTTGCCCACGTCCTTTGCCACCCGCGAGCCCTTGAACTCTTTCGACTTGGGTGCATCGGCATGTGGTTGCACGGTGATCAGCCCGTTCACACATGTAGCTTCAGGCTCGGTGAGCTTGCTTTTCATCTCGACCATCTCCGCGTGCATGGCCACCATCACGGCCTCCCAAGTCTCATCCCGTTGTTGTAGCTCGGGCGTGAGGAATCCCAACACCTCGACACGGAGCTCTCCCATGCCGGCCTTGAGTTGTTGCACTTCGACCAAGAACTCCTCTCTACCAGCTTCTGCTTCATCAACGGTTTGGTTCAGGTCGTCCATTAACGCCTGGACGTCCGTGACAACCTCCTCTAGGACCGTCACTCAGTTCTTCAGATCCCCTTTCAGATCCCTCGAGCTCGAGACAGCATGGTTCTTCTTCGACCATGTACCTTTCTCAGCTGGACGCCCACGGTCTTCTCGGTCATTGCCTTGTACGATTGGGACATCAGCATGAGGACCAGCCATTGTACTTGGAATGATTGCTTTGATACCACTTGTCACAAGTCATTCAAACACGATTGATCAAACACCGTGCGGCCTTAGGATTTGTGATCCCAAGTCAGCCTACTCACATACGCACAACACAAGGGTCGGCTGCACAAAGGGGCGAGTGTATTCATGATGAACGAGTTGAGCTTAAATGAGGGGGAGGGACCCCTTTTTATACAACTTCGGGTCTAATCCCGGCAGTCAATTGTCCCTCTGATCCAACGGTGGAGTTTGAATTTGTATCATCATTACAAGGCTACACAACAAACCACTCAATGGATGCAAGCATTGGGAAACAACCATAGGCACAAATCAGACGCAAGATTAGGGTTAGCATGGGCACCTAACATGGAGCAGGTGAACAACTCTCGGTTGTGTAGGGTTGGCCGAGCATTAATCAAGAGTTGGTCACTGGTCGTGCACGAATCATCCCCTGTATCACGCATGGACAGATCAGGCACGATTGAGGGATCGTTTATGGACTGATTAAGGATCGATCAGGGATGGATGCGGGATTGGTTAGGGATCGGTCAAGACTGGGACCGATCAAGGCTTGTCCGCGGCAAGCCCTTGTGTGTGACACGACCGAGTCACGGATGGTCTTGGACATGCTTCGTCTGTCGGCCGTGTTGGAAGCCTCAACCTTTTTCTACTTCATCTTCTTCTAGTAGTTTCTCATAGTGATGTTGCAACTATCTTGCATATTTCTTCTGTGAGATGAAATTCCTATGTGTTGGTCAATTTCAATCCCAAGGAAGTAGTGCATCAAGTTCAAGTCCCTTATCTCAATTGTCTCCATCACATCTTCTTGAAATTCTTAAATCATTTGCTCATTATTTCTTGTATAAATGAGATCATCTATATATAGAGAGAGAAAATAAGTCTATTAGAATTATTTTGGGTCTCAATGTAGAACGTTGGCTCACTCATGCTCCTCTTGTATCCTTACTTGGTAAAGTATTCATCAATTTCTACTATACCATGCTCATGGTGCTTGTTTTCACCCGTATACGGCCTTTTTAAGCTTTAGAACCTTTTCTTTGTTGCCTTTGACAATAAAGTCTTGTGGTTGAGCTACATATATTTCTTCTTGAATATATCCATTTAGAAATGCTAAGTTTACATCTAGTTAATGGACGTTCCATTTCTTTTGTGCTACTAAGGCTATGAGAGTTGGAATAGTGTCAAGGCAAGTGACCGGAGTGAAAGTTTTGATATAGTTGATACCAAGTTATTACAAATATCCTTTTGCCACAAGTCTTGCTTTAGGCTTTTGGATTGATCCGTCTACATTGAGCTTTGTCTTGTAGACCTACTTGATGCTAATAATCTCTATCTTTAGGGCAATCAGACCTACTTGATGCTAATAATCTCTATCTTTAGGGCAATCAATGAGCTCACAAGTTTCATTTTTTATTTCTCTATCATCTTGATTTCTTCCTTGGCTTCAATCCAATCTCCTTTGGAAACTTCTTCATATTTTTGGTCTTAAGGACATAAATTGCATGTCTTTTTTTTTTTTTTTGTAGGCTTACCTTAGAGATTTTACACTTAGTATAGGAGACTCTAAACTAGACTTTTCTTGTGCCGAACTTGGAGAGGATGGTAGTGTTATGTCTTGAGTGGAGGAACCTAATGTTCCAACTTCTCCTTGTGGTGTTGATTCCTCAAGTGCACGAGGTATGTTCGGTAAGTTGACATACCTCTTCTCAATTTTCTCTTCCTCCAAGTTCTAGTTGGCATTCTCATTGAATATATGAGGTCTATTTATAGACTTTTTTCATTTCCTTCTCTACTGGCTTATAGTGCAAAATTAGCAATACAAATTTCAACTTGCATTACAACTGTATGTTCCTTAATGACTTCCAAGATTTCTTCAGCATATATTGAGAAGAAGAATAGTAGAAGTACCAAAAGTTGTATAAAGGGCTCACTTTAGTATCAAAAGTTTCTTTTTGATCACTTAAGTGCCAAATTTTTTGAAAAATGATCTTTGAAGTGCCAACTCTTCTTTATTTGGCCGGAAATCTGACATGGCCTTTATTTATTAAATTCTTAAGTCAACGTGGTTCATTGGAGAGTCTAATCAGCATCTAAACCCTAAAATAACACCCTAAAATGATGCCGCGTAGTATCTTTTTCTCCCGAATAAGAACCCTAGATTCCTAAACTAAAAGATAATCTTAATGTCAACCCTAAGCCGGCCATTGAATTGGCCGTCTTTGTGCCTTACCCAATGACCCAATCTCTCTCTCACCCTCCATTTATCTCCTTCTCTCTTTGATCATGAAGCGGCACTAAAGAAATAAATAAATAAAATAGCTCCATCATCAGATTAATTTCCTCAAACACCTAATGGGCATAAGGTGTTCCATGACAATGAGACAAATCAAGAGTAGAGGAAGTGGAAAAAGGGTTTCGAACGGACCGAGACGTGAGAGCAAGGAGGAAAAACAGAAATGGAGTTGGTCTTGGTGTATGATGCAGAGGTGGGAAGCCAATCCAAGGCCTTGCTTCGAGGGACAAATGTCTAGGAAGCAAAGCCCAGCCTTCCTATACTCCATCTCAAACCTTTGTTAGGGCCGGTTCAACACTATCTTTGGGCACTCACTAGAGGCTCCGTCATCAGTGGTGGTGGTGGCCGCCATCATCTCTCTATCCAATGCTTCCTAAGTGTAGTGAGGTGGGGACTGCAAAGCATGTTATGTGATGTCGTTTTGGATGTTTGAGCCGCATAGGCTGTGCGACGTTCTTTTGGTAGCCCTTATGGACTTTATTTTTTTCAAAAATTTTACCAAGTCATTTTAACAAATTAATTATAAAAATCGTGTAATCAATTTGGTCAAAATTTATCATTTTTGGCTATTCTAGTGTACTTCTCCTACAAATATTGTAATGACCTAGTCCGTCGAGGGCAAGACTAATCGCCAAGGCTTTGGGACTCGAACAAGGTGTAGCTCCAACTTGAGGATAGCAAAAGGGGTAGGAATGAACTGAATCCTACATCACTTGAGTGTGGTGAGGCGAAGTGTTATATATGGATAGCACTTGTCTTAACTTGCAACGAGGTCTTTTATGGGCGAAGCCCAAAGGAAAAAAACCATGTAGGCTCCAACCCAAAGTGGACAATATCGTTACGACGGGGACCTGGGTTGGTAGGCCTATAATGATTCAGTCCAACGAGGGCGAGAGTTATTGCTGAGGCCAAAGAGGGCCCAAACAAAGTGCAGCTCCGACTTTAGGATGATGACGGGGGTAGAAATGAACTGAATTAGACATTGCACGGGTGTAGTGAGGTAAAGTGCCATATATGTGATAGCACTTATCCTAACTTGTAACAAAGCCTTTTCTAGGCAAAGCACAAAAGAATAAAACTGTCAAGCTTCGACCTTAAGTGGATAATATCGTTACGAGTGTGACTTGGGCTTAACAATATAGTATCAAAGCTAATATCCTAGCCAGAAGTGTGAGATTCTAGGATGAACCACATGGAAGTTGGTGGATCTATAATAACCCAGTCCAACAAGGGTGGGAGTGATCGTTGGGGCTAGAGAGAGCCTTGACAAAGTGCGGCTTCGAATCTTCAAAGATTTGACCAAAAAATCGACATTTTAGGAAAAGTCAACTAAATAGTAGAATTTTGATCAAACTTTTGACCCAAAAAAATAAAAATAAAAAATACATAAATACATTTCTTTTAATGCCAATTTGACTTTCGTATCAAAAATTTCACACAATTCGATTAAAAACCTTGATTTCTAAATTTTTTAGTTTTAGGTTCTAAATTGACCAAAAATAAAATTACTTTTATTCTAGTCATAATTAGGTGTAGTTTCTTCTTTGACATTTGGTTTAGGGATTATCCGAAATTTGCTTGAGCATTCAATTTCACGATTTATCGAGTTAAAATGCGAATTGTCGTTTTGAGTCCTAGTTAGGGAACCAAAATCGATCATTCATAACTTGCAAACGAACGATTGTTTCTCACTCATTTCCTTAAGATAAGTCCAAATTTGAGATTGATTTTGTGAAATTCACACCAGAACTCATCAATTTGAAGAATTTTATCCTCCCAGACATTAGAAAATCAAGCACTTAAGCTTCAATTGACAAAATTCGAATTGACCCATTCACAGCTATGGTTTAATTTTATGAATCTAGGTCCAATTTTAGTATTAAGCTTAGATCCATTTTTTATCCAAGCTCCAGCGCTTCAATTCAAGGTCAATTTGATATGATAAGTGATCTTACATATGGGTATCTCATTAGATAAGGAAAATTGTAACACTAATTGAGTTCAATTTTTGTTAAGTTGCAATTTTGCCCATTGAATTGCAAATTTTATCATTTTAGCTCTTTAGGCCCAATTCAAAGCACCCATGGTTTCAACTGATTGTTTTCCAAGATAATCATTCAATTAGGTCAATAAAAGACCCCTAGATCGTGTTCTTAAGGTTTGATTAGCTTAATTGTATCTTAATTGGTCAATTTCTTCATAAAAAGGATAAAATTCCTTTTCAATTTGGTCCTTTGCATGAATTTTTGGCCCATAGGGGTCCTAAGTGGACAAAATAGCAGGAATCAGACCAAACTAGTCCGGCCGGTTCAGGCCCTTGCCGGCCGGTTCTTGGCCTTTGGCCACTGGTTCTAGAACCCTCTCGATCTGAATTTCAATTATACTCCTTCAATTTCCCAAATACAAATTGATCCTCGAATTTCGTCAAATTGCAAATTAACCCATAATTTGACATTTTAACGTAATTCCCAATTTTTGCTTAGTTTTTTGCAAATCAAACCCATGATCAATTATCCGACATCTCGGGATCATGATGGAGCCTTCAAAATGGATTTTGGACCGTTGGATTGAAATTTCGACCGTCGAGTTGCACCGATGGCCGAAATCGCTTAATGTGAAGAGCATATAAATGAAATGTCTTCTATTTTCAAGAGGGGGCTTCATTTGGCACGAAAATTCTCTCTCTCCTTAGCCTCTCTCTCTTTTCTTCTTTTAAACTCCCATCCAAATAGATCTCTCTCTCTCTCTCTCTCTCTAAGTTTCGGTTCATCTCTTGGATCGGTTTCGTTCTAGGCTCAAACCAGCGGTCGTCGGAGCCCCCAAGCATCCAAGCTGCTGATGATCTATAGTACCAAAGGTCTTTGACCTTGCTATGGACAGAGGAGATTAGATCGGTTACCGGATCTTCACCAGCGGTCCGATCTTTGTCGGTGAGTCAAGGCCAGTCCATTTTGGACCGGTTCTTCCTTTTCTCCTTGATCCTGTGGTGTGATTGATCCCGATATGAGCTGTAGTGACCTAATCTACATTCTTGGAGTCCTGATAGTGATCTAGTGGCTTGATCCGATTGATCGCGATAGAATTCGACAAAATTTTTGACAAAGGTAACAATTCAAAACTCAAATTCAAAAAAGCGAGATCGAGTTAGTTGATCGGGCTAGGATTCAATATTAGGAGTTTTTACATACTTAAGATCAATGTTTATGAATGTTGCAATAATTTGTGGATGATTTGAATGATGATTGTGTTCTTGAACGTAATTTGTGATTTTAGAAGGTCTATACCTACGTCACTGTTTTGGGCAAAATGAGGTCTGAAATGACCTCATTTTAGCTCGAGTTCTTTTAGGATTAGATAATAGATATCCCGAGCTTTGAAACGGTAGGTCGCACGCCCAAATCGAGCATCATTTAACCCTCAAAAAATACATTCGAAAATTAACGATTTTGCAGTAGTTTAAGTCTTTTTCGGTTTTGATTATGTTCTACCTTCTGGCTTTGTTATTTTTGTGCCAAGTTTTGTGATTATTTTTTGACAATATTTTCTTCATGATTTTTGTTCCAAATAGTCTCGTGCATCTTCTATGATTTTTTATGATTTTTGGATGTATTGAATTAGGTCAGATCTACTTAAATCTAAGCCTACATCAATCTATATCGTATTGATATCTGATTTTTGTGTTGAGTTCTAGAACAACTTCCCTTCATGAAAGTTGCTTGTATAGGTGTTATGCATGTCCTGTATTTTTTACAAAAAAAAAAATTAGACATGTTTAGCTAGGTCAAAATCCCTTAGATCTGAACATAGATTAGTCTATCTTACATTGGTCCGAAATTTGTTTTGATGAAATTGAGTTCATTAATGCATATATTTGGTCTCAAATCCTTCATGAGAGTTGAAATAAATGATATATATGTTCAATTGATGTATGCTTTGCAAAATTTTTACATTAGCAAAGTGAGTCGATTGCATGCATTAGAGTAAAAGGTACTATAGAAACATGTGTTGGACATATAGTTTGTCTATTTTGCCATTTTTGCCACAACTCATATGATCTTAATTGAGTTTCAAACTCTTAACAAAAAATCTTCATCATCACTTGCTCTGTATGTGAGATTTTTGGTAGGATTTATGCATGTCTTGAGGATAGTTGCAATCATACTTGTTCTATAAACTTAATGCTGAAATGAAACCTTGTCAAATTTGCACATTTCCATACTTGTTTGGGTCATCTAGGTCGATCATGCCTTCTTGATAATCGAACCGCATGTTGCAAGATTTGCATATATGTTTAGGTTATGTCATTTGAGTTTCATCTTTCACATTAAATTTGTCTTACAAAAAGTGTTCATCACACTTAGGATTTCCAAGCATACCGTTAGGAATCATGAATCATCTCATAATGTCATTTAAATTGTATGAAATTTTGCATGCCGACTTAAGATTAGATGAATATTCAAACTTTCCATTGCATCCAATCCTAAATCCCGTGTGATTTCTTCATACCATCTGTGTATTCTTTGAGTGATTTTGAGGTTTCCTAATAAATGCTTATGTTTTGTTTTCTTAATTACTAATGCGCACACTTTTAGAGATCTCGATCTTAGAATACCAAATCAACCTAGTTTGGACTTGAGCTCTTCTAGGAAGACGTATGGCACACTTAGAAGTTTCTAATGCTGCTAATTTCATGCCAATCGCTCATCGTTTGGACTATTTTCCATTGTTTGAAAGCTAGATCACAATCTAGATAAGGGATCAAATTCGGACCCCTGTTCTAACCCCTG
Source organism: Eucalyptus paniculata subsp. matutina (assembly GCA_017140255.1). Taxonomy (NCBI): domain Eukaryota; kingdom Viridiplantae; phylum Streptophyta; class Magnoliopsida; order Myrtales; family Myrtaceae; genus Eucalyptus; species Eucalyptus paniculata. The sequence goes on along the minus strand of CM029439.1, from coordinate 5,381,686 downwards.
ATTGGACAGACTTTTGATATTTTTGTTTCATTTTTTCTATTTGGAATCTGAACTCGGCCTCTTAATGAAACTTACTTGTCATTATGTTGGCTATGTTTTGTGTAAATTTGATGATTTTTAGACATGTTTTGATAGGACAAATCATCGCGACATTAGCTGAATGTCCTGTTATTTTGACAAATGTCTAATGTGTTGTTACTTGTTGTTTGATTTTTGTAAAATCATGTATAGATTGTTTAAGAAAATTTTCTCATGAAATTTGTTCATAATCATGTCATGCATATTAGGGAATTTTTTCATTGCCAAATTTTCATTAGGTATTGCCTAGTATTACTGTCCCTACACATTTGTTCTGAAATTTCTTGTTATAAACATGGTTGTGATTGTTCAGTTATACTTTTTAGGTTAGTTTGTACATGAAATTAGGTCATGCCATCTTCATGGAAGTTGTTCTAAATGTTTTGATCTTTGCTGTTAAATAATTGGCCTTTTCAAATTGCATTTTTCAAAAACAAAAAACTTTGATACATGTGATGTTTTTCAAAAATGATTTCTAAAAAGTTCTTCTCCAAAACTCTATTTGGCTTAAGGAAATCGTGGTTTGGACCATATTCAAAATACTTGCGATGCTTGTGAGTGCATTTATGCGAGCCTCAAGCTAGCCTTGGCAATTGAATGTGTTCTATAGCCTAGATATTCCTTAATCCTAAATATTTTCAAACCTTTTTAAAATCCTGATTTGACATCGTGAAAATCACGATTTGAATTGTATTCAAAATGTCTACGATGCTTGTGAATGCATTTATGCGAGCCCCAAGCTAGCCTTGGCAATTAAATGTCCTTCATAGCTGAGACGTCACTTTGTCTCAAAACTTTTCACAAATGATTTTGAAATATGTTTTTGAAATATCACATGTACCCCTCATATATATAATCCCGTCATGCACTAGAAACTGCTTGTGCTTATAATTGACGCATGCTCTTAGTAATAAGTGACCCGCCAATGGTTCACTTTCTTGCTTAATTGGTTGAGAAATAAGGTTCAAAAGATCTGCATACATGTTTGAATTTTTGCAATGCATGTGACTTTTAGATGAATAGTGGGGTCAATGCATGATATCGAGGGAAAACCCTCAGATCACATAGACCACTTGATTAGGAGACTTATAAGCAATATTAGCCATGCGAGAACACAATTGGTTAACAATTGCTATAAGTCACAAAAATGGATTGGGTAGGTGTCTTAATGGGACCCTCGCATGAAAGACAAAGGCTGACCCCAGGCCCCAGAATTTGACTTTTGTATTGTACTTCCTTTAAATGATTAATCTCAACATGATGTCTTGTCTTTAATTATTTTGATGTGTATGCTTGTTTATTTTCATTGTATGTACCTAGTTATAAGTTTCTTAGATTAGGTTTAGATTAGGACCCCGAAGATAGAGAAAGCGTGAAGACGGTGGAGGTCGATATCCATTCCGACCATTATCATGTACTATTCATTTCCCCAACATATGTCTCAAGTTAAAGCCTGATGAGTTGCGGGTTTTCTCTTTTTCTCTCATCTTTTTCAATTGTATTTCTCTTTTATATTTTCTAGGATTGTATGGTAGATTTACTTCTTTCCTTGATTGTTTACTCACTATCTCGTAATTTCAATTCCATTGATTACTTTCTTTTCTTGTTTTTTCTAGAAATAGAATAGAATAAAAATGACTAACCACGCATGATCGCTTAGTTTAGGACTAATAATCTCAAAAATGTAAAAATAAACGCATGGACATGTTAGGAAAACATAACATACTGTTTAGGTACCGAAATGACGCTAAAAAAAATATTAACATAACCCAAGCTCCCAAACCTAGATATTTGATTGTGTAGGAATAGAGGGAACACTCCCAACCCTCGATTTAATTTTTTAGCCGACCTCTATAATGAGGCTAGTGGCGACTCTTGTCTTATTTTTAGGTTGTCATAAGCAACTAGACCGTATAAATAAACCCGTCGCGCGGGGTACGAGTTTCGATGAAACTCACTATGATTTAGCATACTTGATATGAGAGTACCCCAAAGAATGAAGTGATGCCATCCTTATGGGCGAAACACACTATTGAGAGGGCTACCATGGTAAAAGTACACTTAAATCTGATATTCACACCCGACCCCTTCTTCTAAGGTGTGTCGTCCGTGTGGGTATGAATCACGACACTCCGCTGTCACGTGGGGTATGAGTTTGGGAGAGCTCTCGATCTCACGGAGGGAACGCATGAGAGGCTTGATCCAAAAGGCGAGGTGATGATGTCCTTTGGAATGCGAGCCATGAGAGAACTCTCGTGATCAAAATACCCCTAAACCTAACCTTTCCCCATTTTCTCTCCTTGTGATGATGAGAGATTTGAGGGCGGCAAGATCGGGTCGCGACACGGGGCTCGTCGGAGAGCTGAGTCAGTTAAGAAGAGCCAAAACGACATCGTTTGGCCTCTTATTCAAATTTTAAATTAAATTTAAAAGTAAATTTTAAAAATTAAAGAGGGGGAGATTGCGGAAGGACGAGGGCTACCTCACCCCTACCTTTTTTATATAATTTTTAAATTTTAGTTTTAAATTTAAATTAATTAACATTTATATTAAAATTCAAATTCGAGGAAAAATGATGTCGTTTTTGGCTTATCTAGCCATGTTGGCATGCAAAATGATATCGTTCTTGGTTTATCTAGTCACGTCAACATGCAAAATGAAGTCGTTTTGCACTTGGTTCATTGGAAAAACGCCACATCAATATTTTGGTCGGATTTTATCACCGTTGGCACTTAATTGACCCATTTTACTTCGATTTTGGACTTGAGTGTACATTTCTGAACTTTTGGCACTTAAATATTTTCCCCGTGCCAAGTTTTGATACTCTAGGTGTCCGCATCCCAATTTCTGTGAGCAAATATTGTAAGAAAACATAATCCTCTTCTTTCAACATCATTAGTATAAGTGGATCTTCATTATTATTAATTAATTCAAACTTATACAATTAATGACAATCATCAACTACTAAGACGACAATGAATTAATACCACTCTGCTATTAGCATATACATAATTCGATTCACATGTTGGACTCGGGATGAGTTATGTTTATGAAAAATTATCCTCTGCATCCCACGAAGTTTACAATTCGATTAAAAATTTTGTGTATTCATTTGAATACCAAGACAAATAATACTTAGCTTCATAATCTAGTAGCATTATCATATACGGAAAATCCTAAATTTCGCATAATTACATCTATGAAATTTCCAAATGTCACAGAAATTTCCAAATGTCACATAGGTATTCTCTTCATTACATTGACACTCGACCTATTTGAGTTGTCCCCAAAGTATTTTAACTCCAAGGAGTTTTATCACCCTATCATGCGTCCGAGGTAAGATTTGGGTATTAAACATGTCACCATTCATATCACCCTGTCATGCGTCCGAGACAAAATCTGCACACTAAACAGGCTCCTTTTCATTTCCTTGTCGTGTGTCCGGGATAAAATCCGGGTACTAAACAAGTTAACTTTCATATTGCCCCATTATGCGTCCAAGGTAAGATTCGGGTACTAAACAAGCTACTTTTTGTAGTGCCCAGTCATGGGTCCAGGGTAAGATTCGGGTACTAAACAAGCTACTTTTTGTATTGCCTAGTCATGCGTCCAGGGTAAGATTCGGGTACTAAACAAGCTACTTTTTGTATTGCCCAGTCATGCGTCTGAGATAAGGCTCCGGGTACTAAACAAGTTAGCTTTCGTATTGCCATGTGATGAGTCCGAGATAAGATTTGGGTACTAAACAGATAACCTTTCTTGGAGGGCTTGAATACTTTGACGATCACAAGTACTTAAATTGCTTGGACGATCATGAGTACTCAAAATGTTACAATACTATGGGCTAAAATACTTGAATGATCACAAGTACTCAATTTTGAAATAAGTCCAGGTAAGTACGTTCTTCACTGGCAAATATCTCTAGTTCTTATAGGAACAACTTAAATTTGGTGTCCAATTTATTTTCTTACTATGTCTATTTTATTGTTCAATCGTTTGCTTCTGCAACCAAAACAGAAGAGCTTACACAGGATAATGTGGGAGCATGCATATGTTACTGTCTTCACACATCAAGATATAGGCTGTTCTAGGATTAAGAATAATCACGCAGCTTTGGGCATCCACGAATAGACGTTTCCAGTCTGTCTCCCCTGACCCCTATGCAATCCAACCTGGACAGTTCCCACAGACGCAAGGTGTGTAACTTTTCCAACGCGTAGTCCGCAGATGCTTTGTTCTTAAACAGACTCTCCAATTTGTCGCACTGTTGTATCTCGATAACTTCAAGGTTCTTCGGTGGCTGGGGTGAAGAGAAAACACTCACAATCATGGGGCAGAAATCTATGTGCAGATTCTTCAGATTTGGACATTTGAGAACTTCATATGTTTCTTCAGATGCGCCACTGATCCCTATGCTCTTCAAGAAGGGCAGTTCCAATAGATGCAAGGTGTGTAACTTTGGCAATGTGCACAGCCTCGATGCTTCATGGTCGAACAGTGTCTGTACTTTGTCACAATTTTGTATCTGGACAATTTTAAGGTTTTCCAGAAGCTGGAGTCCTATTCTCTTCAGCATGGGCAGTCCAAACAGATGCAAGGTCTTCAACTTTGGCAATATGCGGCCTGTGGATATTTCAGGCTCAAATAGTGTATCCAATTTGTCGCAGAACTTTATCTGGATGACTTCAAGGTTTTCTGGAAGCTGGCGGGAAGAGAAAGCCCCCATGAGCGTAGGGCAACAATCTATGTATAGATTCTTCAGATTCTTATGACTCTTAGATTGCACTGTCTCACTATATATGCTTCTTAAATTTGGAAGGTTGGAAACCCACAGAGTAGTTACATCTGATCCAGCAAAAATGCATTCAACGCGATCGCACCTCTCTAGCCAGCAACCCTCGAGTGCCTTCAAGTTGTCATCCCCCAAATCAGACAAACAACTCATGCATGAATCATCAATAAAAGAAATACAGTTACCACGCTTGATAACTTCTTTTGGATATTCATGCAAACTTTTAAACCCGTAGAACTCTAGAGACCAATCAAGCTGTCCAAGATCAGGAAGCTGGTCAGGTTGTCCTGGATGAGGAACACAGTCAGGCTGTGCAGGATCGGGAACCCAGCCTGGCTGTCCAGGATCAGGGAGATGCCTGATCTTATTGTAGATTTTCCTCGAATCCAAGTCATTCCTATATTGATAAATGTCGCCACCTTCACCTTGGTTTCTACGAGGGTACACGCTGAAATGAAATCGTCTGAAGCATGTATCTCTAAGTGTCGAATTTTGCACTAGGAACCGAAAAATGTCAGTACCACGAATAGATAGGAAAGGCCTGTTACTGTCAGTAACGGTTCCCTCACGCTCGAAGATCCCACACTCCTCCCAGTTAACTTGTTCAGGTAAGCACTTTATTTTACTCCAATCAACCCGTTGAATAACTCTGAGGTCTGGCAAATGGAGGCAATTTAAATTAGTCATCTCCAAAATCCAATAGGGAAACTCTTTGATGCTGATTCCCACCAGATCAAGCTCCTCCAAACTACTGTGTGGTTTAAGAGGTGGCAACTTTTCTAATTCTAAACTCATACAATTTCTCAGGGAAAGTCGTTGCAGGTTAATGAGAGTCTCAATGGAGGCTAAAGACTCAATCTCTGTTCCCGCAAGATCCAGGTCCTTGAGTTTGGCCAGTTCATCCAAATGTGGCAATTCTGTGAACCCTGAGCAGCCGCTCAGCGATAGCTGAGTCAAATTGGTGAGCTTTGATATGGATGGTAATTCATCAACCTTTGTTCCAGATAACTTAAGAATCTGAAGCCGATCCATGCACTCCAACCATTTAGCTTTGACTTGCCCCAAGGATTTCGTGCCACAAAGATCAAGCTCCTGAAGCTTTGTTAGAGATTCCAATCCAGTTAGAGTTGTAAGGAGATGACAGTCCCTTAGGATGAGGTGGTGCAAATTGCCAAGTTTAGCAACAGATGGGAGGCGCTCAATCTTCGTTTTAGAGAGATTGAGCAAATGAAGATGAGGCATGCACTCGAAGGATTCATCTGGTATTTTGTTAAGAAGAGTACAACCTGAAAGATCGAGAATGTCCAGTTTCTCTAAGCTATTCAATGGAGGCAACTTTTTCAGGTGATCACAACCAGCTAGTAAAAGCCTTTGCAGGTTTGGGAGGTCAAACTTCTTGCAGTAAGGAGATTCAGGACCCATTTCCTCCAAAGAAGAGGCACCTGAAACATCAAGTTCCTTAAGTCTCACAAGATCTTCCGTAATGGGCAGTCTTTTCAATGATTTACAATCCTTGAGCAAGAGCTGACGAAGATTGCCAAGTTTATGAAGGGATGGTAAGGTGCCAACTTTGGTATTGGAGAGATTGAGTATTTTAAGGTGTTTCAGATGATCAAAAGACTCATCTTCGATTTCCTTCAGATTACCAGACTTTGAAACATCAAGTAGCTCAAGCTTCTCAAATGCTGTAGTAGGTGGAAGTTTCTCAAGTGCAACACAACCACTCAAGTTAAGATGTCGAAGGTTGGTAACATCTTGACTTGATTGCTTTTTTGTGGCTCTGAGTCCTGGCTCGATTTCAGTTGAGGCAGAACCTGAGAGATCAAGAATCTGAAGGCTTGTTGGCAGGCTGGGCTGTCTGAATAAGAATGAACAGCCACGCAGTAATAACCGTTTGAGGCTTGCAGTATTGCAAATAAAGGGCAAGCGAACGATCTTCGTTTGCGAGAGATTAAGATATTGAAGTTTCTGGAGTGGTGCAAAGCATTTGTCAAGGAATTTCTTCAAATTTGTCCCGGAAGCATCAATCATCTCAAGGTTCCCCAAAGTTGTAAGGCTTGGGAGTGTTTCTAAGGAAGGACAGTTTCTGAGGATGAGCCAACGCAATCCACTCAGTTTGGAGAAAGAAGAAGGCAGATTGTTTATTGGGATGGACGACAGGTTTAGAGTTCTAATATGGATGGTGTGCTCAAAAAAATTATCAGGAATCATTTTCAGGGAGCTAGCACCAGATATTTCAAGAATGAGCAACGCTTTAAGCTTGTCAATCTCGTTTATGTTTTCAAGCAGATCAGAGCCTCTGAGTACCAGCACCAGAAGCTTCTCCATTTTGAACAGGGGTGAGGGCAGAGATCTAAATCTGGGCTTGAAAAGGGCAAGAATTTTAAGGTCCTTCATGAGCTCGAAGAAGGTTTCGGGAACTTCCCTGCTGAGACGGCTTCCGTCAAGTAGTAGAGTGGTAATTTTTTGGTCCTCTGACTTACAGACCGTTTGTATCATACCGTCTGTCCATGTGATTCTCCCAAAGCCTTCCCAATTACCATCATCAAATGCACAAGCCAGTCCTAGACTGCTCATTCCGCCATATCCACCATATGTGTGATCAGATATTTTCAGAGCTAATCCTTCTAGGGGGACAATATTATTCTGCAGACTTTTCAGTAGGCACTGATCCAGAAGCTCCATCAGTACATGATGACCCTTTGCATAAGCATTCTCGACATGGTCGATATCACTGAAGTATCCCTCCAATATCCAGTTGGCAATCAGCTCGTTGTAATGGATACCACCATGCCTGGGAAAGAATTGCCAGATGTACCAAAAGCAATTGGCAATTTCCGAGCTAGGCAACATGTCAAGACAACAATGCAACATCTTGGTTAAGGCTTCAGGAAGGCCTTCACTACTGGCAACTTCTTGCAGCACACTCTCTAGGTTCCAACAGCTGGACTCGTTGTGGGCGATGGAGTTTAAAGCTGCAGCAATCATGACAATTGCAGCGGGCAGACCAGTGCTCATTTCTGCAATTGCTGTCGATAGCATCTCGAAATCTGGGAACTCGTGGATCTTTTTATCAACTAGCTCTTGCAATAAAGTTGACAGATCTTTTGAGGGGAAGGGCTCAATCACCACTGTTCTTGCTTCTTCCTCAACATTATCATTTCCAGAATAGTCTCTTCTTGTGATTAAAATCTTAACCTTCTGTCCATGAGGCACAAGCTTTTCTGCGGTTATATCGGCCTCTTTTATTTGGGTGGGAACATCATCCAAGATGATTAAAAGGAACTTCTTGGCGGTAAGTTTGAGAACCTTATCTTTCGGGATATCAGAGCTCTTTGCGGTCTTATCAGTGCCCTCATTACTATAATCGCCTTCTTCACTGGGGGGAATCGGCAAAGGCTGATCCACAATATCTGCATATATGCATGAGATGTCCCGTTTTTTCGTGCAACACACCCAGATACTGTGGTAGGATAGACCCTCCGCCATTGCACTATTACTTATCTCCCTTGCCATCCACCCGATGCCAGCTTCCCCTTGAATAACCACTTTTGGTACACTTTCATCGCCCAACAGCTGTAATATCTTCGCTTTCTTGGCTGCAATTTGTGTTGAAGACATTGCTGGAAAGTGAAGAAACGACTATCAGTAGAGAATAGGAAGGAAATGAAGACACGAAAATATCAGTCCTACAAGTGCCATTTGACATATAAGATTTCATGTGAGAAGAAGATTCTCTCTCTCTCTCTCTCTCTCTCTCTCTCTCTCTCTCTCTCTCGCTCTCTCGTTCACACCACCTCTTAGTATCCTCTGTTAAAACAATCGAGAAAATTACAAATACTAAAACTTCTTCAAAAAGAAATGCAGAACATAGATCACCTGGTTCCAAGATCGCAATTTGCCTATTCACATTCTCACGTAATCCCAAACACCAAGGGACAGCCAGCAGATAAGAGAACATTACTTTTTGTTAAACTCCATAAAATTCTGCTATACCAACCAATACCCTTTAGAGGTGGGAATGAGAGATGCCATCTCTTTAACACGTTTTCTGCAAAATCTTGCCCCAGAGTTCACCGAGACTTCTTTCAATATTTTCCCTATCTCTATCTATTTTCATCTTTTCCCTATACAGTTAAACCATAGGAACTTATTACTATTCATGAGGGACAGAACAAAGATGTTTAATTTCATCGACTAACTGACCGGTCATTTAGAATCCAAAGAACGTGCAATTGCTGCAGCACAACCTAAAATGGCTCAAAGCATGTAAGCTACAATATTGGAAAACTTGGCATGTAAAGAAGCAAAAAGAACTCAAAACAATCAGCATGAAGAACAAGGAAAAGGGGGGGGGGGAGAGACCTGGATTTTTCAGCTGCAGAAAATGAGAGGTGAAATAACTTGTATGCTTGAAAACTTGAAAGCTGATTAGTGACGGTCTATGATATATATTTCCAGGTTTCTTTTAAAGAACAGTGACGCTCTATCCTGAATATCAATAAATATGGAGGAAATCATAATTTGGAATAATGAGCAAACTTGCATTAGCTAAGGAAAAGCGTGACCCAGGAAATACTTCACCAACCTCAATGACTGGACAAGACACAAAAAGAAGCCCAAACGCTGGCCAACAAGAGATAATCTCCGCTCTACCGTTTTGTCCAGCTGGAACCAGGTGCGCCATTAAGGTAACAGCGGGGTTGTCCTTGTTCTTTGAATCACTTATCAGTGCATTTAATCGTGTTTCAGAAGGAAAGAAGGGAAAGCTCAATAACTTCTACAGCATTACAAACGAGCCACATGAGTAGATTAAATTCAGTTTCTGAAAGCAGGGATAGGAGTTAAAAGCTTACCACTCCAAAGTATCCTATATACCCAGACCAAAAAAATTGTAGTCTATATTATAATTGGGCATGTTTAAATTTGGAAGTTGGATATTTTCTTTGCCATTTTACTTGAGGAATCTTTAGAGAATATGCTTTAGGTCAATTTATATCTCCGTCTACTCCCAACACAAAGGGTAATAATTACGTTTTGGCTTTGTCAGATGAAAGAGACGTATGCACCAACTTTGTTTCGGAATCTTATCTCTTTTAGCATGACAAGTCAAAAAGGCGAGTCACCTCACCATCGTCCGGACGTATGTTGAAGTGTGAGATTTGTCCACCTTTCTTATGGTTATTGGCTAAGTAACACCAACACGCGATACGGTCACGCGACACGTTATTTTTCAAAAATAAAGAATTCACACGTTGGGACACGTATATTAAATAAATATTTTTATAATTAATTTGATTCAAATTTATAAATAAATAATTAATTAAAAAAAGAAATAAATTAATTTACACTAATAATATTAATAAATCAATTTATTAAAAATTTGAAAGACATATTCATAGTTAATTAAAACATGTTTTTAACTTTAACAAAAGTTATTGATGAAACTAATGACTAATAAAAAATTAGAATTTATTTATTTAAATAAATCCATTCTTCTACAATGACAAAAATTTATAATTATTCAAAATTCAGTATTTTTAATTTTCAAAATTATTTTTTAATCTCATTTATTTATTTTTCCAATTAAAAAAAAGTCCCCACTAGGAGTCCACCCCCACTCCCTTCTTTCCCTCGTCCATTTCCTCCCACCCCCAAATTTATTTCACTTTTCTTTCCCTCCTCCACCACCTAACAGACAGGCTGTCACTTCCCCTCCCCCTAAAATTAATAGTCACGCCATCAGAGTCCCCCTTTTTTTTATTATTATTTTTGAGTTTCCTTATCAAAAACCCTAGTCAATGCCCTCCTCTTCCTCCTCCTCCTCCTCCTCCCGCTCGCCGCACGACCCCTTTCTCTCCTCTTCCTCTCGATCCTTCTCGACCCCCTTCCTCTCCTCTTCCTCTTGATCCTTCTCCTCTTCCTCCTCATCGCATGACCGCCTTCCTCTTCTCTTCCTCTTGATCTCTACTTGCTCTCGGTCCTCATCACAATCGTTTATTGCCTTGCCTTCGGCCCTTTCTCCCTCACAACTGCAGCCTCGTCATTGATCCATCGCAGCATCACAGTGGCGGCCCTCGCCTTAGTCTATGCCCTTTCTTTGGCTATCTCTCGCCGTCGCTCGCAACCCCATCTTTGCTCCCTCGCCCTCGCCTCCACCCTCCATCTTCCGGATACGCGTGTCGAAACATGTCAAGAAAAGTTAACCACATGTCGGAAAATTCAACACGCGTTGACCGCATGTCCGACCTTGTCTGAGCATGTCAACATGTCCAACACACTCCAGAAATAGTTTTTCTATTCCAGACCTGTTTTTGGAAAAGAAATCCGTTTGATAAACCTATTCGCTTTTTTTTCTATTTCTAATAGATTTCTATTCCAAAATAGGTTTGGAAGAAAAATCGGCTAAAATTTTCTACTTCTCGATTTCGGAAGAAAATCGAAATAATTTCTCTCACTAAATCCTAATTTCTGGTAAGTCCTCCCTCATCTCCTTTACGTCTGTGCCTCCTCCTCCTCCTCCGCCTCTCCTCATTTTATTAAAAATAAAAATAAATATATTCATTTTATTCATTTAAAAATAAAAATAAATTTATTAAAATAAATAAATTATTTTTATTTATCATTTTATTTTTAGTTTATTAAAAATAAATTTATTAAATTTATTAAAAATAATTTATTTATGATAAATAAATATAAATTTATTTTTATTTGCCTTGAGTGTTTTGCCAAATAATTTTTTTTATTTTTTTATTTTTATTCATTTTTAAATAAATTTATTCGTAAAATAAAATAAAATAGAATAAATAAAATAAATTTATTTTTAAGGATTTTTTTATTTTAAAATAAAATTATATTTTTATTTTATTTGTTATGATTTATTTTATTTTATTTTATTCATTATTTTTTTGTTACTAAATCATTTTTATTTTTATTTTTTATATTAAAGGTCGTCGATTTGCCGCCACCGCCATTCGGAAGGAAAAAATTTTGTGTCGTTATCAAACGAATTTCTATTTTTAGGGTAGAAATTTTGTGTCGTTATCAAACTATTATTTTTGCTTAAACTCTTCTAAATAAAAATAGAAAAATCTATTTCTGCTCCGTAAAACTATTTCTAAACGAATGGTTGTCATACGCGCCCTTAAATATCAAAAGTTCGAAAACATGTACTTAAATACCAAAATTGAAACAAAATGGAATAGTTAAAGTTTCAATAACTAGAAAATCCTGATCAAAATATTGACGTGGTATTTTTCAAGCGAGACAGTACAAAACAATGTCATTTTGCACGCTGACATCACTAGATAAGTTGAAAATGATGTCGTTTGTACGTAAACGTGACTATATGAGCCAAAAACAATGTTGTCTTGCCTCAGATTTGAAATTTAATATAAATATTGATGAAATTAAATTTAAAACTAAATTATTATTTTCAAAAAAGAGATAAAGGTGATTGCAGTTTGGCGAGGGCTATGCAAGCCCTCACCGAGGGTTGGCCAGGGTCACCTAGCCTTGGCTAGGGGCCAACAACCATGGCTAAGCGATGAGGAGGGCCTACAAGCCCTCGCCCATATCTAGGGTGAAGGTCACGGCCCTTCACCAAACGACCCTCGCCCAGCCGAGCCAAAGGCGGCCGTTGGCTAGAGCAAGGGCTTGTAAGCCCTTGCCACCACCACTTGGCGACCCTGATTGACCCTCCCCCACCATCGCCAGGAAGGGTCGCGCGACAATGAGGAGGCGGCGGCAAGGCCCTTGCCGAAGTGTTCTGCCATCTTTTTTTTTTTTTTTTTTAAGTTTTAAATTTATTTTCAAATAAAAGGCAAAACGATGTCACTTTGGCTCTTCTTTGCTAACTTAGCTTTTTGGTGGGCCACATAGGCAAGTACTATTAAAAAAAATGCCACGTAGGATTTATGGGACCCTTTGTCAGAGTTGGTACTGAAATATCCCAATTTTTTTAGAAAGTGTTACTTATGCGTACCTTCCATAACTTTTGACACTTAAGTTTTGGCACTTGCGCTATACTTCTGCCGATAATCATGTGAAGAACTCTCTTGATGATAGTGTGAATATCTTGTATATCGTGACCTCACCTTTATGGAGCATCAGTTAAGGTTCAGCTAATGAATTATTAAACCTAGACTTAACTTGAACTTTTCCAAACCCATATCAATTCGCAACTTAAGGTTAAAGTTCCTAACATGTAAATCATTTTCATTCAAGAGTCGCCACAAATCAGTTTAGAGTAGGTCGATTAGACACTCAGGAAAAGCAAAGGAAGATTTGCTTTACTCCCATGAACAAGAGATATCGAGTATGAACATTTTGCTACACTAGATTTCTCTAATATCCTTTCGATACTGTCTTTTTTTATGAAAAAAAATTTAGTGGATAGCTTAAATTCATTTTATTACTCCCTAACATATAAGGTGATCATACAAGTACACAAATTACCAATTTAACATCCAATAAAGCGGTAAATAAATCGCAAAAATTACCTCATATCAACGAAAGCTAATTCAGAAATCACATCTGCAACTCTAGATATGATTTATAATTAACAAATAGTTGCTCAATTTTTGGGGTTTTCACTTATTTAATGAAATCTAGAAACTACATCTTATGCAATGCAATGACGTACAAAAATGCCTAACTAAAATGACATGCAACGTGACACCTAACATACAAACTATATGTCACGTGACAATAATTAAATGACCCGATTCTAATAATGGACAAATATTAATGTAAGTACTCTAACATGTCATACATTTTAATTTGAATTCCCCTACCCGAAACATGCAATTACTAAATGACGTGCAATTGATGAACTAATCTTATGTGATACACAAATAATATTTTTTGTATATTCATTTTTAATTAAAATTCAGAATTAAGAATGCCTAATATTTAAGGGCAATGACCCTTTGATTAGAGATTTAGCTCATATTTTATTAGTTGTTTGAGCTTGGGCTCATGAACAGCTACCAAATATATATATCCTGTTTGGATATATATAATTACTTTTTTTCTTGTTTTATTGGCAATTTAAACTTGAGCTCATGAATAGCTACTAAATATATATATATATATATAGACACACACACACACACACACACACACACACAAATATATATTCTATTTGGATATATATATTCTCTTTCTCTTGTAATTGATGGATGTAATAGAATAGTGCAAGCTATTAATTATGGTGGAATCCTCAACTAGACGTAGCCCTAGTTTAAGAGTGAACCAGTATAAAACATTATGTCTCAAATTCTCTTCTTTTTACTCTCTATTTTCTTTATGATTATGCAGCAAATCTTAACATCTAGTATTAGAGCTTGGTTTGAGGTTAGGCTTTATTAGTGATAAGAGATTCGAAAAAAAAAAAATCAAATTTTAGGAAGATGTCATTGTCTGGTCAATCACAGATTGAAGTAGATAAATTCAGAGGAAAGGGTTTCAAGTTATGGAGATTGAAAATGGAGGCCCTACTTGTGGATAGAGATTTATAGCACATGATCGAAGATGATAAACCTGAGGAAAAATCCAAGGAGAAGTTCAAGGAGGATGAGGCAAAGGAATCCATGTCTACTGAATTGAAGGAGTGGAATATTAGTTATCAGAGGGCGTGGGGCCTAATTTGGCTATGTCTTGTTGATAACGTCCTGATAAACGTGACTTTTGAGAAGACGGCGAAAGATCTCTAGATGAAGCTGGAAAACCTTTATCAGAGCAAGTCACTCGTGAACAGGTTGTTTTTGCGAAAGCAACTATACAATTTTCGGATGAGTGAAAGTGATTCTTTTTTTGCACGCTTAAACGAGTTTAATACTATTTGTAGCCAACTTGCATCAATCGATGTCCATCTAAATGAGGAAGATAAAGCATGTACTTTACTATGTTCATTGCCTAATTTATGGGAACACATAATTGTTTCTATTGGTGCTAGTGTTAATGCGTTATCCTTTTAGATTTTTGTAGCTGCTTTATTATCTGAAGAGATAAGGAGAGCAGGTTCTGATAATGCAACGCAAGGGGCTCTTTTTGTAAGAGGAAGAAATAGTGAATGATCCAAATCCAGATTTGGTGATAGGATTAAGCCTAGAGAAAGATCTAAAAAGCCGAGATTGATTAGAAATAACATGCTGGAAGTACAAAAAGCCTAGACACTTGAAGAAGGATTGTAGAAGCAAAAGTATGGGTCCAAAGAAGCAAGAGGATGCATTATCCTCTAGTACAAAGAAGGATGATGACAATAGCATGAGAGACATGTATCTCTTTTGCAATTCATTGCAGGGTGACCGTAGTATGTAGATAATTGATACTGAAGCATCTTTCTACATGACACCTCATAGAGATTGATTGTATTGTTATGAGCCATATCAAGAAGGTATAGTGTGAATGGGAGATGATATTACACTTGATATAGTTGGTCGCAAAAAGGTGAAATTAAAAAGATGAAAGATGGGACAATCAAGAATCTTCCAAATGTGATGCATATTTCTGATCTTACTAGGAATCTTATTTCTATGGGAACTATGGCACATCCTGGCATTAGTTTTACCAGTGACAAGTATTCATGCAAGTGAACCTATAGATCTATGGTGATCACCAAAGGTGAATAGTATGAAAAATTGTGGAAGTTATTAGGAAGCACAATGATCAGTAGTAAGAATTATATTTCTAATGAACAAGAGAAAGAAGAACTTTTGATGTTATGGCATCGAAGATTGGGTCATATCAGTGACAAAGGGCTAATGACTCTTACCTCAAAGAAGATGGTGGATGAAATCCCAAGCTGTTCTATGGGTTTCGAACTTTATGAACATTGTCTAAATGGGAAATAGAATCGGGTAGCTTTTGAATCCATAGGAGGAAGGGCTAAAGGAATTCTTAATATGATCCACAATGACGTCTTCGGTCCTACCTTGTAGCATCATTTGGAAAATCAAGTTATTATTTTTTTTACTAATGATTATTTCACATATATGTGGATATATTTCTTATAGAGAAAAGATTATGTATTTGAAAAATTTCGCTAGTTCAAAGCTTCAGTGAAAAATCAGTTTGATAGAAAAATTAAAATTTTGCGGACTAACAATGAAGAAGAATTATGTTCGGTGAAATTTAATCAATTTTGTGCAACCAATGGCATTGCAAGGAAGAAAATGCTCTATTCACCTCAGCAAAATGGGATGATAGAGAGGTTTAATTGGCCTCTCATGGAGAAAGCAAAGAGTATGTTAAGTGGTGTAGACCTAGCATCTGAATTTGGGTAAAACTAATGGCTACCACATGTTATCTAAAGAACAGATCCCCTTCATCAACTTTGAGGATTATACGTCGTTTGACACATCATTCAGGAAGATGCCAGACATATCCCATATTAGGGAGTTTGGCTATGAAGAGTATATGCATGTGCTAAAGAAAAAGAGGAACAAGCTTGAGAGCAAGTCAAAGAAGTGCATATTCATTGGGTACAAGGATGATGTTAAAGGGTATAAGCTGTGGAATTTCTAACACCAAAAGTGTTATCTATAGTAGAGATGTGGTATTTAGAGAATCTATGACAAATCATATTGTTTCACAAGATTCTGAAAAACCACAAACAGTTGAGTTATGATGTCGGTTTGAAGGAAAAAAACAAAAGTTATACAAGCTGGAACAGAAAATTCAGATTTTGAAGCTGATGAGCCTAATGGGATGGATGTTATAGTAGATTCTGAAATTGAATTTGAAGATGAAACACCACTTGAACCAATCTTAAGAAGGTTTACAATATTGAGAAGACCACTTGAGAGGTATATTGATTTGCCAGTAATGAGAATTGTGCTCTGACTATTACATGTGATAATCCAAGTACTATCAAGGAAGCAAGAAGTGCAGAGGATGCCAAACAATGGGAGAAAGCCATGAAAGATGAGAGAGACTCACTAGATAAGAACGGAATGTGGAGTCTGATAAAACTACCTGCGAATCGAAAGGCAATATGTGGCATCCATAATTTTTGTAAATGAGATACTACAATATTTGGAAATTCGCGTTATGATAATGATACTTAGATTATGAAGCTAACTGTTATTTGACTTAGTATTCGGATGAACACGTATATGAAAATGCTAGTACTATCACCTAGAGGGGGGTGAATGGGTGTTAAAAAAAATTAAGCAAATAAATGCAGAATAAATTATGTTGCAAGCAAAGTCTAAGGAAAAGTCAAAGTCTAATTAAAAGCGCCAACTGACTTCTGAAGAAAATTCAGACTTAAATAGAGATGGTTTAGAATTTTGAGAAGTTTAAAAGAAGATTGCAACAAATAAAGCTAAAAAGAGTTAAGGGAAGAGAAAATTGCATATGAGATTTATAGTGGTTCAACTTAGATCAAGCTTACGTCCACTCTCCCATGCTAACAACATTATAGCTGAAATTCACTAGAGTATCAACAGAGAAGTACAATATTTCGAGTGCAAACACTCAGTGGAAGATTTCTTTTTCTCTCACTAAGTTACTCTTCTTGTGTTTTTCTCTCTTAAATACAATTTGTAAGCGCTATTGTTGAAGATCGAGTTGTTAGAAGGGCTTTAAACATTGGAATTTCAATTTTCATGCTCTATTTAAATTTTCTAGTCGTTGGCATTCTCCATAGGATTTTCTTCCAATCAATCCGTTTGACATAATTGATTAAGGAAATCTTGTAGCCATTTGAAGATTGAGATAAAAATCCGTTGATTCGGGTCATCCGTACAATTAGAATCTAAGTTTCCATACGTAAATGCTTCCCAAAAAGGAAATTGTCTTCAAGATTGATTCCATCAATTCGTGATTGATTCCATCAATGTATTTATATATGGTAAGTGAGATTCTTTGCTAGAAAGCCAGATATTAAAGATAAATCTTTATAACATTCATATTGAATCCTCGTCGTAAGATCAATAATCCTGAGTTTGATTATGTCTTTGTTCGGGACTTGGTTTCAGTTTGGATTACTTCGAGTGAAAAAGACTTTTGGAATTGATAGACTTTGACAAGAGTCTGCGATATGACTTCAAAAGCCTGCTATTCTTCATAATAAAAACAAGAATAAGAAAGTTTTTGTCAGCTTCAAAACCTGCTAGGAGTTTTCTCAACAATCTTCTCTTTTTGATGGTGACAAAACTTTCATGCAGATTTAAGCATAATATGAAAGTTATCCTGCAAAACAACACTTTAGCAGCACATGATAATTGATAGAGATAACAGACAGTAAACATAATCAAGTTTGCACAGAATACACATAGTCTGCATCAACAAAACACACCAATCAAAACTTTGCATAAACCACACCATTATAGAAAAGCTCAAACATGCACCAAATTAGAGCTTCAATCTACATAATACTCTCCCCCTTTTTGTCAACAGCAAAAAGAGAAAATCAAATAAGCATAAAGAAAAAGAGTTTGGTTCGAAAAAGATCAATGTTGTCTAGGAATACGAACAAGTCAAAAATCCTCCAAGGTCTGCATGGTCTCCCCAAGCTTAGTTAGGCACTGATAAAAATAGTCTCAACTTTTGCCAGATTCTGCGATGCTTGCTAATTCATAGTCTAGACTTTATGATCCAGATTGTACCTTTCCTGTGAGAGACTTTGAGGTAGTACCGAGAGCAGCATGTAACTTCTGGATTTCAAACTCCATCACATATTGTTGTGCCTTAATCTCCAAAAAAGAGTTATACTATCCAAGGATAGTTTGATTCTGGTTCATTCTGGACACTAGCTTCTGCAAAGTGTACCGGTGGAGTATCCAGAGGTGAAGGAACATTGACTTGAACATGTGAAATTTGTTGGTCCCCTAAACATTAGCTTCTTTGTCATAACCCTCAGGTGAGACTTTAGGGAAATGAGATGCATAAAAATATCTTCAACATATGGAGGAGATCGACTAATGCCATCACTAGCAATTGGTTCAATAAGAGGAGTTTTCTAATCTACTTCCCTTGTCTTGGTGGCTTTAGTCTGAGAAATAACTTATCCTTCCTAAACTCATTCTCTACTAGCACGGGTTTTGTTTACCAGTTCCCATCTCCCTAACATCTTGTGCAGCAATTTCCCTTGTATCTTCTTCTTTTTTATTAGTGTCCTCTTGCTCCTTGTTCACATTGGCATCTCCTTCTCAATGATCTGAGTCATCATCCTCACTCTCTTTTACTTCAATTTCAATTTCTTCACCATCACTTCCTTCTTCTAGTTCTTTCTCGCTTTCATCCTCCTCTTCTTCCTTAGAATCAGCTATACCTCCAAGAGGATCATGCATGGCAATAGCAGATATAGTCTCGTCTTCATCATCTTCCTCTTCTTCATCATGGAGGAAAAGAATAGGTCATTTTCTTTTTGGAGTTCTTGAGACACTGATTTTCCCTTTACACTTCTTCTCACTAGCAAATCATGGCTTAGCTTTGTTAACAAATTCCTTCTTCAAAAGTTTCAAGGCTCCAAAGAGATCTTTTAATCTCATTTTTTAGATCATTTTAAGTCCAATTTGCATGGGGACAATGGTTCTAGAGTAAAACTTGGATGGCAATTGAATCTGAAAGTGTTGGAGGAGTCTAGTTACCAATGATGTGTATGATAGTTGTCCCTTTCCCTTTATGACAATTTTGTACATGTGCAGTGAGAAAGCAATACCAATGCAGATGGCGCACATCATTTTTGCTTTGAATCTAGAAACATCAGTTTTTAAAGCAACCTTGGGTCTGTTGTAGTTGATGACGATATTGTGGAGTAAAATATTAGAAGCAGACATCCTAGAGTAAGTAATGCTCCCCCAGGAATCCCGTCCTTCACTTGAAACTTGGTGACTTGCTCGTTAGACACATTAATGGGCAAGAATCCACTCCTTTCAACCCTCAAAATGTCAACCAATAGATTAACATCAACATCAAACACTTTATCACTCATAATAAATAAAACATGAGTGGGATCCAAAATAGATAGGTTGGAATAAAAGTAAGCAGTCAATTTGGGGTAAGCATCAGATAACTCCACACATAACCTCTCCACTTGAAGCTTGGCAAACTTTTCTCTCAAATTCACCTTGATGGAATCCAGAAAATCAAAATGTACGGCACGAGGATTGATGACCCCTTGTTCAGCATCTGAGAGTAAACTTTCTTATGGTCCTTTGACCGAAACAACTTTCCTTTCTCTCCAACAATTTCTAAAGCAACACCCATTTTTGGTTGAACATTTTTGAACACCCTTTCAACATCGTCTTCCTTTTTGCTCTCAATTTGACCCTTTGTGCTAAAGCGAGGATTAGCAAGAAAATTCGAGAATTCTTTTTCTGCTCTTCCAGCCTCTACCAGGCCTAATTTTTCCATGGCTTTCAAGAGCAAGGTTTCATTCCCGTAGCCATTTTCTTTCAAAATAGAACTTATGAAATCCATGGGACTTCCTTCATTTTTCAAAAAACTCATAATGCTTTAGAAGTACCTTAGGTTTTCTTACCAAAATAGGAGTTGTTTCCTGAGTAACTTCTTCTTCCACTGATTTTCAAGTCGTGCTTCGAGGCAAATCATCCTTGGTGAGATCAGAATGCGTTGGACCTTCAGGGACAAATCGAGGCCCGCCACTAGCAATACGAGAGGATTTCCTCTGATAGGACATCGAAGCAGACTTGGAGGACTTTGATGACATGTTCATGTGAGACTGGGTGAGAAATTTTGCAGAGAATGTAAAGTAGATCAAGAGAAGCAAGGGTTTGAGAGTAAGATTAGGGTTTGAAGATAGTGTGGTTATCGGGAAAAAGAGTCAAAGATTTTATTTAAAGAAAGTGAAGCAAGGCAACCGAATCGGAACAAAAGGAAACTTCCATTTAAAAAAAATAGAAATATAACCGTTAGCAACTTTTGAAAAATTAATTCCAAAAAATCAGTAGAGATATAACAATTTCCAAAAATATTAAAGGCAAATAATAATTCGAGAATAATCATACCTATTTAAGAAGGAAAGAAACTTACGTGCTAAAATTTGAAATAAAACTATCTGAGTCTAGAAGGCTTTTAGAATGATATATCTTCCATATGTTGAACTAATGAGTCTGCTTATCCATAGACTATAGCCAGATGCAAGAGTAATATTCAGCTTTTCACGGATGAACTAGAATAAGCCTTTCTCCAATGGCTTGGTGAAGATATCTGCCAATTGATTCTTCGAATCAATGAATTAAACATTTATTTTGCCATTTTGCACATGGTCTTTTATGAAGTGATGGTGAATTTCAATATATTTTGTCCTTGAATGAATAATAGGATTTTTGGTAAGATTAATTGCACTTATGTTGTCACATCTGATTTTAGTGCAAGGTTATTCTATTCCAAAGTCCCTTAGTTGTTGCCTGATCCAAAGAATCTATAAATAGCAACTTCCAAGAGCAACATATTCCGCTTCTATTTTTGAGAGAGCCATAGTGTTATGCTTCTTTGAGAACCATGACACTAACATTTGTCCTAAAAGTTGGCATGTTCCTGAAGTACTTTTCTTATCAACTTTATAACCAGCCAAATCAGCATATGAGTAGCCAAGTAATGTAAAGTCTCCTCCTTTTGGATACCATAAACCTAACTTTGGATAAGTCGCAATATATTTGATAATATGTTTGACAATAATAAGATGAGACTCTCTCGGGTCAGCTTGAAATCTAGCACATATGCACACACTGAATAGAATATCAGGTCAAGAAGCAAGGAGATAGAGAAGAGAACTAATCATGCTTTTGTATGTCTTTGGATCAACTTTCTTTCCATCTTTATCCTTGTCTAGTTTGGAAGAACTTGACATGGGAGTCTGAGTCTTCTTGCAGTTTTCCATCCCAAACTTCTAGATAACATCTCAGGCATATTTCTTTGGATAAATGAAAGTTCATTTCTTTGATTGTCTTACTTGCAAACCCAAAAAGAAAATTAATTCACCCATCATGCTTATTTTGAATTCTTCCTGCATAGACTTTGAGAATTTCTTGTATAGACTTTCATTAGAAAACCCAAAAATTATATCATCTACATATATTTGAACAAGTAGAAAGTCTTTTTCTTCCCTTTTGATAAACAAAGTTGTGTCCACCATTTCTTTCTTAAAACCATTGCTTACCAAAAAATTATTCAGTCTTTCATTCCAAGCTCGAGGCACCTATTTCAAGCCATATAACGCCTTCTTCAGTCTATAGACAAAGTCTGGTTTTTTGTGATCTTCAAATCCTGGTGATCATTCCACATACTTTTTTCTTGTATGAATCCATTTAGGAAAGCACTCTTGACATCCATATGAAATAACCTGAAATTATGAAAACATGCATATGCAAGCAATGGTCTAATGGCTTATAACCTGGCTACTGGTGCATATGTCTCATCATAGTCTATTTTTTCCTCTTGCGTATAATCTTTTGCAACAAGTCTTGTTTTGTTCCTAATCAATTTGCCCTTTTTCATCCATCTTGTCTAAACACCCACTTTGTTTGAATCACAGATTTCCCTTTTGGTTTTGGAACTAGCTCCTAGACATCATTAATACTGAATTGTCTAAATTCTTCTTGCATTGCTTATATCAAGCTTTTGTCAGATAACGCTTCTTCTACTATTTTTGGTTCTATTTTAGAAATAAGTGCTAGTGCACTTGAGTCTTCTTTTACTTTGGATCTGGTACAAATTCCTTCTTCTATATTGCCAATGATGAGTTCTTTAGGATGTATTGATTTGTGCTTCCAATCACTGTTAGGTCTTTCGCTTCCTGTAAGGATTTGCTGATTGTCAGTTTTCTTCGATTCTTCTGACTTTTGTTTTGCTTGACTTTGATCACTAGAAGACTGATGTTCCTTGGGGGAATTAGACTTTATTATTAAGTCTGAAACTAGTTCAAACTCTTCAAGTTGAGTCTGATCTTGTTGGTTCTAAATACTTTCATGAAATCTGACATTCATGAATTCTTTGACAGTTTGTGTATTCTTGTTAAAGACCCTGTAAGCTTTGCTTGAAGAAGAGTAGCCAATAAATATTCCTTCATCTGATCTTTCTTCAAATTTTTTAGGCTGATCATTTCCATTCTTCCAAATGAAACACTTGCAACCAAACACATGAAAATAAGAGATATTTGGCTTATTTTTTTTTATATATTTCATAGGGAGTCTTCTTTAGGATGGACCTTAAAAATATCCTGTTAATTATATAACAGGCAATAGAGACTACTTCTGCCCAAAAACGAGAAGAGACTTTACTTTCTATCAACAAAGTTCTGGCCATCTCCTGTAGCGACCTATTTTTCTTTTCTACAACTCCATTTTGTTCTGGAGTGTGTGGAGAGGAGAAAACATGTTGAAGACTATTCTTGTCACAGAAATTTGCAAAGTCTTAATTTTCAAATTCTCCCCCATGATAAGTCCTTATGCTTGAAATGACATAACATTTCTCGTTTTGAACTTTTTTTAGCAAACTCTAAAAAATATGATAAGGTTTCGGTTTTATTTGTCAAGAAGAAAACCCAAGTGAATCTTGAATAATCATCCACAACTACCAAATAATATTTCTTACCACCAATGCTCTATGTTCTAGTTGGTCCAAAGAGATTTATGTGAAGAAGCTACAAGATGCGATTAGTGGAAAATTGATTCACAGGTTTAAATGAGCTTCGACATGTTTTCCCAAGATACATGGAGTACACAACTCAGACTTTTGGTACACTATTTTGGGAAGACCTCGAACAACTTCTTAGATGAAATTTTAGCAATCTGTTTCGTACTCACATGTCCAAGTTTGCGATGCCAAAGATATGCTTCTTCTTAAATTGAAATAAGACATTGATAGCTCTCTAGACTTATGTCCAGAAGATAAATATTGCCACATCTTCGCCCAGTGAAGGATTAAGACAAGTCTCGACTAATTCAAGAACAAACAACTTCTTGGAAATTAATTCTGAATCTTATATCACATAACTATCTTATGCTCAGAAGATTGTAATTCAAAACTTTTACTAGTGAAACATTGTTGATGATTAAGCTTCCAATCCTCACTGTTTCATGTCTAATAATTTTTCCTTTGTTATTCCCACCAAATGAAATATTTCCTCCTTTTTGTTTTTCTAGTTTACGAAATTGCTTAAATATCCAGTCATATGTTTTGAACAGCTACTATCCGAGTACCATTTGCTTTTCCTTTTAACGATAACTTGTAGTCAAAAAGAAATCTCAAATTTTCTTTGGTACACAATTTTTCTTGGGTCATGGCGAGTTAGTTTTAAAGACAGCCTTTGCCCAATCCTTCTTTACAAGTCTCCAAACTTTAGGACATTCATTCTCAAAATGTTATGAGCTGTAACACTGAGAACATTTAAGAGCATTCCGGCCAACAAGTTTTACAAAAAAAATTTGAAAATGATTTTTGTAAGAAGATTTTGGAGGTCTTTGTCTAAGTCTCACCTTAACTTTAGGAAATTAATTGAAGGAGTACTTTATTTACTTAGACCCAAACCAGATTTGTTATAATAGGATATTTGAGTTGAAAGGATTTTCTTTAAAGTTTTTGATGCTTTGAAAAACTTTGTAGAAATATCTGAAATCTCATTTTTCAAAATTTCATTTTCTTTTGAAAGAGAATCAGCATTTTCTTTTAAATCATCAAAACCATTTTTCAGATTCTCAAACTTTTCTCTCCAAGATTTATCTTGTTGTCTGACCTTTGAATTTTCTTTCTTTAGTTTGGAAATCCTTTTAAGAGAGGATTTAAGGTTCAAGTAAAGTTCATCTATATACTCAGAAAATTTGATAGGAATCTCTAAATGACTTACCTCGATTTCCTTGATAGATTCTGAGTTTGTGTCAGAGTCTAACTCTGATTCTGAGTTTGATTCTGAGTGAGCCATCAGACAGATATTTGCAAACTCCTCTTTACTTTCCTCACATTCCGTGTCACTCCAGGTTTTTGCTTTAAGAGCTTTCTTATATTTTTCATACTTTCCTTTGTTATTTTTTAGCAAGGGATAGTTATGCTTGATGTGTCCCTTCTTCTTGCACTTGAAGCATATCACATCCTTGCTTGTTTCAATATCTTCCATCAATCTTTTCTGGGAGTTTTACTTGCTTTGCTTTTTCCAGTTTAATCTTCTTCCTTTCCTATTCAGTTTTCTGAATTTCTTTATCATAAGAGCCAGCTCCTCCTTGTCCATGTCATCAGCATTAGGCTTAAGTGCAATTGACTTCTTACCTTTCGGATCATCTTCGTCATTGATTTGTTCCACTTTATACAGTTGAAGAGTGCCTGCACTTGAAGCATATCACATCCTTGCTTGTTTCAACATCTTCCATCAATCTTTTCTGGGAGTTTTACTTGCTTTGCTTTTTCCAGTTTAATCTTCTTCCTTTCCTATTCAGTTTTCTGAATTTCGTTATCATAAGAGCCTGCTCCTCCTCGTCCATGTCATCAACATTAGGCTTAAGTGCAATTGACTTCTTACCTTTCGGATCATCTTCGTCATTGATTTGTTCCACTTTATACAATTGAAGAGTGCCTATAAGCTCGTCAATAGAAAGAGGCTTGATTTTTTGTGTCTCCCAAATTGATGTCTTCACATAGTTCCGGTCCTTCAAAAGTCCTCGCAAAAGTTTGTTGACCTTCATCGGAGCAAAAATTGGTTGACCTTGGTATGCCAATCCATTTACAATTTCTGTAAATCAGCCAAACATATCTCCAATAGACTCTCCACGCTTCATTATGAAATATTCATATTGGCCAAGTAAGATATTTATTTTTGTCTTATATACACGATGTGTTCCTTCATAAGTGACATGAAGTCTATCCTAGACTTCTTTAGCTATTTCACATGAAGAAATTCGGTTATATTTAGTAGGAGACAAGGCGCAATATAAAGAATAAATAACTTTTGCATCAAGAGCCTGTCTCTTGATAATTTCTGCTTGGTTGGAGTCCTCACCATCTTTATCTAAGACATTTTTTCCCTTATCTGAAGCTGAAGCTACCTTTGGGTTAATTCCTCTTTCTACAACATTCCATTCCAGAGGATCTCTGGATCTCAAGAACGTTTCATTTTATTCTTCCACACAATGTACTCTTTTCCATCAAAATAAGGTGGCATGATATTGCTCTGTCATTCAATCAGCCCTGGTGCCAAGATACTAGCCATTGAAGATTTTTAACTTAGAAGTAAAAACACTTCAATAAAATGAGCACCAAAGTTCTACTACCAATTGAAAATGCTAGTACTACCACCTAAAGGGAGGGCTGAATAGGTGTCAAATGAAGCAAATAAATGCAAAATAGATTATGTTGCAAGTAAAGGCTGAGGAAGAGTCAAATTCTGACTAATAGTGCCACCGGACTTCTGAAGAAAATTCAGACTCAAATAGAGATGGTTTAGAATTTTGAGAAGTATAAAAAAAGATTGCAACAAATAAAGCTGAAAAGAGTTAAGGGAAGATAAAATTGCATGCAGGATTTATAGTGGTTCAGCTTAAATTAAGCCTATGTCCATTCTCTCATGCTGATAGCCTTCTAACTGAAATTCACTAAAGTATCAATAGATAAGTGCAATGTTTCAAGTGCAAACACTTAGTGGAAGATTTCTTTTTCTCTCACTAAGTCACTCTTCTTGTGTTTTTCTCTCTTGAATACAATTTGTAACCGCTGTCGTTGAAGAACAAGTGGTTGGAAATGGTTCAAACTTTGGCATTTCAATTTTCACGCTCTATCTTGGTTTCAGTTTGGATTACGTCAGAGTGGAAAAGACTTCTAGAATAGATAGACTTTGACAAGAGTCTGCGATATGACTTTAGAAGTCCGCTATTCTTCAGAATAAGAATAAGAACAAATTTTTTTTTTCAACTTCTAGACTTGGTAGGAGTTTTTTCAATAGTACAAACTTTAGTTGAATCGTAAATTTCATGAGACACGGCGAATAATTTTCATAAACGTAAGTCGTCCCAAGTTTGATCATGAGTCAAAATATGTGTACGCTAAGAGTAGGGCGGCATTAATTAATTTATTGTAATTTTAGTAGTGGTGGTTGATATCGATTGTGTAAGTTTTGGATAATTAATAATAATAATAATAATGAATAACTTATGTTAATAATATTGGAAGAAGAGGATTATGTTCCTCTTGCTAAATTCCCCTTGCAAAAATTATTAATTAAAAGTATAAGTGCCAAATTTCTTTGCAAAAACTCTTGCATCGCCATATGTTTCTTCAAAACAATATTTTTAATACTAATTTTGACACCTAAGGATTAAATCATGATTTTCCCCAAAGAACTCATTTTTTTCTTGCATTTTCTTTAGCCACGTGCAAGAGCTTTGCCTTACATTTATGCTACATCAAGCTGGTAATTAGCATGCATAGTTATACCTAGCAATGAAAGACATCAAATTATCTTAATTCATTTTGATAAAGCTCATTTTATCCTGCCATAGAACCCCTTTCACTTCTCCAAAATCCAAACAAAAACTTGCATGTGCTATTTTCACTTTTCAATGCAAGAATTTAGAAAATAAAACTTCATACTCGAGAGCTGCAATTGGTAGTTCGTGGCTCGCAGGTGTGTCGAGGTAGGTGAAGTTTCTAGATATTAAGTTAGTTTAATCTCCTTAAAACTTTAACTTGATTGGTTGGTTGAATTGTGAATTTGATGTGTATGTATGGATATGGTGGTTGTTGAATAGCATTGATGACCTATTGCATGTTTGTTCAGTTTCTTTTTACTTCATTATGAGTAGTTAGAATCTGGTCATTCTGTCATATTTATCTTAATGACTCATTGCATGTTCTTTTTGCTTCTTTTTGCCTCATTCTAAGTAGTTAGAATTTGGTCGTTTTGCCATATTTATCTTGATAACCTATCACATGTTCATTCTGCTTCTATCTACTTCATTTTGAGTAGTTAAAATCTAGTCGTTTGACCATATTTATCTTAATAATCCATTGCATGTTCGTTTTGCTAGAATTTTTCTAGTCAAAATATGTTCATTTTACTTGTTGCTGTTATAATTTCCTATGACATCCTCAATTCAAACGCTAATTTAAACCATGAGGATCAATACGTCTCATAATGAGGATAGGCCGTGACTCAATCCTAGGGATTGTTCACGAGCTGACTAGCTAATTAGGGGCAAGGCTATTCAAAATTAGGGTTGCGATAGACTAAAGCGTTCAATAAAAAAGGACCATTCGACCATAAGGATTGTTGTGGGTGATCACATGCCATCATGAGTCAGTCAATGGACGGGTATAAATCGATTTAACTCAAGTATATACCGGTCACGGGTGATGCCGCACAATCAATATATCTTTCGTGAATGACCCCAATCCAATCCTGAATGACCGTGAGTCAGGGTAGGCTGATCGACTCTACTCGATTATATGACAATCGAGGGTCATTCATGGATCGACGAAGCTCAGTTAAAAGTCACGCATAAAATCCTAGATTAGCATTGAACTTAGTTCGAGTCAAGTCACGCGAGTTCTACCAATGCCACCTAAATTCACATAGGTCATGTTAAAGTTGTTTCCAATCGAAACTAAGCCATAAACCCTAGTCCAATTGCGGGTATCGACTATAGATGTTATCAAGGCATTATTTTCCAATTGAAATGATTTTAGTGAACTCGTTAGTGCATTAATTGGAGAAATGCGCTAATTTGAGGATATAGACTTTAATGGACCTAAAGGTGGACTAATTTAGCTCATTAAGATTTAAATGAGATGGGACAAATTTTGTTAGACCATGAGAAGGGGATATTCGTTGCTTTTGGAAGAAGACAAGGGAAATAGACCATTTTGCCCTTCTTAAGTCTATCCAATAATTGAAATCCAAGAAGCAATCATAGCCCTTGATCTTAGATAAGGCTCTTGGCAAGATGGAAGGCCAAGATCTCCTCTTGCTCCCTAAGTTTATGGTAGAGTAGGATAATAATTCAAGGTTGCATCTAATGCTTGAAAGACAATCATCCTATCTCTCCTCCCTTCTTAAGTTTTTTCTTCTTCTTCTTCTTCTTCTCTCTCTCCCTCACCCTATTAGGCCGAACCTCTTCTCCCTCTCTTCTCTCTCTTTTCTTTTCATTTTCCTTCTTTTTCCCTCATCGTTCGCCTACCTAGTCGCTTGCCACTGCTACACGTTACCGTCCACCCATCCTATCGAGCTGCTGTCGTCAGCCACTGCTCGCCATTCGCCCATCCGTTCGCCTATTGTCATCACTAACCAGCGCCACCCAACCTCCCTCATCCCTACTTGGTTGTTTGTAAGTATATTTTCTATATGTCAGCTAGGCCGTTGCTCTACGTGACTCAGATTTAGGACCACACCCCTAGTGTCGTAGGATTATCCTAGGTTGAGTAACTCACGAGACTAATTTTGTATGATTTACTCATGATATGCTTGATCTATATGGCTCAGGATTGAGCAAGGAATAAGTATGTGAGAGATGAGGTTGCTCGGATTTGCCGTGATTTGTGGAAATGGTTCATTTAGGCTTAGATCGCCGCTTGGATTAAGAGGTTTGCCGTGATCGTTGTTTGTGGAACATTTGTTATTGCTACTTATGCTTGATCTTAATATTTGATTATTATGAATGGTTGCATGAGTGTTATGTAATGTGTTCTTTGCATATAGAAGTCCGTAAGTCATGGTCAAAGTTTGAGTTCACATCGAGCCGCTAATACTAGAACAATGTTGGTTCTTGAACGTGCGTGGAAGTGCATTGGGCCGAATCACTCACTTGGTTTGGCAATATTTAGGTGTATTGTTTGATTCAAATTTGACCTAGGCCGGTACTCGAACATCATGGGTCAAGCCATGATTCTAATTCCGTGCTCGATATACTTAATTGACGCATTTACAATAGGCCATGAGTTAGACATCGCTTGGCACACCCTTGAGACATTTATACTTGGACTAACATGAAAGATAAACCAATTGCTTGAATGCTTGATTCATGTAGTCACATGAGGGATCCCATTATTGAGGTTTTGGGGGATGATGCCCCATGTCAACCAGATGCCTCATTAGTGAGAACGAGATGATGGCCCCATGTCGACAGGATCCTGTTTGCAGGATGTGTTATAACGGAATGATGCCCGAAAGCTTGCTCAATGGGAGTTTGAATGCTATACTCAATAGAGCGATATGATGTCCCGGATGTTTCTGGAAGAGCCGTAGGGTTTTGCTATGTGTGATTATAATTAGACTTGAGATAGTAGGGTAGTATGGGATGCCATGTAATTCTCGATGCACTAAACATGTGCGAAGTATTTGAGTGCTATGTGCATACTTTGGAAGTTGTTTTATGGCTCGAGCATATTTGACATGGACTTATATGAAATACATGAGACACATGCAAGAATTAATTGTCATTTCTAGTGACTTAGAAGGCACATGCATGCTATAATTGTCATTGTTCATGAAGTGAGAGGCATGTGGATGTGCTGAAGGTTGTTGGTTGAATCTTGAAAGCTTTTGATAATGTTGTGGATGCTAATATCCAACATGTGTGAATATTTTTGGCTATTATTTGCACTATTTGTGACACATGTGGATTTATATACCTTTATTTAGGACTCGAGAAACTTAGGATGAGGATAGGTTCTATAATGTTTATAGTTAAGGCAAAACTTAGGCTTTACTATTAATCTGCCATTGATATATTTGAGTCGAGAAATCGTAAAGCTCTTATGTAAGGTATCCACCTACATGAGATTTAGGATTTTTACTTATTGAGTTTTCAATTCATTGTTGTTGTTTAACATATTTAAGACTTGAGGCTTGAGTCAACCGCCCTCGCGTTTCAAACTTCCTGTGCATATGTAATGACCTCGACTCTATTCCTAGGGTTATTTTTGCGATGTTCCAGGTACGTTGCCATCCCATTTCTTTTATCTTTTCATTAAAAAACATGTAGAAGCATACATACAACACCTAGAGAATAACAAATAGTCAAGAAAACAACCACTTGCAAATACACAATTACATCAATTACATATTCAAGTCTTTTTGTTGCGGGCCATTATATTTACAACCACTATATGCTCTATGCTCAAAATGCTGGGGTAAACCTTAGTTTCTCTAATGAGACTGCAACTCCTTTATGCCTATAATTCAATCAACGAGGTGAGTCATGGATTCAGTAAGTAAAACCTCTAATTCTCCCCTATGAGGACATCTCCATCATCAAAATCTAGCAGGTACAACACTCGCAATATAATATTGATGGCAGATCCATAGCAAACTTATTACTACACCTCGATTACATGTAGATGTCCATTACCGCATACTTTAATGCATGCTTATCAACATATCATGCTTATGCATATATCGACACTCATAAAATGATTCTTTTATTGTTGCCCTAGCTCGACCAGGCTCTCTCAGCTCGATTGAAACTTCTAGCTTCGTGTTGGGCTTCCTAGCTCAACCAGGGCATCTCGGCTCAACCAAGGCATTCAGGCGTTAGCTTACCATGGCATCCGAGCTCAACCCAAGCATCCTCGCTCAACCAGGGTATCATAGGGCTAGCTTACTCAAGGCATCCAGGCTTAATCAAGGCATTCTGTTCAATTGGCAAGGCATCAATGCCAACGCTATGTGGCGATAGGCGCTTTTTCCTCTTTAAGTGCATCATAAAAGTGTATCACATAAGCTGGTTCTTACTTTTTTCTTAGTCGACTCTTACATGGCCTAAAGGCGTGCTTATTCAACTGAGTGTGCCATGACTGTTAACAACATACTACATAATATGCTGGGCACGATTCATGGTTCGTGGCTTGGGCCGCATGTCTAGGTTGATATCCACACCAAGCAAGACTTAGAATGGGAACGCTTCAATACTATTCTAAGACCTCGTGGCTTAGGCCATCATGACTTGACGTCAATTCCAATCCAAATGAACTTCGACCTCATCCCGGGGTGTGAACACACTCAAGCATGCAAATATGAGCAAACCATACAAAAGAACATTACAACATACACACAGCTTATACGGGTGAGCACACCACTAAACTCAACGACGTAGGCTATCACCCTAGTCAAGAGTTAGAGATTCTACTTACCTTCGATGAATCTCGATGAACTATAGGTGGTTTTACCAAGAGATAGAGCCATTCAATGAGGCAGTGGGCGAGCAAGGCCGACAGAGGAAGAGGGCTTGCAAAAAAGGAGGAGGGGAAGAAGTGAGCCAAAGATTGAGAATGAATGAGGGTGGTTCTCCCATTTATAGGCCAAACTTCATTAATGGCCCTAACTTATTCTTCAAGGAAGATCATGTCATCATGATTATCAAATCTCCTCCTTGCCACCTAATGACTAGCCTCCAAGGAACACATGCTACTTATTCTCCAAGCCACTCCTAATTGGTCCACCTAAGCTTGTGAGTCATCATTTCATCATTACTTGGCCTAACTTAATCTCCAAGGAAAATTTTATGGCAATGATGATCAAATCCTCAAATGACCACATAAGCTAGTGATTCATCCCTTCATTTATTGCCTAAGATATGGCCATCATAAGTCTTGGATTTTTGGAACATTTTTCATGGCTTTTTTTTGCTCATTTAGCCAAGCATTCTAGAACTTTCCATGGGGTAGTTCACTTAAGCCACAAATCACTAACTTATTCATCAAGGCAAATCTTTTGGCATTATTATATAATCTTAAGATGGACACATAATATGGTGACAAGTCTTCTTGCATTTAATGCTTAGATTTGTGTAATCATTAGATTTGGATATGTCTCACATAACCTATTTTCAAGAACTTGCTCCCTAAGCTAAGTTCTTTATAACCTTCCCTTGATTGGTCCATTTGTGCTATGACTTATCAACTTAATCCCCAAGGAAAATCTTTGGTAATCATTACCAAATCTTCTCAAGGCCACCTAAAGTGATGAATCACCCCCTTATATTAAATGATTAAGGGGTTCTAGAATATTCTATTTTGTCCATTTCCAAAGAATATGGCAAACATGGGAAATAAGCCATTGGAAGTGTAAATGGGACTAAACAATGGCTTTTTATGGACATCCTCAAATGACCATGCTAATGCACTTGAGGTTCTTGCCAAAACTACCCTTGAAAAGCTTGTCATAGATCAAAATCACCTTCTTAGGTAAGTCAATGATCTAGGGCTAGGGCTTAATGGTAGGGCCTTAGACCAATCGAGCGGTCCTTTGGCCGATCCGTTGGTCAGGTCCGCGGGAGAGTTCCTCCAACCAGTCATGTGGCCAGTCCTTAGCTTACTAGTCAGAATTAAAAGAAGGGTCAAAATCAAGGATGTTACAACGTATGGAAGTTATGATGATAGACATTAAGGATACTATTGCCGACATCCTCTTCTAGCGCCACACCATGACTGTGTGGGTAGATGAGTGTATGGGGTGTGGTTTGCTTGGGTCAACAAGGACTTCTACAGTACTTTGCATGGGTTTGATGGTCCACTCGAGGATGCTGACGAGTCAGTGTTGCCCCCTCTTGATGGTACTATCGACGATCTTGAATCTAACCTCGACTACGACCATACTCGAGCTATCGCCGCAAGGATACCACCATTTGATGGGAACCATTTTTGGTAGCTGTCCTTATAAAAGGAGCTAGGAGAAACCCCTTTTTTTTTTTATCTCTTTGAGTCGAGATGAGCAGTTTGGAACAGCCCCAAAGCTGGGGTTGTAAATTGTAATCATTCCACGTAAATAAATAAAAGCATAAAAGCTATGCAGCATGTAGGTGTGTGTGTTGAGAAAACTCCTACCAAGTTTTAAAGTTAACAAAACTTTTTGGTATTTGTTCTTATGTACTTAAAGTTGATTCTGTGATGGTACTGAAGACTTTTCCCAAAGTCTATTCATTCCCAAAAGTACCTCCCTCTCTCACCAAAACTAGACTGAGAGCGTGTCCAGAACGAAGAAGACATTGGATTCAAACTTATCCATTTTACGACACAGACTTAGGATGATCTTATTAGGAATTTATTCTAAAGTTCTCTAAAAGGATTTAACTCACCTTTTATAAATTCATTGATGGAATCAATCACAAATTGAAGAAATCAATCTTAAAGACAAGTTCCTTTTTGGGAAACATTTTCTTATGGAAAATAAGATTTTAATTGTATGGCCGATCAGAATCAAAGGATTTTCTATCCCTATCTTTAAATGGCAACAAGATCTCTTTAATCGATTATGTCCAATGGTTTGATTGGAAGAAATTCCTTCGGAAATTGTCAATGGCTAGTGAGGCATGTATGAGTATTTAAGGAGGTCCTATAGTCTGTTTTAGTGGACTTGAAAATTAGAATTCCAAAGTCTAAAGCTTCTCTTGTCTAATTATTTTCTTCGAGAGTGCCTTACAAGTTGTGTTCAAAAGAGAAAATCACAAAAAGAGTGTCTTAGCGTGGAAGAGGGATTTTTTACTGAGTGTTTGCACTCATAAAATTGTACTTCTCTGTTGACACTATAGTGAAATTCAGCCACACGGCTGTCAAGTGTGGAAGAGTGGATGTATGCTTAAACTAAAGCCAAACCATTATAAATTTTGTGTGCAATCTTATCTTCCTTTAACTCATTTATTTAAGTTTATCACATTACTTCAGGTACTGTGGAAGTTTGTTGAACATCTCATTTTGAAATTCCATCAGAAGTCTGGGGTTTCATTAAACTGTTTCTATCTCATATCCAGACCTTAGTACCTTATTTTAAAATCGGTTGTCAAAATCTATTTCTAAACACATATTCACTTCCTTCTAGGTGTTCTTACTAGCTTTATCAATTGATATCAAAGCCTTGTTGTCATTTTTTTTGAATTGTTTTTATTTTTGAGCTAAAGATCTTCTATAGCTAGTATCTTAGCACTGGAACTCGTGGAAAGGCAGAGCAATACCAGGCAACCTTTTTTTGATGGAAAGGAATACAATGTGTGGAAAAAAAAATGAAAGCTTTCCTAAGATCTAGAGATCCTCTAGAGTATGATATTATGGAAAGAGGAATTAATCCAAAGGCTACTTCTGCATCCGCAAAGGGAAAAAAAGTCTTAGAGGCTAAAGAAATTGATCAAGCAGAAATCACCAAGAGATAGGTTCTTGATGCAAAAGCCATCTATTACTTATATTATGCTTTGTCCCCTACTGAATATAATAGAATTTCTTCATGTTAAACAACTAAAGAAGTCTAGGACAGACTCCATGTTACCTATGAAGGAACAGATCTTGTAAAGAGACAAAAGTAAACATTTTGCTTGGTCAATATGAATCCTTCAAGATGATGCCTGGAGAATCTATTGGAGATATGTTTAGCCGTTTTACAAATATTGTAAATGGTCTGACATATTAAGGTCAACCAATTTCAGCTCTAATGAAAGTTAACAAACTTCTGCGAGGACTTTAAGAGGATTGGAATCATATGAAAACCTCAATCCTAGAGACATAAAGGATTATGCCCTTTTTTGTTGATGAACTGATAGGCACTCTTCAGTCTTCTAAAGTAGAACAAATCAATGATGAAGAGGATCCATAAGGTAAGAAGTCAATTATGCTTAAGTCTAATGCTGATTCTGATGATATAGACTTAGACGATGACATAGACAATGGGGAACTTGCTCTTTTAAATTAAGAAATTCATGAAACTGAATAGGAAATGAAGAAGATTCAATTGGAAAAAATAGAACAAGCAAAACTACCATAAAAGATTAGTGGAGGACGATGAACCTGGTAAGGATGTGATGTGTTTTAAGTGTAAGAAGAAAGGTCACATCAAGCCAAACTGTCCTTTACTAAAGAAGAAGAAGAAAGGAAAGTATGAAAAGTACAAGAAAGCTCTAAAAGTAGAAACGTGGAGTGACATAGAGTGTGAGGAAAGTGATTAGGAGTTTGCAAACATCTGTTTGATGGCTCACTCAGACTCTGATTCAAAATCAGAATTTATTTAAACATAAACTTAGAGTCCGACAAGAAAATCGAGGTAAGTCAATATGAAATTCCTATCAAAGTATCTAAATACATAAATGAGCCTTGCTTAAATCTCAAATCTTCTCTTAAAAGGATCTCGAGTTAAAAAGGGAAAATTCTAAACTCAGACAACAAGATACTTCTTGGAAAGGAAAGCTTGAAAGTTTGAAAAATGATTTTGATGGTTTAAAGAAAAGCGGTGATTCTTTTTCCAAAGAAAATGAAATTTTGAAAAAGGAAGTTTTAGACATTGCTATGAAATTCTCAAAAGGATCGAAAACTTTAGAACAAATTCTTTCTGCTCAAATTCTTTATTATAACAAATCTGGTTTGGGTCTAAAAAGAAAAAGTGATCTCCCAATTGATTTTTCTAAAGTCAATGAGAGACTTAGACAAAGACCTTCGAGACTTGCTTAGAAAAATCATTTTCAAACAGTTTTCATAAAACCTATTGGTCGAGTGCTTTCAAATGTTCCAAGTGTAGAGATTCAAAACATTTTGAAAATAAATGTCCCAAAGTCTAGAGACTTGTTAAGAAAGATTGGGCAAAACCTGCTAAGAAAGATTTGGGTACCAAAAAGGTTTTGAGATTTATTTTTAATTGTAGGTTACTATTAAAAGGAAAAGTAAATGGTACTTGGACAGTGATTGTTTTAGACATACAACAGGAGATTCAAGTTATTTAATAAAATAAGAAAAACAAAGAGGAAATGATTTTTTCGGTGAAAATAGCAAAGGAAAAATTATTGAACATAGAACAGTGAAGATTGGTAGCTTAATCATTAATGATGTATCCATGGTAAGAGGTCTAAATTACAATCTTCTGAGTATAAGCCAGTTATGTAATATAGGTTCAGAATCAACTTCCAAGAAAATGTTTATTCTAGATTGCTCAAACCTTTACCGATGGAAGACATGGCAACATTTATCTTCTTGACATAAACACAGAAAGTGCTCAATGTCTTATCTCAATTTAAGATGAAGTATATCTTTGGCATCATAAGTTGGGCCACGTTAACATGAAACAGATTGCCAAATTGTATTCTAAAAAGCTGGTCCGAGGTCTCCCTAAGATGATATTTCAAAAGTCTTACCTATGTACTCCATGCATTGTAGGAAAACAAGTGAGAAGCTCATTTAAATCAATAAACCATGTTTCCACTAACCATGTCTTGCAGCTTATTCACATGGATCTTTTTGGACCAATTAGAACTCAAAGCATCAGTGTAAGAAATTTTGCCTGGTTATAGTATATGATTACTCTAGATTTACTTGGGTGTTCTTCTTGGCAAATAAAGTAGAAACCTTATCTTATTTTTCAAAGTTTGCCAAAAATGTTCAAAATGAGAAAGGTTATGCTATTTCTAGCATTGAGATTGATCATGGGGGAGAATTTGAAATTCAAGACTTTATGAGCTTTTGTGATAAAAATGGTTTTCAACATATTTTTTCTTCTCCTTACACTCCCGAATAAAATGAAGTTGTAGAAAGGAAAAATCAGTCTTTACAAGAGATTGCCAAAACTCTATTAATTAAGAATAGGGTCTCTTCTCGCTTTTGGGCAGAAGCAATCTCTACTGCTTGTTATATAATTAACAAAGTATTTCCAAGGCCTATCTTAGATGTTTACAAAGGGAGAAAGCCAAGTATTTCCTATTTTCATGTTTTCAGTTGCAAGTGTTTTATTTTGAAAAATGCAAATAACCGTCTAAGCAAGTTCGATAAAAAGTCGGATGAAGGAATATTTCTTGGATATTCTTCTACAAGCAAAGCTTACAGGGTCTTCAACAAGAATACACAGACTGTCGAAAAATTAATGAATGTCAGGTTTCAAGAAACTGTCCAAAACTAGTAAGATCATACTCAACTTGAAGAGTCTAAGTTAGTTTCAGACTCAATGAAGTTTGAGTCAAGTAAACAAACTCAATCATTTGGTGAACAAAGTCAAGCTGAAGAGAAAGTAGAAGATTCAAAGGAAATAGAGTTTCGGCAAAATCTTGAAACTAATGAAAAATCCAACAATGATTGGAAGCGCAAATCAAGTCATCCTAAAGATCTTATCATTGACAGTATAAAAGAAGGAATTTGTACCAGATCCAAGGTCAGAGGAGACTCATGTCACGCCCCAATCCTCGGGGACTTGCCCATCCTTCTACTTGATTGATTTTAAAGTGCGATATCCTAAGACTATGTATCGTCGACCCTTTCAATTCTAATACGCATGCGGAAGCAGTTATAAATCGCCAGACAATAAAACGATGGAATAGAAAAGTAAGGCTATATTTTTCATATTGAAATCCACAACTATACTTTTATACAGAGCATAAATTCGAAGAGGTTCACAAAACTAATCACAACTTTTTAGTCTCAGTCTATCCACATATATACAGGGTTCACAAAAGAGGATGGGATCTCAGTCCTCATCTAGATCGTAGTCAAGATCAAACTGATCCTCCTTCGATTCTTCTCTACTCAGCTCATTTCTTTTAAACTCTTCATCATCTTCTTTAAGCTCATCCTCGGCTCTAGATGCCAGCTCATCCTCACGTGATCTAGGGGCCTGAAATATTATCCCACAACCGGGATGAGACTATGTCTCAGCAATTTCTATCCCCTAAGACCCGATTAGTAAACTAATATGTTATCCGGGCTGCCTATGCACACACGGCTCAGAGGACTTACCTTGACCTTAGATTCCACCTGCATATTAGCATAGTTCAATAGGCACCCAAGCAATCACATCACAAATCGATATCTTGATCAATCGACCTAGTCGATTTCATATTCACAAGACCACTTCCAGTCATTTCTACTATTCCAACTCAACTCCCAAATATGAATCACGGTTCTTACAACACAGCTTATTTATAAGTGGTAATCACAGCCCCACCAAGCAACTTTCTTGGATTTAGTGGCTTTACGGTCTCACCCGACCCTTTCAAGATTCAATAGCTTTATGGTCTCATCCGACCCTTTCAAGATTTAGTGGCTTTACGGTCCCACCCGACCCTTTCAAGATTCAATTTAGGAATGAATCTTAAAATCGCTCATAAATTACTTTAGCACCAAATAAAGCTCAAATAAATAAACGGACCGCACCACGACAATCATCATGAAATTTTGGTCACCGGCCATCCCGGTTGAATTTCCGGAAAAATAAATAATTAAATAATTGATTTCGAAAATTAAATAAATAATTATAAAAATCCAATTTAGGCCCGTAATGCCAAATTGACGGCTAAACGAGCTCGGAAAATTACCGAGACTCGTTCGATAAATAATAGCACCTTTCTATTTGCTAATGATTAAATCTAACCACCTGACATGCATCGGTAAGTCACTAATTTAATTGTTCTAGACTAATCTAACCACCTAAGTGCACTTAATTAAATCTAATCAACCCTTAACCATAATTAGCAAACTAAGAAATCATTAGTGAGTAAAACTCACTTGATTAAAAGCGGGAACCGAATCACCGCGATGGCGACGCGACGGCGGCCAAAATCGGGCTTTCGACAACATCGGCGGGCTTGGACCGGGCCTTAAACTTAGGCCCAACAAATCTCAGACCCACTGAGATTTGTTCTTGCGCTGGACCAGGCCCGCTCTTGGGCTTGGGCTTGGTTGCGGTTGGACTTCCTTCGCGGGCCGGACTTGCTGAATTGGGCCCAATGGACTTGCTGGAGAGATGGGCTGAGCAAATTACAAGCTGGGCCGAAATTATTGGGCTCAATCCTGCGGGCTTGTTGGGCTACAGATTTGGACCGTTGGGCTCATGAATTTGCTGGCCCAACCGTGGGCTTCCGAACTGACGGCCTCAATTAGGCCTGACCTGCACGAGCAAAGATGGGAGACAATGCGGACATTGGTCAACGAAGGCTTCACTCGATGGGAATTTGACCGACATGGGGGCGTGCTGGCATGGACGATGGAGGGAAAAGCAGCGTCGAAGAAGCTGCTTCGTTGATCTTCAAGCTTTGCTGGCGACAAATCCGTTCGTTTGCTCGGTGAAGGCAACAACTTCAAGAAGAAATCGTGGCAAGGCTTTGCTCGGCAGGTGATGGCATGAGCTGAAGGACGCGCGAACGGGGGGAAACGGTGGTGGCTTCGAACGGTGCTTCTCGGTCAACGAAATGAGGAGAATCCACTGCTATTGACTGAAGCAGATGGAGAAGCTGGCCGGTGGCAGCATCAGGGAAGTGAGGCCGACTGAAGTGGAGGTGCTGGCTGCTCTTGCTTCTGCTGGTCTCTCAGTCTTCAAGCAGCGGTAATGGAAGGCATAAAGGAGGCTGTCGCATGAAAATGAAAAGGGAGAGAGGGGTTGTTCGGTTGAGGTGAGAGGAAAAGAGATGGATGGGAAGCAGCTCACGGCAGCAAGATGGAGAGGATGAGGGATAGGTGGGGGCCCTTTGGCATGATATTTTACAAAAATATCTCCCAAGAACCACTCTTAGCCATGCATTAATCCTTGGCTCACAAAGGACCACATCAACACCCCAAATGACTTTTCAAATGGTCCAATCTTGCTAGGCTTGTGGGGGGTTACGAATTTGTAAGCCATCTCCTCCAATTGGACATCACATTCACTTGATTTAGTCACAATTGGCATCAATAACTTCAATTGGTCATCCATAGACATCTCAGTATTTTTCATCATCTCTTAATTCACTTTCCATCTCAATTTTGTAACCAAAATTAAATCCCCAACTTTAATTGCACAAAAACGGTTTGGCGATGACTTTTTCCCAAAAAGTGTTAGGTGTTAGAAAAATCTTTTGAGACTGAGTCGACACTCCTAGAATTTATTATGACATGACATAAAGTTCAATTTCTGAAATCGGACTTGAATTCGCGGTTAATTTCCACTTGATGTGTTTTTAGCGCGACCTAAGCTACTGAGTAACTTTCAGAAATTTTTAACTGCAAATGACTCGTAGTCGATTTTCTTCGAGCCACTATGAACTCATTTGACTCATTGGTCTCTCAATTGTCGTGAAAATCTCGAGGATCCAAAAACGGATACAGTGTACCAAAACAATGAGAAAATCAATCTATTGCCAGTCGACAAGAATTTTCCAATTTAGTAGTGTCACTCACGATTAGCCACACATCTCTATCGATCTAGTCTATTTCTGATTTCAAATCGATTTTTAACCTTGTCATAATGGCCTCTAAAGATGGACACGGTCGAGAAGCCGATTCCTGATCGAATTCTCAAGTCTATTGCCTTAAAATTTCTTAATGGCTTCCCTAGATAGTCTAGTTATCTCAAGAATGATTAGTTCTGAGAATAACCCTATATGCGCATTAATAAAATGCTCGATTTATTCGGTAGAAGACAGGGTTGAAATGTGGCACCCCTCAATGGCCCCCGAACCGTTCGGGTTGCCACAGTCCGCTTACCTTTCTTCTTTCCTTAAGGACATATCACTTTGATACCATTTCAATTGCAGCGGGTCCATACAACCTAGGGGTTTACATTTTTTTAGATTGGTCCCTTGCGCAATTCATATAGCAGAAGCACATCGATCAACTCCCTTCCCTATATTCAGAAAACGATGCACACCAACTAAACATTTATAGGTGAAAGCCGAACACTTTTATTTACTTAAACTAAATGGACATAATTCATCGGTACATCAAAATGCCATAGTTTTCTATACTTTGCTATACTTCAAAAGATGACCGACATCTTCTCTAACAGTCGTATACTTAAAGTCCATCGATCAATGTCAGCGTCCAAAAGTTCCTTCCTTTGCTATCCGCCTCCTCGCGATCATATCCAACCACCCGATCCATCTATCAGTGGCAGTGGCAGCAGAGGTATCTTATCTAGTCTGAAATGTTGGTCCCCAAAGGGGTGAGTACAGCCACTCAGCAGGTAAAGGACCCAATAAACCACTCAATGCATCACACAATACAATCATAACAATCATAACATAACACATGTCATTCATGCATCCATGCATAACTTACCTTGAAGCCATGCATATGTCATCATACCACATATACATACATCCTCATGTAATCATCACCATCATGTTATGCATTTACCATCATGCCATAGGTGCACATACATCCATGCACTCACCATCATCATGTCATACATGTACCATCATGCCATAAGTGCACATACATCCATGCACTCATCATCATGCACTCATGCATACATGTTGCCATGCCATGCATAATTCAATTTCAACTTCCCAATTTTATTCTTTCATTTTGGGCCACCACATTTCTCTTTCCCGGGACCAGTGTTTGCGTCACACATTTATCGCTCGCACCCCACCTGGCATCGTGAGGAACCTCTGGCATTCAGCCATTTAAGGCCACCGGGCATTCAGCACACACCTCCGGGCATCTCGCATCCCAACTAGCATCATGAGGCATCCCCCTGGCACAAACCTCCAGGGCTTCCGGAATTACGTACCGACATACCACCAGGATTCCCCTCCTCTGGAATTACGTACCATATACCACC
The DNA here is from genome assembly GCA_017140255.1 of Eucalyptus paniculata subsp. matutina. NCBI lineage: Eukaryota > Viridiplantae > Streptophyta > Magnoliopsida > Myrtales > Myrtaceae > Eucalyptus > Eucalyptus paniculata. The sequence goes on along the minus strand of CM029439.1, from coordinate 5,339,369 downwards.
GGGCATCTCGAAACTCCGAAGGACCCTCCGGAATTACGCTACTAGGCCACCGGGCATCCAGCAATCTCTAGCCAAGCATCCCGACACTCCCGGGGCATCGTCGGCTCACACCTTCGACAGCCTTCTCGTTTATCATAGTTCACATTCCCAATTATAGTTCAATTTCAACATGGCATATAATATGATGACAAACAAGATCATTTTCAGCATTTGATTCTTATGTGTAGTTCCAATCATCATCGTATATGCAGCAAGATCCAATCACTCATGACAATACAATCCATGGGGTCCATGCAACTTAAAATGAACCATACATCATGACTTTTGAGATTTAGCAAATTCAAGCTTGCACAGTTTCGGAAAACATGTAAATTAAATATCCATATGATCTTCAAAAATCATAAAATCAGAGCATGTGATAGGCAAGACATAAATGTAGTAATTCCATGAAGAACACATGCCCAAAAGAGCTTCACACAAGAAGATATAGCTCACACAATACAGCATGCAAAATTGGGATAAAATCAGATTACGCAGTTCTTGAAATATTTCGATTTAAATACCCGAATGACCTCCAAAAATTATGAAATTTTACCAGGTTATATTCAAGACCCTAAGGTAGATTTTTCATGAAGACATATAGTCCAAATTCGTCCTAGATAATTTACTATGACCGGACGAATCTACTATTCCTAGTACCGAACAATCCAGTATAGCTGTCTCCGAAAAATTGAGGTTTCGCCTGCTTATATTTCTTCATTTCTCCTGAAATTTTGATATGTTTTGTTTCACGAGGTCCACTACAACTTTCACTAAGGGATCTAGGTGAGATTCTCAAAGGATAGTCACCATTTAGTCCACGAAGTCTCGGGAGTCCAGTACAATACTTCCAGATCTACCGTCTTCAAAAGAAAATCATTTCACTAGACTACACTTGCTCATTTTACCTAAAATTTCAGTATGTTAATCATCAGGATGTTCTCTACAACTTTCATGTAGAAGTCGAAGTGAAATTCTTAGTAAAAAGTGACATGCAACACACAAAACCACCAAGAGGTCAACCAAGCAGTTCCAGATCTAGTGTCCTCGTAGGAGAAGGGTTCCACCCCGTAAAACTCAGTATTTTTGTCTCAAATTTTAGTATGTTGTACTTTGAGATGTTTTCCACAACTTTCATGAAGGAGTCGAAGTCAAAATCCAACTCGAAACACGCATGCAAGCCTCTACAAATTTCTGGGTCAGGCGGTATACACGAAAACAGCAAGCTATTTCAAGAACAAAGCACACTAGCTTCGGTTTCTCACTCCTAAACACCCAAGATCCAACACCATTCCAAACACACATGCAAAACACACATGCAAGAGTAGAAAATGGATCCTAACTTGCCTTAGATTAAGCACAAAACAGCAACAAGAATGGCGGCAAAGCGGTGAACGGACGGCAGACGATCCTCTTCCTTCCTTCCTCTCTTCCTCTCTTCCTCTCTTTCTCTCTTTCAGACGGTACTCTCTCCCTCTTCTCTCTCTTCTGGTCGAATTCCCCCTCCCCCTTTTCCTTTTATTCTCTTATTTGCTTGTAATCATTAGGTTTTGCATGCAAGTGACAAGTGGCCCCAAGGATGAAGACACTTTGCACGTCCATGCAATGGGCGTGCCTCCACTTGTCCGATTACATGCAAGGCTGATGGGCCTTCTTCTTGGGCCAATCTTGGGCTTTCATTCAGCTGGGCTTGGGCCAGCCTTGGTCACCAAATGGGGGGGTTGCATGGGCTGGTTTTGGACGGGCTTTAGGCCTTAGGAAATCAGCCCACCCTCTCCTATTCCTATTCCATTTAATCCCCATTTAAATAAATACACCTAATTAAAATTTATAAGGCCACAAAATTTTGTAATTTAAATCAATAAAATTCTACTTATAAAGTGCACCACCAAGAATAAGATTTCTATATCAATTTGCACTTTAATAAATCCTTGGGTCACTTGAAGATACATCTCCATCCAAGCAATCATCCTTTACAATGCTCGGCCTTAAATTAATTGAAATTCGTCAACTCAATGGCTAATACAAAATCAAACGGCACTTCCATTACCTAATCATGGTTCATGGTATATCCAGGGGTTATTATGAAATTTTGGGATGCCACATGAAAAATCTGGATATCACAACTCTTCCCCTCTTATAAAAATTTCGTCCTCGAAATTTAAACTTTACAAAACTTACGCAAAAAGGTGGGGTTACAATTCTCTCATCAACTCTTCAGTCTCCCATGTTGCCCCTTCAGTACTGTGGTGTTGCCAGACCACTTTAACTAACGGGATGGTCTTTGTTCGCATAACTTGCTCTTTGCAATCGAAAATCTGAACCGGTCTTTCGACGTATGACACACGGTCATCCACGTCCAATTCCTCAAAATCAAGCATGTGGGTCGGGTCAGGCTCGTACTTCCTTAACAGCGACACATGAAAAACGTCATGCACTTACGCTAGTCTTGGCGGCAATGCAAGACAATACGCTAGGTTCCCGATTCTTTCAAGAATCTCAAACGGATCTACGTACCTCGGACTCAGTTTGTCTTTCTTACCAAAACGCGAAGTTCCCCTCATTAGTGACACTTTTAGAAAAATGTGATCACCAACTTGGAATTCCAACGACCAATGACGTTTATCTGCATAACTTTTCTGCCTACTCTGCGTTGTCTTTAATTTGTCTCTGATTACCACCACAGCATCTACTGACTGCTGAACCAACTCTGGACCTGTGATTTTTCTTTCCCCGACCTCATCTCAACACACTAGAGTTCTGCACGCTCTGCCATACAATGCTTCAAATGGAGCCATCTTAATGCTCTGCTGATAACTATTATTGTAGGCGAACTCCACCAAATGCAACTGATCTTCCCAACTTCCTTTGAAGTCTATTACACAAGCTCTTAGCATGTCCTCAAGAGTCTGAATTGTCCTCTCAGACTGGCCATCCGTCTGGGGATGATACGTCGTACTATATTGAAGCTTTGTACTTAGTGCACTCTGCAAGCTCTTCCAAAAAGCAACAGTAAATCTTGGGTCTCTATCTGACGTTATCGTAACTGGCACTCCATGCATATGAACCACCTAACATACATATAAGTCTGCATGTCTATCCAAACTCAGGTCCTTTCAAACTGCAATGAAGTGGGCCGACTTTGTCAATTTGTCAACCACTACCCAAATTGAATCATTTTCTCTTTGACTCATTGGTAGTCCAGTCACGAAGTCCATCGTGATATGCTCCCATTTCCATTCTGGAATCGCAAAAAGTTGCAGAACTCCTCCCAGCTTGCAGTGCTGGGCTTTTACTTTCGGACATGTCAAACACTTGGCCACATGCTTGGTGATGTGCGCCTTCATACCCGACCACCAATAGTGTTGACGCAAGTTCTAACACATCTTGGTACTTCTAGGATGAACGTTGTAACTGCTACGATGTGCTTCAGATAAAATATCCTCTCTAAGCTCTACATTGTCGGGTACAACCAAACGTCCACGGAACCTTAATACCCCATCATCATAAACCTGAAAATCGGGCTTTCTTTTATCGGGGTCCTCTTGAATTATCTTCTGTACATCTGAATCTGTCGGTTGGAGTAGCTTGATTATGACCTGAACATCAGGTTCAATTCTGAGAGTGGCCATAAAACTCGAAAGGTGGCCTATCTCAAACTTGAATACCAAATCTCAAGCCCTCTCGATTAAGTTCCATTCCTTAATCAATATATGAGCAATTGAAGACTTTCAACTCAAAGCATCAGCGATTTTATTCACCTTCTCCGGGTGATATAGAATATCACAGTCGTAATCCTTCAACAATTCCATCCATCGGCGCTGTCTCATGTTCAACTCCTTCTGAGAGAACAGATACTTGAGACTCTAATGATCCGTGAAGATCTAGAACTTTTCTTCGCATAGATAATGTCTCCAAATCTTCAGGGCAAAGATAATCGCCGCGAGCTATAAGTCATGTGTTGGATAATTCTGCTCATGGGGTCTCAACTAACGGGACGCGTATGCAACCACTCTACCATGTTACATCAACACGCAACCCAATTCTCTGAATGACGCATCACTATAGATCTCGAATCCTCCGGGACCAGATGGAATCGTCAATACCGGTACGATAGTCAGTTTTTCCTTCAGCTCTTGAAAACTACGCTCGCACTTGTCTGTCCATATGAACTTCTCGTCTTTCTTCGTGAGCTTTGTCAGAGGCGAGGCTAACAATGAAAAACCTTCCACAAACCGTCTGTAATAACCTGCCAATCCTAGAAAACTTCAGATCTCTATCACTGTTGTCGGTCTCGGCCACTTGATCATGGCTTCTATCTTGCTCGGCTCGACAGAGATTCCTTCTCCGAAAATCACATGACCTAAGAATGCAACACGAGTCAACCAAAACAAGTTTGCTAAACTTGGCATACAGCTGGTGAGTTCTTAAGGTCTGGTGCACTAATCTCAGATGATTCTCATGGTCTTCATCACTTCTCGAATAGACCAAGATATCATCAATGAATACGATCACAAATTGATCCAGGTATTCCTTGAACACTCTGTTCATCATATCCATGAATGCAGCTGGAGCATTCGTCAACCCGAATGACATCACTGTGAACTCGTAATGACCATACCGAGTACGAAATGCTGACTGAGGAATATCCTCCTTCCTAATCCTCAACTGATGATATCATGTCCTCAAGTCGATCTTTGAGAAAATCGACGCTCCTTGTAATTGATCAAACAAGTCATCAATCCTCGGCAGTGGATACTTATTCTTGATCGTTACCTGATTGAGTTGCCGATAGTCGATGCACAAACGCAACGAACCATCTTTCTTCTTTACAAACAGAACTGGTGCTCCCCAAGGTGATGCATTAGGACAAATAAATCATTTATCTAGTAATTCTTGCATCTGCACCTTCAGTTCCTTCAACTCAGATAATACCATCCGATAAGGTGCCTTTGAGATCGGTTCTGTCCCCATTGCTAATTCAATTACAAATTCAATCTCTCTTTCTGATGGTAACCCTGGCAATTCCTTTGGAAAGACATCTGGAAACTCTTGTACCACTGAAATATCTTCCATTTTCCGTTCCTCAACCGTCGTATCCATGACAGTTGCTAGGTATCCTCGACAACCCATGTCTAATAGACAAGTTGCTTCTGGTGACGAGATTAAAGCGATCGAAGGTCCTCCTCGATTCCCGACAAACTCGAAGCTCTTACCCCCTAATGGGTCAAACTGAATCGCTTTACGATAGCAGTCCATTTTAGCTCGTTGCTTGGTGAGCCAGTCCATGCCAATTATTAAATCAAAATCATACATGGCTAGGACTAACAAGTCAATTTTCCCCACTCGCTCACCAATCTCTAACTTGCACCCCGAACATCCCAAAGCAACAATAACTTTATCTTTCAAGGGTGTAGATATGCAAATTGCCGACTCCAATAATACAGGACTCAACCCTAGCATCCTAACATATTGCTCGGCAATGAAGGAATGGGTTGCTCCCGAATCAAACAAAACATAAGCAGGTTGGTCATTGAGCGAGACAGTACCTATTATCACGTCAAGCGCAGCTGCTGCCTAACCCTGTGTAATTGCATACATGGTACCCTGAACGGGAGGCCTCAACTGTCCTCCCTATGGCACGTTCTGAGGGGCATACCCTCCGATCTGTCCTCGTGGCGGTGGCGGTGGTAGTTGCAGTTGTCCCCTTGGCTTCTTGGGACAATGTCTAGCTATGTGGCCCTGTTGGCCACGTTCGTAACACGCACCCATCCTAGTTGGACACGGTGCTGACCCATGTCGTCTCCCATAAAAGTGACACGGTCCCATTCTATCGGCCATCGACCTACCAAATCCACCCTTCTTGCTAGGCGGACCTTGGAATCTGTTCCCTGACATCAACCTCTTCCCTTGCCTGATCGCTTCCCGGTTAGCACCAAATCTCGACCCCGACGAGGCAGCTTGTTCATTCAATCCTCACTCTATCATCTGGGCTTGACGATAAACCTCTCTGTAATCTTTCAAGTCCCATGGTAGCAGAGAGGTTGTTTCAATTCAGCACAAAGACCACTTTTCAATTTCTGAGCCTTCTCTTCAGGGTCTTCTATCAACTTAGGAGCACATTGCGACAGTTCTGCAAACTTAACCCCATATTGGTCAACTATCATGCTTCCCTGGCGAAGGCAATGGAACTCCTCTATCTTTTGTTCCCAAGCAGTACCCAAAAAGTACTGGTCATTAAAGGCTCTGAGGAAGGTGTCCCACACCTGGACTACGCCTTCTGGGAACACTGTATCCTTGGCGGCTCTCCACCATATGTTGGCATTACCTTGAAGTTAGTACACAGCTAGTAACACCTTTTCCTCCTCATTGCACATCAGAAGTGAAAATGCCTTCTCCAAATCCTGTACCCATAGAGACGCGATCTCAGGGTCTCCGGTACTAATGAATCTCGGTGGATTCATCTTTAAGAATTGTTCCACTAATTGGTGAATCAGCCTCCTAGCAGCTACAACTCCTGGTAGCATTTTAATAGGAGCGACGGCAGGTGCAACCGCAAGAGCGGCGACAAAGGTGGCTTAAGCAGTGGCGGCAGCTGCAGCAGTGGTGGCGGCCTGAGCGGCAGCTTCAACTGTAGCGGCTTGCTGATCCATTCTCATACCCATCGCTTCTAGAACACGCAAGATCCCATCCAACCTGGGATCATTAGCAACTACTACCCCGGCATCTACAACAGGTGGAATCACTCCACTCGCGCTAGCTACAGCTGGCACTTTACCACGGCCTCCTCGGGCACCGACCCTAGCCGACGTTCTACCCCGAGTCACGGCCCTATTGGCCCTCTTAGCAGGACTTCTAGGCTCTTGATTGCTCATGGTGTCGCTTTAATCTACTGACATCTGCTTCCAATTCAACACCGAATTAGAAATAGAGCAATCCAAACAACAAGCAATTCTAACATCCGGTTAACACAGACATGCATCGGCATGAACTTAAAGGCCTTTCTTATTACTATCCCAAGACTCATCGCTCCTTATCACTCCAATCTTGAACTTTGCTCTGATACCTCAAAAGTGGGGATGTCACGCCCCGATCCTCGGGGACGTGCCCATCCTTCTACTTGGTCGATTTTAAAGTGCAATATCTCAGGACTATGTATCGCCAACCCTTTCAATTCTAATACACATGCAGAAACAGTTATAAATCCCCAGACAATAAAACGATGGGATAGAAAAGTAAGGCCATATTTTTTAAATTGAAATCCACAACCATACTTTTATACAAAGCATAAATTCGAAGAGCTTCACAAAACTAATCACAACTTTTTAGTCTCAGTCTATCCACATATATACAGGGTTCACAAAAGAGGATGGGATCTAAGTCCTCATCCAGATCGTAGTCAAGATCAAACTGATCCTCCTTCGATTCTTCTCTACTCAGCTCGCTTCTTTTAAACTCTTCATCATCTTCTTTAAGCTCATCCTCGGCTCCAGATGCCAGCTCATCCTCATGTGATCTAGGGGCCTAAAATATTATCCCACAACCGGGATGAAACTATGTCTCCGCAAGTTCTACCCCCTAAGACCCGATTATTAAACTAATACGCTATCCGGGCTGCCTATGCACACACGAGTCAGAGGACATACCTTGGCCTCAGATTCCACCTACATATTAGCATAGTTCAATAGGCACCCAAGCAATCATATCACAGATCGATATCTCGATCAATCGACCTAGTCGATTTCATATTCACAAGACCACTTCCAGTCATTTCTATTATTCCAACTCAACTCCCAAATATGAATCACGGTTCTTACAACACAGCTTATTTATAGGTGGTAATCACAGCCCCACCAAGCAACTTTATTGGATTTAGTGGCTTTACGGTCCCACCTGACCCTTTTAGGATTCAATGGCTTTACAGTCCCACCCGACCCTTTCAAGATTCAATGGCTTTATGGTCCCACCCGACCCTTTCAAGATTTAATGGCTTTACGGTCCCACCCGATCCTTTCAAGATTCAATTTAGGAATGAATCTTAAAATCGCTCATAAATTACTTTAGCACCAAATAAAGCTCAAATAAATAAACGGATGGCACCACGACAATCATCATGAAATTCCGGTCATCGGCCATCTCGGTTGAATTTCTAGAAAAATAAATAATTAAATAATTAATTTCGAAAATTAAATAAATAATTATAAAAATCCAATTTAGGCCCGTAATGCCGAATTGGATGCCGAAACGAGCTCAGAAAATTACCGATACTCGTTCGATAAATAATAGCACCTCTCTATTTGCTAATGATTAAATCTAACCACCTAACATGCATCGTAAGTCACTAATTTAATTGTTCTAGACTAATCTAACCACCTAAGTGCACTTAATTAAATCTAATCAACCCTTAAGCATAATTAGCAAACTAAGAAAGCATTAGTGAGTAAAATTCACTTGATAAAAAGCGGGAACCGAATCATCATGACAACTGCCGAAATCGGGCTTTCGACAACACCGACGGGCCTGAACCGGGCCTTAAACTTAGGCCCAACAAATCTCAGCCCAACTGAGATTTGTTCTTGTGCTGGATCGGGCCTGCTCTTGGGCTTGGGCTTAGGCTTGGCTGCGGTTGGACTTCCTTCGCGAGCCGGACTTGCTGAATCGAGCCTAATGGAGTTGCTGGAGAGATGGGCTGAGCAAATTACAAGCTAGGCCGAAATTACTGTGCTCAATCCTGGGGACTTGTTGGGCTACAGATTTGGACCGTTGGGCTCGTGAATTTGCTGGCCTAACCGTGGGCTTCCAAACTGACGGCTTCAATTAGGCATGACCTGTACCGAATTCCACTGGGCTGATGATGCATGTCGATCCACAAGCAAAGATGGGAGACAACGCGGACGCTGGTCAACGAAGGCTTCGCTCAGTGGGAATTTGACCGAGATGGGGGCATGCTAGCGTGGACAATGGAGGGAAAAGCAGCGTCGAAGAAGCTGCTTCGTTGATCTTCAAGCTTTGCTGGCAACAGATCCATTGGTTTGCTCGGTGAAGGCAGCAACTTCAAGAAGAAATCGTGGCAGGGCTTTGCTCGGCAGGTGATGGCACGAGCTGAAGGACACGCGGACGGAGGGAAACGGTGGTGGCTTCAAACGGTGCTGCTCGGTCAACAAAATGAGGAGAATCCACTGCTATTGACCGAAGCAGATGGAGAAGTTGGCAGGTGGCAGCGTCAGGGAAGTGAGGCCGACTGAAATGGAGGCGCTAGTTGCTCTTGCTTTTGCTGGTCTCTCGGTCTTCAAGCAGCGGTAATGGAGGGCAGAAAGGAGGCTGTCGCACGAAAATGAAAAGGGAGAGAGGGGCTGTTGGGTTGAGGTGAGAGGAAAAGCGATGGATGGGAAGCAGCTCACGGCAGCAAGATGGAGAGGATGAGGGAGAGGTAGGGGCCCTTTAGCATGATATTTTACAAAAATATCTCCCAAGAACCACTCTTAGCCATGCATTAATCCTTGGCTCACAAAGGACCACACCAACACCCTAAATGACTTTTCAAATGGTCCAATCTTGCTAGGCTTGTGGGGGGGGGGGGGGTTACGAATTTGTAAGCCATCTCCTCCAATTGGACCATCACATTCGCTTGATTTAGTCACAATTGGCCTCAATAACTTCAATTGGTCATCCATAGACCATATCTGTATTTTTCCTCATCTCTGAGTCCACTTCCATCTCAATTTTGTAACCAAAATTAAATCCCCGACTTCAATTGCACAAAAACGGTCCAGCGACGACTTTTTCCCAAAAAGTGTCAGGTGTTAGAAAAATCTTCTGAGACTGAGTCGGCACTCCTAAAATTTATTGTAACATGACAAAAACTTCAATTTCTGAAATCGGAATTGAATTCGCGGTTAATTTCCACTTGACATGTTTTTAGCGCGACCTAGGCTACTGAGTAACTTTCAAAACTTTTTAACTACAAATGTCCCATGGTCGATTTTCTTCGAGCCACTCACTCGACTCATTGGCGACTCTCGATTGTCGTGAAAATCTCGATGATCCAAATACAAATATAGGGTACCAAAATAATAAGAAAATCAATCTAGTGCCGGTCGACGAGAATTTTCCAATTTAGTGGTGTCACCCACGATTAGCCACACATCTTTGTCGACCCAGTCTACTTCTGATTTCAAATCGATTTTTAATTGTGCCGTAATGGCCTCTAAAGATGGACACGGTCGAGAAGCCGATTCCTGATCGAATTCTCAAGTCTATTGCCTTAAAATTTCTTAATGGCTTCCCTAGATAGTCTAGTTATCTCAAGAATGATCAGTTCTGAGAATAACCCTATACGTGCGTCAATGAAATGCCCAATTTATTCGGTAGAAGACAATGTTGAGAAATCTGGATGTCACAACTCAAGTGCTCTAGCTCTCATTTTTGAAATAGAACCAAAGGGAACAGAAGAAGCCTTAACTGATGAAAGCTGGATAGAAGTAATGCAGGAAAAGCTTAGGCAATTCAAGATCAATGATGTTTGGGAGTTGGTTCCAAAACCAAAAGGAAAATCTGTAATTGGAACAAAGTGGGTGTTCAGAAACAAGATGGATGAAAAGAGTAAGGTAATCAAAAACAATGCAAGACTTGTAGCAAACAGATATACACAAAAAGAAAGAATATATTATAATGAGACATATGCACCGGTAGCCATGTTAGAAGCTATAAGGTTATTACTTGCATATGCATGTTTTTATAATTTCAAGCTATTCCAGATGGACGTCAAAAATGCCTTCTTAAATGGTTTCATCCAAGAAGTCTATGTGGAACAACCACTAGGATTTGAAGATCCTTGAAAAACAAACTTTGTCTATAGACTTAAGAAAACTTTGTATGGTCTGAAGCAGGCACCTTGAGCTTGGTACGAGAAACTGAGTAAGTTTCTGGTAAGAAATGGTTTCAAGAAAGGTATGGTTGATACTACCTTGTTTATAAGAAAGGAAGAAAAAGACTTTCTACTTGTTCAAATATATGTAGATGATATCATCATTGGTTCCTTTAATGAGCTTATGTGCAATAAATTTTCAAAGTCTATGCATTAAGAATTCAAGATGAGTATGATGGGTGAACTAACATTATTTCTGGTTCTATAAGTCAGACAATCAAAAGACGGAACCTTCATCTATTAAGAAAAATATGCCAAAGATGTCATTAAGAAGTTTGGAATGGAAAACTACATTAAAAAAAAAAAATTTGAAACTCCCATGGCCAGTTCCTCCAAACTAGACAAGGATGAAGACGGAAAGAAAGTAGACCAGAAGACATACAAAAGCATGATCGACTCTCTTCTCTATCTAAGTACCTCACATCTTGATATTTTATTTAGTATATGTATGTGTGCCATACTCCAAACTGATCCTAGAGAATCACATTTTAGTGCGATAAAACGAATAATCAAGTATATTGCAACAAATCTAAAATTAGGTCTATGGTATCAAAAATGAGGAGACTTTACTCTACTTAGATACGCAAACACTGATCTAGCGGGTTGCAAAGTTGATAGGAAAAGCACGTATGGGACATGCCAACTCTAAAGACAGATGTTAGTATCCTAGTTCTCCAAAAAGCATAACATTGTGGCACTCTCAACGCCAGAAGCAAAATATGTTGCTCTCAGTAGCTGTTGCTCTCAAATTCTTTGGATTAGACAACAATTAAGAGACTTTGGAATAGAAGAATCATGCATTGAAATTAGCTGCAATAACACAAGTGCGATCAATCTCACCAAAAATCACATTCTTCATTCAAGAGCAAAGCATATTGAAAGTTGTCATCATTTCATAAGAGACCATGTATAAAATGGAAAAATCAATGTTTAATTAATTGATTCAAAGATTCAACTGGCAGACATGTTCACCAAGCCTATAAAGAAAAGTGCTTTTGAATTCATTCGTGAAAAATTGAACATTAACCATTCACTTGGTTAAAGTCTTGCAAAGCTGAATTGTTCGTTCAATCTTCTAGGAAAGACATCCTTCTGAAAGCCCATACATACTTAGGTAGTTGGATTTTCAAATTTTGGCGCATAAGTTTTTTTCCTTCTCAAACATGTGTGAATATTTTATTAGAGTAAGCAAACTTTTGCCTTTCTCGATATACTGTTCACCCTCTTCTCTCCAACGGGGTGATTTTGTTCCTGTTCATCTGCACAGCTATTTTGCTGAGCCCGATCGATCCACTAGACCGATTGCTCTAATTTTCAGTGGGGGGGACTCGCCCGATGCCTTTCTCCGTCTCCACCAAAGCCTTTTCTATGGTGTTCTCATTCTGGTTAATAATGCTTACCTCCTGTTAGGATTGTGATTTCCTTCTTCTCTAGTATGTTGGGCTTGTCGTGAGTATGGACACACCCACAAAGGAGAAAAGGATAGCGATGGAGGCCCAGCAAGCTGGGTTTTGGGGCTAGAGTCGGGGTAGAAGATCTCATCCTCCTTCAAATAGGGGGAAGTCTTTCACTGAGGCCAAGACCTTGATCCCTTCGGGTTCTGCTCGAGATTCTATCGTTGCTCCAACTCGCTCAGTGAAACCCCAAACCCAAGGTCAGTAGGCGAGAGGCTCAAAGCCCCCTCCAGTTCGGTCGTAGGCCAATGTTGCTAAGGCTGCTATTAATGGGTACAATCTCTCCTTTGTGGCCCCTTCCTTTGTTGATAAAAAACCAGTGGTGGTTCTTTCAAATGATATCTTGCAGGCCACGGATCCAAAGTGGCATGAATGTATCATGGGATACTTTGTGGGGAAGAGACTCCCATTTAAGCTTATAGAAATTGCTCTAAAACACACTTGGGGATAGCATCTCCATGATATAATGGCCAACGACCAAGGCTTCTTCTTCTTTCACATTCCTGACCATGAATTCAGAAGGAAAGTCCTTAACGAAGGACTTCTAACTATTGCTAGAGTTCCTCTCATTCTTCAACAATGGCATCCGCTCCTTGAGCTAAAAAAGGATTACCACTCCTCTGTCCCGGTGAGGGTGAGATTAAAGAACGTCCCTTATGCATTCTGGTCGACTCTTGGGATAAGCACTATTGTTAGTGCCATTAGGAAACCTTTATATGCTGATCATAGGACTGAACATATGAAAATGATTTCAATTGCCAGGGTTTACGTAGAGATATCTACAAGGGATGAGCGATGCAACTTAGTAGATATTGTTGTAAATGGGGAGACTTGATCTGTTGTTGAATATGAATGGAGACCTGTGTCTTGCCAAAAGTGTGGCACTTTTGGTCATAGGTGGCCCTCCCAAGAACTCCCGGTTCCTACAATAGCTCACCAGATCGTGGCTGACCATGATGCCCATGCTCTTGAAGTTAACCCTATTGTAGCCCCTCTGCAAGCCTTAACTGGAGCTACTCCTTCCCCGGTAAATGGTCCAGCCCTTGGTTCGTTGGTCCCAAATGCTATGGAGGAGGGATGGAATTTAGCACCTACCAGCAAGAAGAAGCACTTGGCTCGGTCTAAAGAAGTAGGCTCTTCCCTATCTGAGGACAAAGCGTCTAGCTTAGTCCAGCCCCTGGCCTCCAAGGTGATCCAGAAGAAGCAAATTTTTTCCCAACTCGATGAAGTCGTGGCTCAACATGCTTCCTCCAATGAAGCTCTGCGAACAGACCCAACAGTCCCAGACTCTTCACCTAACTTGATCGAAGATTCTATAGAAGAAGCCAGTATTGTCAGTAGTTCGGATAAGGAGGATCCTCTACTGGTCAGCTCTATTGTCCCTCAGACTCAATCTCCAAAGAAGTTTATTGATGTTCCTAAGGCTTCCGACCAGCTGCCTTGCCAAACACAAAACCATTCTCCAGTGTCCTTTGTTCCCAAGTCTTATTCGAAGGCGGTGACCAATAGGAGGCGAACGGCTAAGAGGCGATAATTTCCTTATCCTTTTTTGTATATATTAATATATGAATATAGGTGCTTGAAATATAAGGGGCCTTATGAACCCTCTCAAACAAGCTGAATTAAGAAGCTTTGTTAGTTCCAATAACATCTGTTGTGTTGGTATATTGGAAACTAAAGTTCTAGAGGCTCTCTCCGTTCCATCTCGGCATGTCTTTTGGTGGACTGGAATTAGATCTCCAACTATGGATACTCCCACAAGGGTAGAATTTGGGTTGGTTGGAATCCAAGTCTGGTGAATTTTATTGTCTACTCCTCTAATGCCCAAGCGATACATGGAAATCTTAGATTTTTAAACGTAGGATCATAATTCCGTTTGTCTATCATTTATGGGGAGCACACTTTTGTTAACAGGCGGCCACTTTGGGATGAGCTGACTCAACTTAGTTCTAGCTGGTTAGATTGTCTTTGGGTGGTGGCTAGGGATTTCAACGCCATTCGGGACCCCTTAGATCGTGTAGGAGGCTCTAATACCTGGATCCCTTCCTTTGATGATTTCGGCCATTACTTAGCCCAAGCTGAGTTAGAAGACTTAAGGTATGTCGACTTTTGTTACACTTGGTCCTCATCCTCGGGTGCTAATAGGAAATTGAGGAAAAATTGAGGAAAATAGACAGGGTGCTAGTTAATAATAAATGGTGCCAAGTATTCTCCTACTCAGAGGCTTCATTTCTAGCTCCGAGTATTTCGGACCATAGTCCTATGGTTCTTAAAGTTGTGGCTCCTTCATCTTCCAAAAAGCCTTTTAAGTTCTTCAATTTCTGGATGAAGCATTCGGAGTTCCATGATATTCTAGCTCACGTGTGGGACATTCCGGGGTCAGGAATGAAATGGCTAGTAAGAATACCTAGAGATGGGTGAATAGGTGTTAAAGAAGTTTTTGTAAGACTTAACAAATTTAATTCGTCTTTTGAGGATAAAAAACTGAATATGTAAAAGACTATATACAGTTATATAAGACTACAAATTGAAGTAAAGCGTTTAGGGAAAGATAATTGAAACACAAGGTTTATAGTGGTTCAGCTTAGACCAAGCCTACGTCCACTCTCCCGCACTGACAGCCCACTGGCTGGATTTCACTAAAAACCAAAAGAGATTTTGCAGCCTCACGTCCTTGATTCCACAGTGTAGAAACTCTACCACACTTCCTCAAGGTCTCGCAAGTATTTAATCTTTCTTTTGAGTACAACTAAAGCTCAGCATTTGAAATAGCAAAGAACTAGGAGCTTCAGACTTTGGAATTTTTCTTTCACGCACACTTGAATAATTTGAGCATCTTCCTTATATAATCCTCCATGCCTTTATAACCGTTGGCATCTTCCAAATGAGTTCTTCCAATCCACCCGTTGGACAGAATCAATTAAGAAGATCTCGAGTTATTTAAGGAATGTGATGATAGCCCACCAATCATGCTCGCCCATACAATAAGGATCTAGGTTTCCATAAGTAGAACCTTCCAAGTATACTTTGCCAATCAACAGATCTAATTATCCAAATTGATTTCAATAAGAATAATTGATCACAAGATGTTATCTCTAGCCGTGAGATCTTCCTCAACCATACGAACCAAATCCTTAAAGATAACTCGCATCTTGATAAGTCTTCTCTTCGTCAGTCTGAAAACTATCAATGAGGGTAGACTTTAAATCTTGAGTCTGGAGGTTTTCAAACTTTGACGATAGAGTCTACAAGTCTTCAGACTAGACTGATGGAAACGTTTTGTCAACTTCAAAACAAATAAGGAAGTTTTCTCCAATAGGAAACACCCGTGTTTAAGCTCTGCTGCAAGCTTTGAACTCTTAAAGGCCACTTGAAGTAGCTTAATAGAGAATCCTTCTCGGATATTTCTGTTAGAACGACGAATGCGAGACAAGCATTATGGATCACACAAGAGGCTCTGATCCACGATCCCTGCAACCTATTGCTTGCGAAATTGGAGAGGAGTCACCTTCGGAACTTCTCCAACCTAAGGATGCAGGAGTAGTCTTTCTATAGACAAAAGTTTAGAGTAGGGTGGCTGAAGGAGGGTGATCAAAACACTAAATTCTTCCACCACTCAGTCAATAAAAGGCACCTGAGGAACAGAATTCTCTTGGTCATGGACTCGTCGAGCAATCTTGTGAATGATCCTAGTGCTGAGCAACAGTTTTTTGTATCCTTCTTTCAGAATCTCTTGGCCCATTCGGACTCTTCTTCTTGCCCTTCCGTCCACGAGATTCAAGGGATTTTGCAGCAGTCATTGAGCGAGGAACATGTTAGCTTTCTTTCTCGACCCGTTTCAAAGATGGAAATTCATGACATCCTCTTCTCCTAAGCTACGGGAAAAGCCCCTGGTCCTAATGGTTTTAATGTTGATTTCTTCAAACTTAACTAGGACGTGGTTGGGCCATCAGTGTTGGAGGCAGTTAAGGATTTCTTCAGCTCTGGAAATCTTTTACGGGAGGTAAACAATACTATTGTAGCCCTTGTACCTAAGACTCCTAATGCATCATTAGTTTCTGATTATAGGCCAATTGCTTGTTGTAACACCATATACAAAGTCATTACTAAGATCATAGCCAGCAAATTGGCGGCCATCTTACCTTCTATGATCAGTTCCTCTCAGAATGCCTTTGTTAAAGGCTGAAGAATTAGTGATAACATTCTCCTTGCTCAAGAGCTATTTAGTGGTTTCCATGTGGATCCTTACTTGCCAAAGTGCGCCATCAAGGTAGACTTCCAGAAAGCCTATGACACCATCGATTGGGCCATTTTGGAAGCAACTCTCCCAGTTTTTGGCTTTCCTAATCATTTGATTAGGTTGATTATGATTTGTGTTCGAACTCCAAAATTCTCTATCTCAATCAATAGGGAGCTCCATGGTTTCTTTCCTAGTGGCCTTCGCCAAAGAGATCCGATGTCGCCCTACTTGTTTACTCTTGTGATGGGGGTATTCTCCGAGATTCTCTATCATCTATCTAGACAACAAGGTTTCAAATATTTTTAGAGGTGCAAGCAAACTTGCATTTCCCACCTATTTTTTGCTGATGATGTTTTCCTCTTTTGCGAGGCAGATATGGCTTCAGTGGCATTTCTTAAAGAGGGCCTTCTTACTTTCTCCACTTGGAGTGGTTTAAGACCGAACCTGAACAAAAGTGAAGTTTTCCTTGCTCGGGGTACTCTCCATTCTCGGTTAGTTATTCTTCAGGCTCTCGAGTTTAAGGAAGGCATACTCCCAGTTCGCTACCTCGGTGTTCCCATTGTGTCTTCTCAACTTACCAAGGCTGATTGCAATGCCTTAGTAAACATCATAACTTTGAGAGTCCAATCTTGGGCACAACGTTTTCTCTCCTTCGTGGGCCGACTTCAACTTATCAGATCAATCCTTCACTTGATGCAAGTGTATTGGGCCAACATATTTATGTTACCTAGAGTGGTGTTAGATCGTATTGAGCAAGTTCTTAGGCAATTTTTATGGAAAGGCCTTAGCCTTGGGTCGGGGGGAGCGAAAGTGGCATGGGATGGAGTTTGTCTCCCAAAACAAGAAGGAGGCCTTGGCATTCGCAATCTTTGTGATTGTAACACAACAGCGATGTTGAAACATATTTGGATTCTATTTACAGATAAGAAATCTCTTTGGTGTAAATGGATACACTCAACCTTTCTTAAAAATAAGAACGTCTGGGTAGTTAAAAAGCCTACCTTTTGTTCCTGGGTGTGGAAGAAATTGTTGGATCTTAGAAGTCAATTCCAACAATACTTTAAATGGCGGGTGGGGGATGGAAAATCCATCTCTCTTTGGTTTGATCCCTAGCATCCGTGTGGTCCTCTAAATTTGTTCGTCACGGACTCTTTTATCTATCAATGGGGCTTCCCAGGCATGCAAAGTTAGCGGACTTATTCTCCACCTCAGGTCAAGTGACTAAAGCATTTCTCCAATCTTGGACGCATCCCTTACCTATTCTCAAGCATACTCCTACCAAGGTAACTTGGCTACAGCACTCTTCGGGTATTTTCTCGATCTCCTCAGCTTGGGAAACCATTCGCCGAAAGAGTAATGTGATGCCTTGGTTCTCCTTTGTTTGGCATAAAACACTTATCCCCCGGTATCGATTCCACTTATGGCTCATCTCTAGGAACAGGTTACCCACATAGGTTATGCTTCTTTCCTATGGTCGAATTGCCAATGTCTCTTCTGGTTTTTGTAACTTTGCACTAGACTCTAGAGACCACTTATTTTTTGAATGCCATATCTCTTCTAGTCTTGCAACATTTTGGGCTTTGAACTGCAACCTCCCGTGGCGTAATAGGACATGAGTGGAGAATATACGTTGGGCAATTGATTTCCTTTCGGGCGATGATTTCTACCATGCTATTGCTCGGTTAGGAACTAGATCCCTTTTTTTTTTCTTTATAGGTGTCAGTTTTTAGTTCGTTCTTGCGTGAAGGTCACCCTTCTTTTGGTCTCTCCTCTTTATTTTTACTCTTGGCACCCTTCCACCCGCGGTGACTTGTTGACATCAAGAGTATAAGTTCTTGGTGCCAAGACTTACTTCTTGTAAAGTTCCATTGGTAAAAGTTATATACATCTTATCTTACCAAATATATATATATTATTAGAATTTTTACTTGCCCTTTGTATTTTTGGAAATTGTTATCTTTATTGCTGATTTTTCAAGTAAATTTTTTATAGTTATTCTTTTGGATATTTTCAAAATGGAAGTTACTTTTCCCGACATCCGTTCATTACCTCGTTCGCCCGTTTAAATAGGGTTAAAACTCTTTCGTTTGCCTACCTCTTCACAAACCCCAATTTCGCAAGCCCCTATTTCTTTTGTTCTTGATTTTCTCTCTCTGCTAACTTTGGTTTCATTACAAGCATGTCCTCCAAATCCCTCAAGTTTGTTTCAATGTCTTTTCAATATAAATCCTCTTGTATTGCTAGCCATAGATCTCATTTCATGCCTGACACTCAAACGCATTTCAATCTCACTAGAGATGAGTCAACAAGAAGCACAAATCGACTATCTGTGGAGGAGGAAGTCACTCAAGATGCAACTCCTCTCTTCCTCTCTTGATAAGGAAACCCGAAATTCTCCTTAAGCATTATGAGTTTTGAAAAAGGGAGGAAGTCCTATGGATTTCATTATTGCTTTCCTAAATGAAAATGGCTACGGAAACAAAACCTTATTTTTGAAAGCCATGGAAAAATTAGGGCTGGTTAAATCTGGCTGAGCAGTAGAAGAATTCACAATGTTTCTAGCTGATCCTCATGTCAAAATCGAAAGTTTGGTTGAAGGGAAAAAGGAGTATGATGATAAAAGAACATTTAAGAATTTCCAACCCAAATTAGGTGTTGCTGCAGAAATAACTAGGAATAAAGGAAAGTTGTTTCAATCAAAAGAACACAATAAGGTTCATGTACAGATGCTAAACATGGGAGTCATTAATCCTTGCACAGTAGGCTTTGATTTTCTGGATTCGATCAATGTACACTTAGGGGAGAAATTTGCAAAGCTTCAAATGCAAAAGTTTTATGTGGAGTCATGTGATGCATATCCTGAATTGACTACCTATTTCTACTCCAACTTGTCTATTCTGGATCCCACACACATCCAATTTACTGATTGTGAGAAAGTCTATGATGTTGATGTTGATGTTGATCTAGTGGCTAATATAATTGGAGTAAAGCAAAGTGGATTCTTATCCATTAATATCTTGAATGATGAGGTTATTAAGTTTTTAGTGAAGGACAAAATTCCCAGGGGAAGTATTACCTATTCAAGGCTGTCAGCTTCTAATATTTTGCTCCATAAGATTATTATTAACTGATTAGACCCAAGGCTACCTCCAAGATAGACGTTTCAAAATTTGAAGTCAAAATGAAGTGGGCTATCTGCAACAAAATTACCTTCTCTCTTTCTCATACAATACTATTGCATATGTACTGAATTGTAATGAAGGAAAAAGGTCAGCTTCCTTACACAGCATTGGTCACCAGACTGTTTCAACACTTTTAGATTCAACTGCCTTCTAGCTATTGCTCTAGAACCATTCTTCCCATGCAAATTAGTCTTAAAATGATTTCCAAAATGAGATTAAAGGATCTCTCTGATATTCTAAAGCTTATGAAAAAGGAATCTACTAGTGCAGCAAAAATTGGATTTGCGGCCAAGAAAAAGAGAAAAGGTAAAATTGTCGTTTCATGTACTCCAAAGAGGAAAATATCTATTCTTCTACTCTGAGATGAGGATGAGGAAGATGATGAAGACGAGACTATTTCTGACATTGTGGAAAATATTGCCGTGAGAGAACCGTTGCAAGAATAGTTTATTTTGAAGAAGAGAAGGAATATAGTGAGAAAGATCTAGAAGAAGGAAGTGAAGGAGATGACTCTAGCGAAAACGAAGGAGAAAACGATGACCAAGACGAAAGAGAGGAAGATATTGATCAGAATAAGAAGCAGGATCAGTTTGATAAGGAAGGAGATGATGTAAGCAAACATGATGAAGGAGCTGCTGGAGATTAAAAAAAAAGGGAACTGATCCACAAATCAGTGTTGAAGGAACTGGAAACGAAAGTATTCCAGAAGGCGGAGCTGCTCTTCCTCAGATTGATGTCATTGAGATAGGGGGAGTAGGTGAGAAAACTCATTTTCAGACCTTAGTCGCAGCACCAACCATAAGTGATGGAATTAGTTGCTCTCCACCAAATGTAGAAGACATTTATGCATCCCTAAGGAATTTCCTAGCGCTAAGGATCAACAAGCTACAGTTTAGGGGGAGCAAGATTGTAACATCCTAGATTCCGAGTCCGTAAGGATTGGCCATAAGGTCCAAATAGGGATCAATCATGGGCCATTGGCCATGGATCGATCGGTTCAATCGGCAAGGAATCACGAATCAGTCATGGACCGACCAACCGACCGACAGATCGGTCACGAATTGGTCGAGCTGTCGGCATGAATTGTCTACCAACCATACTGATGAAATAGGATCACCAACTCATAAGATGACTTCTTAATCATGAGAATTAGTTACGGGATGATTTTAGATAGGCGGATGGTCACTACTGGTTATAGCACTCAGCCGCGGGTGATTTTGCCCGGCTATGCACCGATACGCGGATGATCCGATACGATCAAATGTGATTATCTTCCAACCAAAAATGTATCATTCCCTATTTAATTCTTAGTGATCAAAAATAATTCTTGAATTGGTGATATTCGATCATGGATCGGTAATGCACCAACCATGAGCAATATGGATGGATCATGTGCCAACTAAGTTCAAGGACAAACCCGGCTATTTCGTCACTAATTCTAAGGTCCATGAGTGCCTTAGCCTAGTGCTAGGTCATTGGTAGCCTTAGGATTGGCCTTGAACCGATCCAATGACAACCGACCCTCTAGGCCAACCGACCATCCAAAGGAACAGTTCAAGCGAGCATGGTGCGTGATGGCCAAACCTCAGGTGTACGTGATTCAATTTTTCGAGGTGTACCTAATGATCCATTCTCCAGCCTCAAAACCAACTTGGATGATAGAATTCTCTAGATTTCCTTATTAATGAAGAAAATGACAAAATAAGGAAAATTCTAAAACCCCCTCATTAAATGAAGAAGTGAGTTGTCCTTTGAATATTCAAAAGTCATGATGGCGGCCAAAATATCTTTATATATTCTAGAAAAAGACAATGTATATGTAGACCAATTAGAGCGATACATGAGCCCTCACTAATGACCGAAGGTTCTAGAATTACCGAGTTGGCAACTATGGCATCATTAATGTCAAATTTCATTAAATGCGGGGTATAGGTGGACCAATGGAAGAGAAAAAAGTGAGCCATCATCGATGATGCCTACAAGCTAGATTTGCCAAGTGTGACCTTTTAGCCATCCAACTCATTCCTTAGGCGCAATTATTGGACAAGTAGGCTTGCCAACTAAGGACTTTAGGCGGGACACTTGAAAAAATTGGAGTAGACCATTTGGCTTGGTAATAATGGCTTGAGATTTTCCTTGGAGAAGAAGTTGGTGACTCATAAGCTTAGGTGTCCTCTAGAATCTTAGGTTATGATGAGCCTAGAAGATAGCCTTTGTGAACAAGGCAAAGGCCAACCAATCAAGAGAGGACATTAGGCATCATAGGGGCTTATGTGTCCCTTAGGACCATAGGTGCATCATGAGCCTAAATTGAACCTTAGAGAGCAAGCCAATAGGTAGTCCAATAAGAAAATGGCAAGTGTTCTCTTAGAACCCTAGGCATGCCACCTTGCAAAATAAGCCTTGCCACCTTGATGACATAGTCGTGCCACTTAAAGAAAAGTGATTGGATCATTTGGATGGGTAATGATGAGCTTGGTGCCAATAAATAAGAGGAGCTCCCATTCATTTCCACCACTTTAGCCCACTTTGTCATTCACGCCTACCCTCCTCCTCTTACTCCTTTTTCTCGGCCTTGCATCACTAACCCTTCAAGCTATTCAAGTTAGTTCTTGAGGTTTGCCAAGGTAAGCAAGATTCCTCATTTTCCTCTAAGAAAGTAGATCTCCTCGTTGAGGCTAGTTAAGTGCTCACCCATCAAGCCATGGGTAGTATGCAATGTCTTTTGTTTGATCTTGCTTGCTATGGGACATGGCCGTGTATTTGAATCATTTATGTTTCAAATGAAATCAAGGTTCATTCGAGTTGAGTTCATTGCAAGACAAAGTCGCCCAAGCCACAAAGCATTGGTTTTGACATAAATAGGACGCTGGATCCAAGTTTCGCTTGGTGCAGGAATCACCCAAGGCCGCAAGGTCCTAAGTCAACATTAAGGCATGTCAATCTTATGCCTTGGTTGGTACAGGGATCGCCCAAACCCACGAGGTCTTGGTGAGGCACCAAACATGCTGATTTCCATTGTTTAAATTGTTGAGAAAACTCCTATTAGGTTTTGAAGTTGACAAAACTTTCCTTCTCTGATTCTTACTCTTACTTTAAAGAATACTAGACTTCTGTGTTATATCGAGGAATGCTGTCAAAGTCTATTTTACTTCAGAAATCTTTCCCACTCTAACGAAGATCCACACTGAACGCAAGACAGGAACGAAGATATAATCAAACTCAAGATTATTGTTCTTTCAACAAGGATTTAGTACGTGCAAGATGTATCCTTAATATCTGGCTTTCTGGCAGAGAATCTCACTTACTTTTTCTAAATATATTGATGAAATCAATCACGGATTGATAAAATCAATTTCGAAGACAAGTTCATTTTTGGGAAGCATTTACTTATGGAAACCTACATTATGATTATATGGGCGACCAGAATCATCGGATTTTCACCTCTATCTTCAAATGGCTACAAGATTTCCTTAATGGATTTTGTCTAATGGGTTGATTGGAAGAAATTCATCTGGAAAGTGCCAACGGTTAGAAAGGTGTAGAGGAGTATTTAAGGAGGTCATTCGGTCCATTTGAGAAAGTGTGAAAATTAAAATTCCAAAGTTTGAAGCGTTTCCAATCACTTGTTCTTCATCGATAATGCTTACAAATTGTATTCAAGAGAGAAAAACACAAAAGGAGTGACTTAGTGAGAGAAAAAGAAACTCTTCATTGAGTGATCGTACTCAAAATCATTGTATTCCTTAGTGAAATTTAGCCAAATGGCTATCAGCATGGGAGAGTGGACGTAGGCCTGATTTAAGCTGAACCACTATAAATCTTGTTTCCAATTTTCTCTTCCTTAACTCTTTTGATTTGTTTGTTGCAATATTTTTTAGAGTTCTGCTAATTTTCAAAACATTTTATTTGAGTCTGAATTTATATCAGAAGTCTAGTGTCGTCGACTTTGATTGAAGAAAAAAAGTTTTATTGCTTTTATTAGCTTAATTTTTTTTTTTACACCTATTCACCCCCTATAGGTGGTAATACTAGTACTTTCAATTGGTATCAAAGCTACGGTGCTTATATCAAGCCAAAATTCATGGCAACCTCCAGATACATTAAGGCCTATGAATAGGTGATGGAAGTACCATCAAGTTGTATTGTAGCCATTTGATTCATGATTTGCAATAAGATTTAAGGCCAAGCTTTTAATGGATAATTATTTAATAGGAAAGAAAATTCTATTATTGGCCATGTGTTTTATAAGTTGGAATTTATTGATTTATGATTTCAAGTTTTATGGCCAAGTGAATAAGGGAAATTAAGTATTTATATGATGGGTAATTAGGTGATGATTAAAAGGAAAAATTAGAAGAGTGGGTTGAATTTTATTGGCCCAAGATCAGCCCCATCATTCAACCCTTTTGGCCTGGCCTGTGAAGCTCAAAGGAAAGGAGCTGCCGTCGACCAAGGGGGAGGAGGCCCGGCCCATGAAGCCCATAGGGCTGTCGACGAAGGAGGGGCGGCCCATGAGAGGCCCATCCTCTTGCATGGCAATTACCAAGTGTCACCTGCATGCAAAGAAATGATTACATGCTAATCATGAGGGGGAAGAAAGAAGAGGGGGGCGGATTAAGCGAGGAAAGGGAGAGAAAGAGGGGTGTCGCACGAAGAGAAAGGGGGAAAGAGAGAGAGAGTTACCGTCCGAAAGAGGGAGAGCGAGCGTGCGAGAGAATAAGAGGAAGAAGGAGGAGTTCGTTCGCCGCCTAGTCACCGCCGTTCGTTCGCCGCCTTGCCCGCCGTTTGTCGCTGTGTTTGTGCTCGGATTTGAGGCAAGTAGAGTCCAAAATCCAACCCTTTGCATGCTGTGATATGTGTTGTAAGGAATGGTTAACTTTGGTTGTGGCAGAAGTGAAGAAATTCGAAGCTCTAGGGAAAAATATGGTAGTCTTGCATTATGTTTTCTAGGAAGGCAGTCCAACCTTTGATGAAATTGTGAGCTGCATGCGACATTTTAGTTGGAATCTTATTTCGACTCCTTGATAAAAGTTGTAGAGAACTTCTTGGAGAGTAACATATCAAAATTTCAGAAGAAATGAACAAGTATAGACCGGTGGGACTATTTTTCTTTGAAGAAGTCAGATCTGGAAATCGTAATGCTGACCTAGTATGATTCTGTGAATTTTATAAAAATTCTCCAGTTGACATTTGATCTTGTGTTATGAATGAAAGTTGAAGATGACATGTTAAGGAGTAACATACTAAAATTTTAGAGGAAATGGATGAGTTTAAATTGGTGAAATGATTTTATTTGAAATGGTCAGATCTGGGAATTTTTTCCGAGGGTTAAAGACGGCTACGGTGATTATAGTTTTTAATATATTACAAATATGATTTCGAGTTCTACATGAAATATTTACTTCTGGACCTTGTCTATAACATATAAAAATTTCAGAATTTTGGAGCTGATTTAGGATTTTTACCGAATTTGTGAATGAAACTGTGTATAGCAATATTCCGAAATTTTAAGGACTGTATGCGTGGATTGTATTGATTTGTGTGATATTCTTTTGATATGGTGTTTTTCACGGAATACTTTCCTCTAGATCTTGTATAGAACATGCCAAATTTTTAGAATTTAATAAGGCTTTTTACTAATTTTTCAAGAATTATGACCAAAGGAGTGCAATCTGTTTTCATCCGAAATTTGCTGTCTTTTAAAAAATAAATGAAATTGTTCCAAGTGATAGAATGTCTTGAGTAGTTGATTATGCCGCATATGTAGTGACATATGGCATGTTATATGACATCAAAAGCTGGTTGAGACCTTTGATATTGTTGCATCAAATGCCATGTTGAAATTGTGATAAATGTGTGAATATAAATTGAGATAATAACAAGACTGTCGAAGATGTGAGCCGACGATGCCCCGAGAGTATTGGAATGCCCGGAGTGTGTGTGCCGGATGTCCTCGGGAGTTTCAAGATGCTCGGAGATGTGTGCCGGGGGGATACCTTGTGATTCTAGTTGGGGTACGAGATGCCCGGAGTGTGTGTGCCAGAGGTTCCTCGCGATGCCAGGTTGGATGCGAGCGATAAATTGAGGGATGCAAACATTGGTCCTTGGAAAGAAAAATGATGTGATCTAATTGAAAGATAAAGATCGAGAATTGAATCATGTGCATGGGATGAACCTCATGGGAATGCAAGCTTGGAGTGCATGATAATATGTGCACGTTGCATGATGATATATGCATGGCTACTTGATGATATAAGTACAAGTTGCAGGATGATATATGCATGGTTGCAAAGTGAGGTATGCTTAAATGCATGAATGATATGTGTTTTATTCATGATACCTTGATTGTTCTATTTGATGCACTGTGTAGTTTGGCGGATCTTTACTGCTAAGTGGTTGTACTCACCCCTTTTGGGGATTAACATCTCAGATTAGAAAGATGCCTCTTTCACCAGTTGTGTGTGGTACCTTCTATGGCATACCTACTGACGTTGAGGTGGAGTGCACCGAGCATTCTTGTATTAGTATGCCTAGTCTGGAATATGTCCGAGTCCGAGTATTGGTGATGTACGACGTGGGTTCCGCTAATGGCCTTATCATCCAAGAGTTTTTGTCCGTTCACGTTCGACGCAATGGGGTGATGCTAGGGATGCTACCGCCGCCGCCGCCTGATGCACCGGGTTGGGTGTGATGGCATGTATAACTAGTGGGAGCTGACGTTTTCTTTTTGGGGATAGCCGACGCTTGTCGATGGAGGGATGTACATGTTTCTTATAGGGTCGAGTTCTTTTTTGGGTTATAGCCAAGTATAGTTAAAAATCTTGACCTCTTTGCTGTATCGACTCGAAATATCCATCATGAAAATATAAATAAAAGTGAATCGACTTTGTCTTTTCTTCTGGTGTGTAGTTGGTGTGCATTGCATTATGGTTATTGAAATGAGAAATGGTGAGATACGTTTATGCTTCCGCTGATGAACTGTTCTGGGACCTTTACAAAAAAAAAATGGAAAAGTATTATATTGATCAACCCCTATGAACTATGGTTTCACTTAAATTAAAAAGTTACCTTACTAGTATGTAGTAGGATGAGTGACAAGTACCTGTGGTAACCCTAATGGATTGGGGGCCGTCGAGGGGTGCCACAGCGATTGGTATCAGAGCAATGGTTATAGCTGGAGTGATAAGGAGCCTCATTTGAAAATTGAGGAATATGATGACAATGCACACCATAGGGTATTAAATGGAATAATTAGTTAACCTTGAATAACGGGTGATGGGTATTCACTCGTAGATCCCTAGTAGTTTATCATGAGTTGTCTTTAGGTACCAGTAACATGTTTATGTTACTTATATAGTAGTAGTTGCTTTTGAATGGAGACAGTGAGTCTCAAATTATTCCGGAGGCAAATGCTTGGAAACTGCAGGAAAGTCATGGTGCGAGCTGGAAGTGCTCATCCATCAAGGGCTGAAGCCTCTGCTACAAGGGCTGAACCCCAAATGGAAGATATCCTGCAGGCATTGGCCAATATTGGAAATCTAATGGAGAGGCAAGCGTCGCAACAACCCGAAGAGGAACGTCGCCCTCAAGGACTGGTAGAGCAATTTCTGAAGTTGAAGCCACCTAAGTTTAGTGGAATGGGAAGTCCTAAGGAGGCGGAACATTGGATTGATGGGATAGAACAAATTTTCCGATTGTTGGACTGCAGTAATGCTGAGAAAATAGTTTTGGCAGAGTACCATTTGGAGGGAAATGCAAAGTTTTGGTGGAGAGCTTCGAGGGATACTATCTTTCCACCAGGTACTAATGCGAACTGGGATGAGTTTGTTAGAGCTTTTAATAGGAAGCATTTCTCTGACTGTGCTAAGGATAAGAAGATCATTGTCACGACTTCTTTTTTTCGGTGCCCGCAATCGGGTGTGGACGCCAGCGGAGGCTAATGGCTCGGCTGAATTTAATTATGCCCGGACTCTCCCAAGTCCACCAATTCACGACTTTAATAGTCTAAGTTTTTAACCTGCAAATTAATTTTTAAAACGGAGTCGCCGCTAATCGATTTGGGGTAGGTTGATTAGAAACCCATGCGAAGTATTGGGAGAAATACTCGCTCCTGCGCAACCAGAGAAATTAGGATCGGGGACTTAATTACACTAGTTAATCACTAATGCCCTTTCGGTACCTAATCTTGTTTAAACCCTAAGGCTTTTTGGATTTTTAAGGGATTTTCCATGCATTTGTGGGGAGGAAAAACTTTTTTTTTTTTTTGGTATTTTTCTATTTTTTGGACATAAAAGGGACTTTTTGGATTTTTGGCATTTTTTGGAAAATATGAAATATTTTTTGATTTTTTGATTTTTCGGAAAATAAAATATTTTTTACTATTTTTTAAATATTTTCGAAAATAAATCATTTTTTTTATTTTTTGAAAATAAATTATTTATTTTTATTTATTAAAACATTATTTTAAATAATAAAAACCGACCCGGGTTGGATCCACGGGTTGTGTTCGACCCGAGCCAGCCTAAAACGCAGACGGGCCCGCTACGTGGGCCCGACTTTTTTTTTTTTGAAACGACGCCGCGCCAGGCGTTTGGGGACACCCGACCCGACCCCATGACCCGACCTCGGCAACCCAATCTCCCGGCGAAACCCTACCTGACCCGGCTTTGGCTCGCAACCCATCTTCCAGTCGCCCCAAATCACGCAAAACCCTACCCGGTTCCTAGCCCGGGTCCGACCCGACAACCCGGGATCGCAACCCGGAAAATCGGGAACCCTAGGGTTTCTAATCCACGGCGCCGAGGGGGGGGAAACCGAGGCGTTATGGTGACGGCGGCAGCGACGACGACGGCAACGACAAAGACAACGGCAACAACGGCTAGGTCAATAGAATACGGCGAATGCGATGAACAGCAAAGGCGACAGCGATGGCCCTTTTACCTTTCCTCAAATAGGGACGATGAACAGTGACGGCAGGGATCGATTGGCGACTGCGACAACAGCGGTGAACAACAACTTCGACGGCGTCAAGATGGTGGCACGGTGTCAGCGTCACGGAGGGGCTCGGTCACCCTAGATCTGAGGCGCAGATCTCGGCCAGACCTTCCTTGGCCTTGATTTTCTTTCACTCCGGCCAGATCCGAGCCTTCACTGGCCAGATCTGACCCTCTCGAACTCGCTCGCCACCGGCCTCCCCGAAGTCTCTCAATGGAGGGTGGGCTGAGCTCGCGACTCGAGTTCTCTCCTGCGCTCGCCCTTTGATCTTTACCGATGTCTCTCAGTAAAAGATCTCCAAGCTCACCACGCCCTCCGACGATGCTTGCGGCCACCTATTTATAGGCAAAGGAAATCCAGTCGACGAAGGGCCTCGGCCGCCGGCTTCCAGCTTGCCCACTGGTTCCGTTTGGCTGAACCGGTGTCCCATCGAGCTTTCCAGCGAAGCCTGCTCAGCATTAATGGCGCCTGAGATCCTATCCTCTCCGGCCGACGTCGGCCTACTCTCCTCGGCTGTAGGTCGTCCTTCGCGCGTCGGCCTCCCTCGTGCATGTGAGTTGCATCGGCAAAGGAGAGGGAAGGAAGAAGAAGAAGAGAGAAAGGGGCCGGGCCAAGGGGTGAAGAAGGAGGAGAATGGGCCTAAGGGCTACGCGAAAGGAAAAAATGGGGTTAGGCCTTGGTTGCTGCTTCTGTTTTCTTTTTGTTTTTGCTTGTTTTTCTTTGTTTTTTTTTATATTATCCGAAAACTTAATTTATAAAATAAAACCTAAATAAAATTAAGGCGTCAACAGCTGCCCCTCTTTGAAGGTGAGCTCACAGAGGTTGCATTCAAAGACAAACTGACGCCTAAATTTTATCCAGCATGCGCAGTAGATTATATTTTATTTAGGACTTATTATTATCGATTTGTGGGGTGTCGACTTCATTTTCTCGTGAAGGTCTCTTACCTCCTTCTCGGGAGGATGTGCCGACCTTTCGAGAGTATCGATTCCGAAAGTATTATAAACTTAAAATAGGTATGAGGCTTATTGGAGGGGGTACTTGAATGATCACAAGTACGAATTCTTGAAGGATACCTGGATGTTCACAAGCATCGAAGGGGTATATGATAATTGGAAATATCGAGGACATACCTTGGGCATTCGTGAAGGCGTCTCATTTCTTGGTAATGGGAATATTAAGGATGTACCTTGGATATTTGTGAAGGTCTCTCATCTCCTGGTAAAAAGAGAATATCACTCAAAAGGGTTGGGACGCCTAGGTATTATAAACTTGAATGTGGTGTGAGGCCTACCTAGCTAGCCACAAGCACTCAAAAGGGTTGGGACGCTTAGGTAGCCGCAGGTGTACAAAGTAGTGGAATACTTGGATGAACACAAATATTTAATGATATGTACAAGGACCACTCAACTGGTCCAAGTGTAAGAAAATATACCTGGGTAATCAAAGGCGCATAATATGGTGGAATACTTGAGTGGCTGCTAGCATTCAATGACACAATTCTGAGGACAACTTAGACCGGTTGAGTGTCACGGAAATGGAGTATCCGAACAGGGGTTGGTACTCAAAGACAAAGGGATACTTGGATAGTTGCAAATATCAATATTTTGGGGACAACTCGAACATTGTGAGTACCCGATGAGTGGTGGGTTCTCAAAGATTATCAGACATAAAACTCTGGGAGTGAGGTTGGGGATGTGCTTTCCTGATGATATCTCTAATCTCTAAGAGCATGCTTGTTATTTGCACAATATGCACACATACAAACAATGACTATATGTGCTGTAAATTCATAAATTCAAATGTGATTTATGCATGACAATCTTGTCAGTTTTGTATCATTCGAATTCCACTAGGGAATATTTTGAAAGACAACCTTCATTTAAAATGTAGATGTCTTGAGCATGCCAAATGGGGGACTTTCAATCTGAAAGGACTTTTCACTTACTCTCATAGGAAAGGTTGTTTTATCCTGACCATTGATACAGGATTCATAAGAACCATATTATCTCACTGTCATCATGTCAACAAGGGTTTGAGTATTCTCGCGAGTGGTATGACTTTACCAATGTGAGAGGTCTTTGTTGAAATTGTGATGAAGGCTTGGTCAATGGCTTATCAAAGGGGACCAACAAGGTCATGGCTCTGTGAAAAAGATGTCGCATGCTCATCTCCAGGTTTGCAAGTCAAGAATCCTGTGAAAAGAGATAGAACAATCTTGCTCGTACTTCTTCGAGCGATGCTTATAAACATATGAAATCCTATGTTAATTGAAGTGCCCCTAGTCTAAAGAGACTTTTTACAGTGGGATAAAATGTAGGCTTGACTCATGTGTAAAAAGATAAGAGCTGGCGATCGTCTTGGCATTTGTCACCGGTCTTTCTTCTCACAGTCAGATGAAGGTTCCATTAATCGAACCACAACAGCAACTTCTCTCGGGAATACAAATAGCTGTATTTTTTGTTTGGAGACATTGGCCTTGCTTTTACCAGACACGCTGCTTTTTTATGTCCATAGTTTTTGCTTTTGTTTTTCATCTACGGGCATTGACCTTGCTTTTACCAGGTACGCTGCTTTTTTATGCCCCTATTTTGTTCTTGTTGCTTGAGAGCTAATCTTGACAAGTTCAAGCAAACGCCTTTGTTAGACTATTGAGTCTTCATCTTTTGCCGACACTTCTAATTATACTGCTCAAACGGCAGTAGCTTCTGCTTTGCCTCTATGTGAGGGTGAATTTACATATTCAATTGAGTTGTACAATGGATACAAGTGTGTAAAGAAAGAATTGCTCTTCATGACTCTAGGGCACTTAAATTAACGCGAGTGTTCATATGCAATAAAGACACTCAAAGATTCGTGCAAGTGCAAGTAAGAAAATTTCTATCTCTCTTCTCACCTTGTGATGCTGCTTCGCCTCCAATCTTTCCCTAGTGTGGGAGTGGTTCTTAACGGGGGTAGGATAGAAATTTGCCAATGTATGGGGCTCAAAGTGAGCGATGGAATGTCTCTCACTGTTTTGGTTATCGTACCATTCGCAAGAGAACTCTTTACCCCGTAGTCATGGAATTTTCTACACTCATCTCACAAATGTATAGATGGGGACTGTGTGTGGGATATGGCTTGCCTGTCATCATTCTACATACCTCATCCAGCATGCTCAATCAATCTTGTATTCTCCACTTAGCTGTCTATTTTAATAATCCTTAGTGGAATCAGTGACTTAGACAGACAAAATCATCATGCAAAATTCATCTAGAAATAGCATGCAACATTTTCAATATGATGGAGTTTGAAATCTTCAAAACAAGTGAATGGTTTTGACTCAAAAAAGACCCTATTGACAACTTTAGGAGTTAACATAATGGTGTTTCCAAATATGTTAGACTTTGAACATCAAAAGGGTTATTCGTAAATAGGTGTCGATGATTGGCCCTATTGATTAGGGATATGACACATGAATTATCAGTCAAGGATTGAGAATCTAATCGAGCATCTCTGCTTTTGCCCGAGCTTGGATCACTTGGTTTGCCCTATTTAACCATTTGATCTGGCTCTTGAATCCCAATGCTTCCTGTCAATATGAGTTCAGAGAGTGAGTGTTAGAAATGATGCCAAGTTTCTTTTCCCCTAGAGTTTATTTGTGATGGCTCTTAGGGAAGTTGCTGACGGCCTGTTTTACATTTCAATGCTTCCTTCGACTGGCCTTTCCTACTTGTGGCCACATATGCATGATTGCTGGTCGTTGATTGATTTTCAACATTTTCCTTCTGTGGAATTTTTCCTTCTTCCTTTACTCTAGGCAAAGTCATGTACGTCAAGCTTCTATGGAATTTGAGATGGACAATCAAAACTTCCAATTTTCTAATAACAATTACTTCTTGCAAGAGCATGTGTCTGGAACAAGAAGTGAGGCCTCCAGATTCTACGATTGCTGACTAGGACAGAAGGTTCCTTCTAACTAGACTAGCTCCTGAATGACGCGTTTTTTACATCGAGCTGAGCGAAATTGACATGGATTATTCTTACGCGTCTGCCTGGGTAATTTTGATTTACTTAAGTTATGCCATCGAGTTTGCTACGAGTTTTTTAAATGCTGGTGATTATCATTCATTTTTCTTTCTTGAGTCAACCAAACACACATTTTTAATGATGGTGTAAATATATCACTCATATATAAAGGTGCATAGGCATTTTCAATCCGATAGAGAAGTGCTTGGCAATGCTAGACAATGAACATATTTGAAGGGTAGTACTTTTTTACAACATCGAAATTAACTGGTTTAGAGAATTCTCGCCCATCCATCTCAATTTGGATCAAGGCTCCTCCAGGGAGTATCTTCTTTATTACATAAGGACCCTTGTAATTTGGGGCGAACTTGCCTCCGAGCTCTGGAAAGATTGGCAGCGTCTTTTTCAAGACTAGCTCGTTTACCTCGAAGTGCTTGGGTCGCACCTTTTGATTGAACGATTGAGCTACCCTCTGTTGGTAACACTGACCATGACAGAAGGCTTTCAGTTGTTTTTTGTCAATCATGTTCAGTTGCTCGAGCCTTTGTTGTGTCCATTCTTCCTTGGACAATCCTACCTGGGATAAAATTCGCAGGGAAGGGATTTCTACTTCTATAGGCAAAACCGTCTCCATGCCGTAAACCAGGGAAAAAGGTGTTGCCCTAGTGGAAGTTCGAATCGAAGTACGATATGCTTGTTAGTGCGAAAGGTAACCTCTCATGCCAGTCGTGGTAGTTTTCAGCTGTCTTGGATAGGATTCTCTTGATGTTCTTGTTGGTGGCTTCCACGGCTCCATTCATTTGTGGATGATAAAGAGATGAGTTCAGATGTTGGATTTTGAACTCAGAAAACAATCGATCAATCAACTTGTTGTTCAGGTTTGACCCATTGTCGGTGATGATAGCTTCCAGTATGCCATAACGGGCGATTATGTCATGTCTGATGAACTTCATAACATTTCGTGCAGTTACGTTTGCATAAGATGCGGCCTCGATCCATTTTGAGAAGTAGTCGATTGCGACCAAAATGAACCGGTGCCCATTTGACGCCTTCGGATTGATTGGGCCAATTACATCGATGCCCCACATTGAAAATGGCCACGGCTCAGATAACTGATGCAATTCAGTTGGAGGGACATTTATCTCATCCCCGTGAATCTGACAACGATGACAGCTTCGCACATGCTGAGCACAATTGCTCTCTAAGGGGAACCATTAATAACCCAATCTCATTATTTTCTTGGCCAACATACGTCCATTCATGTGAGGGCCACATACTCCCCCATTTATTTCTTGCATTATTTGTGTGGCTTCATTTGCATCCACACACCTTAGCAGGACTGAGTCATATGATCTTTTAGTACAAATTTTCACCGCTGACGAAGAACCTCTAAGCCATTTTCATTAGTTATTTTCGATCAGAGGGAGTGCTTTCTTTAGGGAATTCCTACTTTTGGACGTATTTCAAGATATCGTAATACCAGGGTTTCCCATCGGGTTCTTCAGTCATAGTCATGCAGTGGGCTTATCTTGCTAGGACTTCAATCTTCAAAGGCTCTACTTCTAACCCTTTCGTTACTTGCAACATAGACGATAGCGTTGCTAGTGCATCAGCAAACTGGTTATGAATTCTAGGTAGGTATTCAAACGAGACGTTCTGGAATTCCTCCACCAATTCTTCCAAGTAGTCATGATAAAGCACTAGTTTGGCGTCTCTTGTCTTCCACTCGCCCAAACTTTGGAGGATAATTAAGGTGGAGTCACCGAACACTTTTAGTTTTGACACTTCCATTCCAATAGCCGCTTCTAGGCCAAGGATGCATGCTTCACATTTGGCTATATTGTTGGTGCACGGAAACATCAATTTTGCAGCCACTAGATAATGTTGCCCATTTGGGGATATCAAGACCGCCCCAGTGCCAAAACTTGACAAATTTATAGCTCTGTCAATGAACATAGTCCATGTGTCCTCTTCTACTGTTGAAATTTGGTCGTTTGGAGAATCATCCTCGCGTACTTCCTTAGGGCAATCTGCTAACATATCAGCAATCACTCGACCTTTAACTAATTTTTGTGGGATCACTTGGATGTCGAATTCTGAGATCAGGACTTGCCATTTGGCCAAATTTCCCACCAAGGCCGGGCAACCGAGCAAATACTTAATTGGATCTTCTCAGTTACAAGGAATGTTTGGTAATGTAAGGTATACTGCCGAAGTTTGTACAACACCCATACCAATGTAGCGCATGTTTTTTCTGACTTGGAGTAGTTTTGTTCCGACATGGTGAACTTTTTACTCAAATAGTAAATGGCTCGCTCCTTCCCATCATGGGGTCCTTTCTGTGCCAACATTGCACCTAGGGATTCACTGTTGATGGTAAGGTAGAGGGTCAAAGGGTGTCCTGGAGTCGGGGTACTAAAACCGGGGGTTTCATCAAGTACTACTTTAAATTTTCAAACGCTAGTTGGCCGTTATCATCACATTTGATTTGTGCATCTTTCTTGAGAAGTTTAAAGAAAGGTTTTGCAGTTTCGAAAATCTGGAAAATGAATTGCGCAATGTAATTTAATCTTCCCAGGAGGCTCTAGACTTCTTTTATAGTCGAGCGAGGAGGCATCTCAAATATCGCTTTAGTTTTTGACGAGTCCACTTCTATCCCTTTACAGCTCACAATGAATCCAAGTAATTTGCCAGAAGTTGCCCCGAACACACATTTTGTTGGGTTCAAGCGCAACTTGAACTGGCGAAGTCGATTGAATAATTTTTCCAGGGTCTTCACATGGTCTTCTCCATGTCTGGTTTTGGTGATCATGTCATCGACATATACTTCAATTTCTTTGTGCATCATGTCATGGAAAAGGGTGACCATGGCACATTAGTAAGTTGCTCCAGCGTTTTTTAGGCCAAAAGGCATGACCTTATAGTGAAAAGTCCCCCATGGAGTAATGAATGCCGTATTTTGCTTGTCTTCCTCCTTCATTTTTTATTTGGTTGTATCCTGAGAATCCATCCATGAAAGAGAAAAGTTTAAATCCAGCAATACTATCCACAATAACATCTATGTGAGTTAGCGGAAAATCATCCTTTGGGCTTGCTTTGTTCAAATCGCGGTAGTCGACACAAACCCATATTCGACCATCTTTCTTCTTTATCGGTACAATGTTTGCTACCCAACTAGCATATTGCGAGACTTCGAGGAAGCCTATTTCTAGAAGCTTCATTACTTCTTCAATCTTTTTTAACAACTCAGGCTTAGCTCTTCTTAGCCGTTGCTTCTTGGGGGCTACCTCACGATTGGTTGGCAAGCTGTGCTCCACGATCATTAGATCAAGGCCTAGTATATTGGCATATGACCATGCGAATACGTCTTGATACCTCTTTAGAAGGGCAATTAAGCTTGCAGCTTCTTCTTTAGGAAGGTTCGCGCCAATCTTTATCTTCCTTGGACCTTCTGTGCTGCTTAAATTGACAATGACGGTGTCTTCAGTAGTAGGGGGCCTTGTTTCTTTGTGGTGCTTCCAATTCCATTGAATTTCGTTGGAATCATCAAAATCATCATCTGAGTCATCAGAATTACTATCATGGCTACTTACGGTGTTGGTCTGGACTGTTCCCATACCCTCGCCTACCGCTAGATTATTCCTGTGTCATAGAATAGATAGGCTAAAGGAACAAATAAGGTTAGTAGCATGAATGCTTCTTTCTTTTGAAAAGATGATAAATTGTTTTGAAAATTTAGGACAAGGAAACATGAGGAGACCCGGGCTTCAGATTTCTTCTTTCATTTAACGGTTGGCTATCATCAATGGGCCGATTTGGTGTGTCTCCTTAAGCCCTCGAAATGTTTTCAACTTTATTTAAATACAGGGTGATTTCAAAAAATAGTTTATTGAGTGGAATTGATGTTGAAAACAAAACAAGCCAGACTTTAAGAAATATGTACAGGCTCCCATGTAGGGGAGTATGCAGAGGAATTAAAAAGGATTCTACTCGAGCGGGTCTGCACCCATTTCCCCTGACGGTCCTTCGTTGATAGCGCCCACAAAGAAGTCTTCATACCAATCGCCAGCCATGTCTCCCTGTGCTCTCGGCTTTGCGGATTTCAAATCATCCATGCCTTCCCATCCATTAGGGACAATGTTGTGATGATGATCATAGAAACTTTGGAGGATTGAATAATCGACATAGTAGTCAAATTTACCATTTGGTTGGCCCAAAGTGTCCATGATTGCCTCTCCCCTACCAAAACACAGCCATGGAGAGTGGAATGTGAATGCCCTAGCATCCAAAAGATCCTGAACCTTGTCTCTCAAGATGGGGCAATCATCTAGCGAGTGTCCTAATTCCTCCGAATGATAATCACATTGCTTGGATGGATTATAATCAATAAAGTATTCGAGAGTAGGATGGCTCAATTCCCTGCCGATTATCCCTTACTCTAGGAGGATGGGGAAAATAATGGCCATTGATTTAGGAAGAGGCGAATATGGCCATGTGCTTCTTGGGGATAAGGGTAGTCATGCCCCTCGCCAAGTCGTGTTAGTAGGGTCTTCTTTATTTACTACCATCTCCTCATTGTGACGAGAGTAGAATGCATGGGTAGCTTGAGCGAAGTTTTTCTGTCAAATGGTGTATAGTCTTGCGTAATTCTTCGACTTAGTGTTGAAGCTGGATGAACAAGAAGTTATCGCCTATCTCTTCTAACTGCTCTTCCTTAATGGCACCTATGAAAATGTCCCCAATCATGGTGGTTATGTCATATGGCCCCTCTTTCTTTATAAGTGAGGGCCAAGTTGTGTTTTCCTAGATTATGGGCAATTTCGCGCTTTCAGGGTTGAACCATTTTGAAGTATTCACTTCTTCTTCCTCATGCATTATCCTGGCTGGGCCTAGGAATTCCTCGAGATGGAGATATATAAGGCCGACTTTTTTCTTTGCTTTTTTATCCAGGGAATATCCTAAACCGATAGTATAGGGTCTCCTTAGGGCTTTAATAGGCTGACAGATGCCCTGGCCTCTCCTACCAAGCGCCTGTCCTGGAATGAAACCGTGTCCAACCATGATTTTTCCTACCATGATTGCAGCGCTTGATACCTCGAGGATGAGGGGCAAAGTCCCTCGAGTTTCGTGTATGGTAGACACGAGCTCGAACGATTGATAGCTGGCTTCACTTTTGTCACTAGGTTCAACATAAGGGATGGCCGTCTCGTGTTAGATGCGGTGATCTTCTTCTTCTCGAACCATGATCAGTTTTCCTCTAACCACGAACCTCACACTTTGGTGGAGGCTTGAAGGTACTGCTCCTGCGACGTGGATCCATGGGCGACCTAAGAGGAAATTGAATGCAATGGGGATATCCATCACTTGGAACAAAATTTTGAATATGATTGGGCCAATTTGAATGTTGAGCTCAATCTCTCCCACTGTTTCCTTCTTTGTTCCATCGAATGCTTGAATAGAAGTCTTGGGTACTTGGATCCATGATCTCTCTATTTTAAGGTGACAGAGTGTCGCTAGTGGACATATGTTAAAAGCAGATCCATTGTTAATCAGTACTCGAGCGACGTGAGATACGTTGCACTTGACTGATATGTAGAGGCCTTTGGTGTGTTCTCTACCCTCCTCAGGAATTTCTTCATCAAAAAATGCCATTTGATCCTTTAGAAGGATGGTACTGACAAATTCCTCGAGTTTGTCATGCTCAATCGTTTCAGGGACATATACCTCACTTAATGCTTTCATGAGGGATTTCTGGTGCTTGACAGATGTCTAAAGCAACTCCAGCAGAGAGATCTGTACTGGTGATTTTCGTAACTGTTCCACCACATTATATTTGCTAGCCTTAACTACGGCCAAAAACTCCTTGGCTTCTTCGTTAGTGACGGGCTTAGCAGACTAAGTATTTGCTTGAGCATAGGTTCACCCAATCTCGTGACTAAACCAACATCAAGGTCATAAGACCATGGTACTGCATTGTTGTATTCATATTTGTAAGGCTGGGGAATCTCGATAACTATAGCTGTTTCTGCTGTTGATGCTTGAACAATGGTTCCCTTCCTTTCAAAGATGCTCTCAGGTGAGGTGGAATCCTTCTTCTCCTTTTCCGCATTCAGCGTAGCAAATTCTTCCTCCCAATTGATGAGGACTTGCGATATGGTAGAAACTATGTTGGCATGGCTGGCATACATGATTATTCCGGCCTCTATCATTCTTAATACCCTTTCCTCCATTATTGCAAAGGGTGGTATTTCATCACCCGGATAATACCCAGTTTCTACTAGCCCTCGATAGATGTTAACAATATGTGCATTGACATTTCTGATTTGACTGGCTTCAGAACTGAATATCATGTTTACTTTGTCAGCATGATCAGGGAGCAGATTGCTTTGGACATTTGGCTTTGCAGTTTGGAATGAGAAGGCCTTAGTATCCAGCAGGTTCTGGATCCGATGCTTAAGGACGAAACACTCATCAGTTGAATGGCCTACTTCTCCCATGTGATAGTCACATTTTTTGGACAGGTCATAGTTGGAGAAGTTTTCAGTGTTAGGTCGTCTTGTTTTGGAGGATTGCCAAAACCTGGAAGGGAGATCCAAGAAGCGGAGTGAATTTTCTTTGGTTGTTGTAGAGTTGGGGTGGACAACTATTAGTCTATTGTTGGCCTGTGCTTGTCTAAACGATCGGGAGGTGACCGGTGTTTGCAGTATAGGTGGCATTGACATCAATCAGGGGTTCTTTATCTTTTTTCATGTTGAGCCTTCTGCTAACAAGTACAGGCTCAATGAACTAGCCATCCCTTAAACCTGTCTCGATCTACTCTCCCACTGGAATGAGTTGATTGAATGAGTCAACGATCGTAGTCACCATCCGATTGCGGTATTCATAAGGGAGGGTTTTGATGAACATTTTTCTCCATTCAACTAGTTGGCTCAGGATTGATCTAAGGGCGGAGATTCCTCCATCTCATAGCATATTCTTTGAAAAATTCCTGCTTTTTCTTTTCCGTGCGATCGAGATCCTTACGAGAAGGGGTAATGTCCATTATGAATTTGTACTTCTTGAGGAATGCCTCACTTGCTTCACTCCATGTCTCGATGAGGTTTATGTTCTTTTTTATGTACCACCTCAGGGCGGGACCTACCAGGCTTAACTGGAATAACTTGATCATTAAAGGTACATTATTAACGTATTAGGTCATTCGAACCAAATACATTTGCAAGTGAGCCATTGGGCAGGTTGTGCCATCGTACTTCTCAAACTTAGACATTTTGAATTTTTCTGGCATTTTGACCTTAGAGTAGATGGAGAGGTCTGTTGGAGTAGGATCTTGAAGGTCTTACAGTTGTTTTAGCCTCTCTTCAAGTTTCTCAAGGCGTTTGTCATGTTCAGTCTTAGAAAAACTGTTGGGCTTTGCTTTCTCAACTATGATTTGGTGTGTATCATCCTCCAATTCGGGCATGTTATCATCGGTATCTCTTCCTTGATGACCTCGGATAGATGATTGCGGTAACAATACTTCGATTGAGGCTGGGGCGGGAGCCAATTTGCCTTGGATGGAATCTATTTGCTTTGAGAGTTATTGAAGCACATTGAAGACTTGCTTCATTTCACTTTCCATAATCTCGAACACGGCTTGGTACATTTTCTTCAACCATTCTAGCTTTTGGATTTGGCGAATACGACTATGTTGTGATTACCTGTCAGCACAGAAAATGGAGAAAACGTAAACAAGGGAAACACATGGAAAACTGGCTCATGGCAAGGGTCGAGTCATTCTTATTTATTAACAAGAGATTTATACAATGCCAAAAGGGCTTTTTACACAAGTCAGAAAGACCATAGATATTCACATTCACATCAAAAGTCCCATTGCCCATTTTTATATGTAATGGGAAACTCCAGTCTTATGAAGTTGCTTGCTTCTTCGTACTAGCTTTGATATGTGTCTCTTGCTTGTCTCCAAGCTCTTTTCAAGAGATTTGATTCACCATTGCAGGGTAAGTTTATCAACTACATGGGGGATTACTGGTTGCAGCTCTTCGGGAATTATATGGTTGAGGATGTAGAATGTGGATGCATGATGAGCTTTTTCCTGCCCCTTCAACCTTCTGGGTATGACAATCTTTTTAGTGTGACATCTACTCCATGCGTTCTGAATTATGTGGATCTCCTCCAAGTAGTTGTAGTTTGTACGGGTGAAAAGGACTCGGAACAATCTTGATTTGAGCGGTGGCGAGATTTCTTGGAGGACCTTGTACTGACGAGCCACCCTATATGGATAATATGAAGTAGCTTCGGAAAGGCCTAGCAACGGGATGGGGTCGTAATAATTAAGTGTAAAGCGCGCCTCTCCTGCAATGAACCATTTAGTTCGCCATAGGAATGTCTCAGGGAACGGGTCTTTTAGCAAGTTAATCCACCGAGAATACTCTTCATTGGGAGAATATTTTTCCAAGCTTTAAAACTTTTATAGTGGGTGTTTAAACTCGTTGATTTCAAGTATTTGCATGAGGTGCCCAAATCCTTTGATATGGGAAAAGAACCACATTTGTAAAATTTCTGGAGTAGCCCTCATGATTTTTTTCTTTTTGGTCCTTGAAACGATTAAGGGATAAAAAGGTTTCAGCTAAAACCATGTTTACATATCCTGCTCCGAAAGTGACTTGATTTATTACCCATGCGATTGAAGGATTTATGGCATTCTTTCTATATGGGAAGATGATAAATCCAAAGAAGGCCAATAGGAAAATCTTGGTTTTTTGGGTCATTGATTGTTTTTCAAAACATTCAGTTAAGGATGATAGTGGAAAAGCATTGTCGTTGGCTCCAACAATTTCTCTTACCGAATGATTTTTTAAAAAGCGTGATAGATTGACCACAAGGTCAATGCCAAATGGTGGTTTAGCGAGCTCCCTTCCCAAGGGCATTCCTATGGCGAGACTGTACTCTTCCAATGTTGGAGTTAGTTCAAATTTTCCAAAATACAAAGGTAGATGTTTCAGGACACTAGAAATGTGGTAGTGCTTGCATGACTCCATAATGGATATTGATTTGAAGCAATGGGAGGAGATGACCGATTCTTGTTTTGACGCACTCTTGGCCAAGCTAATCTAACTGCTTCCACCATCTAAGAAGCTCTTCCTTGGGGGTAGGAATGAATTGGATATCAATTCTTCCCATCGCATATAAGAAAGGGAAATACACAACATGACCCTATTTTGCCATGAGCCAAAAAAGACTGAGTAAAAGTAAATAAATTACTTTGTTTTTAAAGAAAATGGCAAGCACAAAGACATACGGATGGGACGTGCGGCTCGATTTCTAACTGAGAAGGTTTGTTGAAATTAAAAGGGTATCCATTTGTCGTAGTCTCACGTTAGCAGCATACTCTCCTAACCTCGGCTGAGAAATTCGAGGAAAAGAAAGACAACCTTTACATCGCAGTCTCGCATTTGAGGTCGTATTTTTCTTAAC
Organism: Eucalyptus paniculata subsp. matutina; assembly: GCA_017140255.1. Classification (NCBI taxonomy): domain Eukaryota; kingdom Viridiplantae; phylum Streptophyta; class Magnoliopsida; order Myrtales; family Myrtaceae; genus Eucalyptus; species Eucalyptus paniculata. Next base: position 5,297,048 of record CM029439.1, on the reverse strand, counting down.
ACCATCCTAGAAATCCTATGGCGGCCCAAGTCCAGCGGCCGGGTTTGTGTGCCATGTGTAGTGTTTAAAAACAATAAAGCATGCACAAAAATTTATAATCACAAGATAATCTATTTTAAGCAAAATTAAAATAAACTTCTAAGCTACTGACCTGCATAAAAAAATAAAAACAAGTTAGTAAAGTGTTTAAACAAGATAGAATGTCCTAAGTCCTCAAATTGTCCCCAATGGAGTCGCCAAGCTGTCGCGACCTCTATTTTTCGGGGCCTACAATCGGGTGTGGGCGCGACGAAGGCTAATGGCTCAGCTGAATATAGTTATGCCCGGACTCCCCCAAGTCCACCAATACACGACTTTAATAGTCTAATTTTTTACTTGTAAGTTAATTTTTAAAACGGAGTCGCCACTAATCGATTTGGGGTAGGTTGATTAGAAACCTATGCGAAGTATTGGGAGAAATACTCGCTCTTGCACAACTAGAGAAATTAGGATCGGGGACTTGATTATACTAGTTAATCACTAATGCCATTTCGGTATCTAATCTTGTTTAAACCCTGAGGCTTTTTGGATTTTTGAGGGATTTGCCATGCATTTGTAGGGAGGAAAAAACAATTTTGGGTCTTTTTCTATTTTTTGGACATAAAAGGGACTTTTTGCATTTTTTTTTTGGTATTTTTTAGAAAATACAAGTCTTTATGGCATTTTTTTGGATTTTTGGCATTTTTTGGAAAATATGAAATATTTTTTATTTTTTTTTTCATAAATAAATTTTTTTAATATTTTTTGGAAAATAAATTATTTTTCATCTTTTCTTGATTTTTTTAAAATAAAATATTTAACTATTTTTAATATTTTTCGAAAATAAATAATTTCTTATCATTTTTGTAAAATAAATTATTTATTTTTATTTATTTAAAAAAATTATTTTAAATAATAAAAACCGACCCGGGTTGGATCCATGGGTTGTGTCTGACCCGGGCTAGCCCAAAACGCGGACAAGCCCGCAATGTGAGCCCGACTTTTTTTTTTCTTGAAATGACGCCTCGGCTGTGCGTTTGGGGATGCCTAGCCCGACTCGATGACTCGGCCTTGGCAACCCAATCTCCCATTGAAACCTTACTCGACCTGGCTCCGGCTCATGACCCGTCTTCTAGCCGCCCCAAAATCGCGAACCCTACCCGATTTTCGAGACCTGAATCCACTTTGTGACCCAGAAAATCGCAAACCCTAGGGTTTGCGAATCCGTGGCGCTGAAGGGGGGAATGGAGGCGTTATGGCAGCAATGGTGACGACGGCGACTATAGCGGCTACGACGATAGCAATGACAATGGCGACGAAGGCTGGGTCAACGGAAAATGGCGATTGAGATGAATAGCAGAGGCGACGGCAGCGGGCTTCTCACCTTTCTTCGAATAGGAACGGCGATGGACAGTCTCCCACTTGGCGATGACGATCGAGGCATGGCGAGGGTTTCTGGAGAAGCAATGGTGACAGTGATGATGGCGGTGACATCGTCAGGACGGTGGCATGGTGTCAATGCCGCGGAGGGGCTCGATCACCCCAGATCTGAGGCGCAAATCTCGGCCGGACCTTCCTCAGCCTTGGTTTTCTCTCACTTCGGCCAGATCTGAGCCTCCACCGGCCAGATCTGACCCTCTCAAACTTGCTCGCCACCGGCCTTCCCCGAAGTCTCTCGGTGGAGGGTGGGCTGAGCTCGCGACTCGAGTTCTCCCTTATGCTCGCCCTTCAATCTTTCCTGATGTCTCTCAGTGAGAGATCTCCAAGCTCACCACGCCCTCCGACAGTGCTTGCGGCCACCTATTTATAGGCGAAAGAAATCCGGTCGATGGAGGGCCTCGGCCACCAGCTTCCAACTTGCCCACTGGTTCCGCTTGGCTAAACCGGTGTCCCATCAAGCTTTCCAGCGAAGCCTTCTCAACATTAATGGCACCTAAGATCTTATCCTCTCCGGCCGACGTCGGCCTACTCTCCTCGCCATAGGCCATCCTTCATGCGTCGGCCTCCCTCGCGCGTGTGAGTTGCAGTAGCGAAGGAGAAGGAAGGAGGAAGAAGAAGAGAGAAAAGGGGCCGGGCCGGGGTGAAGAAGGAGGAGAGTGGGCCTAGGGCCCACGCGAAGGGAGGAATGGCTGGGCTGGGCTTTTGCTTTGCTTTTCTTATTTTTGTTTTTGTTTTTTTGTTTGTTTGTTGTTTTTATTATTTGTTATTTATTATCCGAAAAAGACAAAATAAATAAATAAACTAATTAACCTATCAGCCTGATGTTTGTCGAAGGTGTGATGGGCGGTATGGCCCAAGACCTTGCAATGGACGGCTGAGATGTTATGATTGTGGACAAGTAGGTCACCTTAAGAGAGACTGCCCACAAGAGAGGTCGCAAATGAGTATTGGCTCGAAGCGACAGGCACAGCAGAGTGCTATTAGACCAAACCTACCAAGGAATCCTCAGAGGCCACTAGCACAAGGAATGGTGTATGCGGTCACCCAAGAAGAAACGGAAGCTTCTAGAAATGTTATATCAGGTACGATTTTCATAAATGGCAAGAAGGCATATGCATTATTTGACACAAGTGTTACGCATTCATTTATATCTGAAAGATATAGGCAATTGAGTGAAATAGAAGCTACGCCTCTTGAGACACATCTTTGTGTTTCCACGCCTTTAAAGAATATGGTATTATCTACGATGATGTGTGCAAAATGTAAGACAACAATAGGAGGAAGGGATACGGAAATAGACCTAGTCATAATGGCTATGTATGATTTTGATATTATCATAGGAATGGATTGGCTTCATGAGTATCGGGCCAAAATGGATTGTTATAGGAAAGTGATCCAATTTGTTTTACCGGACCAATCTAGTTGTGAATTTTTCGGAGGTCAGACCAACCCATTTATAGCACTTATTCTAGCAATAGAGGCTCATGCATTACTTGACGAAGGATGTCAAGGGTACCTGGTAGTGGCTAAGGATTTTGCTAAGGAAGAATCTAAGCTCAATGAAATTCGAGTAGTCAGTAAATTTCCAGATGTATTTCCTGAGAAGTTACCTGGTTTACCACCGGAACAAGAAATTGAATTTGAAATTGAACTAATTCCTGGAATAGGACCAATATCGAAAGCCCCGTATAGGATGGCCTTAGTGGAACTGAAGGAATTGAAGGTGCAACTACAAGAGTTGCTTGATAAAGGATTCATTAGGCCAAGTGCTTCACCTTGGGGTGCACCAGTTCTATTCGTGAAAAAGAAAGACGAGTCGATGCGTTTATGTATTGATTACAGACAACTGAATCAAGTGACTATAAAGAATAAGTATCCTTTACCTAGAATTGATGATCTATTCGACCAACTACAAGGAAGTTTGGTCTTTTCTAAGATTGACCTAAGATCAGGATACCATCAGTTAAGGATAAAGAAAGAAGACATTCCTAAGACTGCATTTAGGACTCGTTATAGGCATTATGAGTTCTTAGTTATGCCTTTTGGATTGACGAATGCACCAGCCGCATTCATGGATCTGATGAATAAGGTATATAAGCCTTATTTGGATCAATTTGTAATTGTCTTCATTGATGATATCCTAGTATATTCTAGAGGACCTGAAGAGCACGAGCAACAATTGAGCATAGTTTTGCAAACTCTGAGAGATCATAAGTTGTATGCCAAATTCAGCAAATGTGAATTTTTGCTGGACCGGATAATATTTTTGGGACACGTGGTGTCAGAAGGAGGAATTGTAGTGGACCCGACGAAAGTTGAGATGGTAATAAATTGGCCGAGACCGACAATACCCACTGAGATTCGAAGTTTCTTAGGACTGGCTGATTATTATAGAAGATTTATTGAAGGGTTTTCACGATTGGCAGGCCTCTTAACAAAATTAACGTGGAAGAATGTAAAGTTTGAATGGAGTGGAGAATGTGAAAGGAGCTTTCAGGAACTTAAAAGAAAATTGACCACGGCTCCAATCCTGACTATACCATCTGGGTCCGATGGTTTTATAGTATATAGTGATGCATCTCACAAAGGACTGGGATGTGTTTTGATGCAATATGGCAAGGTCATAGCCTATGCATCCAGGCAATTGAAACCTTATGAACTTAATTACCCAACGCATGATTTGGAATTGGCAGCTATAGTGTTTGCTTTGAAAATATGGAGACACTATCTGTATGGAGAGAAGTTTGAAATCTATACAAATCATAAGAGCCTGAAGTATTTATTTTCGCAAAAAGAGTTGAACATGAGACAAAAGAGGTGGATGGAGTTATTGAAAGATTATGACTGTGAGATACGATACCATCCAGGAAAGGCAAATAAGGTGGCAGATGCCCTTAGTCGAAAGTCGGCTATGGACATGGCTAGTCTAAGAATAACAGAGTGGAATCTGTTAAAGTCTATTGTGGATTCAGACTTCAAGTTGGAAATGGACCACCTTACTAGTATGCTTACTGCATTAAGGATTGAGCCTGAAATCATTCAGAAAGTTAAGATTTTCCAAAAATCTGACCTGGAGATTTTGAAGATACGAAATGCTGTGTCTTTAGGAAAAAGACCAGAATTTCAAGTTTCTGAAGATGGATTGGTGAGATGCCAAGGACGACTTTGTGTTCCCGAAAATGAAGAAGTGAAAAAGGAAATTCTGTCGAAGGCACATAGAAGTAATTATAGTATTCATCCAGGTAGTACAAAGATGTACAGGAATTTACGTCAGCAATTTTGGTGGAATGGCATGAAAGTAGATACAGCTAAACACGTTTCTCATTGTTTAACATGCCAACAAGTGAAGGCGGAACATCACAAACCTGCAGGACTATTGAGACCGTTAGACATACCAGAATAGAAATGGGAACATGTAACGATGGACTTTGTGCAAGGACTGCCAAGGACATTAAATGGTCACAATTCGATTTGGGTGATAGTGGATCATTTGACTAAGTTTACTCATTTCATAATTGTCCGTATAAACTATTCAATGAATAAACTTGCTGAAATGTATGTAAGCCAAGTAATACGCTTACATGGTACTCTTGTAACGATCACCTCTGATCGAGACTCTAGGTTTACTTCAAATTTTTGGCGAAGTCTCCAAAATGCCTTAGGGACAAAGCTTCAATTTAGTACTACTTTTCATCCTCAAATAGATGGACAAACAAAAAGAGTTATCCAAACTCTAGAAGATATGCTGAGAGCCTGTGTTATTGACTTTAAAGGAAATTGGAATGAAAATTTGCACCTGATAGAGTTCGCCTATAACAATAGTTTTCAGAAAAGTATAGGCATGGCTCCATATGAAACATTATATGGAAGAAGGTGTAGGACTCCTGTTTGTTGGAATGAAGTAGGTGAAGGAAAGCTGACAGGACCCGAGCTAGTGCAAGTTACTACAGAAGCGGTCGAGATAATCAGAAAAAGACTTAAGACAGCCCAGAATCGACAAAGAGACTATGTTGATAGGCGTAAAAGGCCTTTAGAGTTTAATGTGGGAGATCACATATTCCTTAAAGTATCTCCTATGAAAGGAATATCTCGATTTGGAATGAAGGGTAAGTTAAGCCCTAGATTTGTTGGACCTTTTGAGATACTTGAAAGAATAGGAGATGTAGCTTATCGTTTGGCACTGCCTCCAAAATTGGGAAATTTACATGATGTGTTTCATATGTCGATTCTGAGAAAGTACCAGCTAGATCCTGGTCACATACTTGATCATGAAGCCATCAAAGTGGACGAGAAAGTGAGGTACATTGAAGAGCCTGTGCAAATACTGGATCGAAAGGAGCAAATTCTTAGGACCAAGAAAATCCCGTTGGTAAAGATATTATGGCGACATCATGGTGTGGAGGAAGCCACATGGGAGAGTGAGGAATCGATGAGGGAAAGGTACCCTTACTTGTTTCAAAAGGCATAAGTGATGTCTCATTTCGAGGACGAAATTCTCTAAGGAGGGGAGAATTGTGGCATCCCAAAATTCATGGCAACCTCCAGATACATTAAGGCCTATGAATAGGTGATGGAAGTACCATCAAGTTGTATTGTAGCCATTTAATCCATGATTTGCAATAAGATTTAAGGCCAAGCTTTTAATGGATAATTATTTAATAGGAAAGAAAATTCTATTATTGGCCATGTGTTTTATAAGTTGGAATTTATTGATTTATGATTTCAAGTTTTATGGCCAAGTGAATAAGGGAAATTAAGTATTTATATGATGGGTAATTAGGTGATTAAAAGGAAAAATTAGAAGAGTGGGTTGAATTTTATTGGCCCAAGATCAGCCCCATCATTCGGCCCTTTTGGCCTAGCCCACGAAGCTCAAAGGAAAGGAACTACCATCAACCAAAAGGGAGGAGGCTCGGCCCATGAAGCCCATAGGCTGTCGACAAAGGAGGGGCGGCCCATGAGAGGCCCATCCTCTTGCATGGCAATTACCAAGTGTCACCTGCATGCAAAGAAATGATTACATGCTAATCATGAGGGGGAAGAAAGAAGAGAGGGGCAGATTAAGCGAGGAAAGGGAGAGAAAGAGAGGCGTGTCGCACGAAGAGAAAGGGGAAAAGAGAGAGAGAGTTACCGTCCGAGAGAGGGAGAGCGAGCGTGCGAGAGAAGAAGAGGAAGAAGGAGGAGTTCGTTCACCGCCTAGTCGCCACCGTTCGTTCGCCGCCTTGCCCTCTGTTTGTCGCTGTGTTTATGCTCGGATTTGAGGCAAGTAGAGTCCAAAATCCTACACTTTGCATGCTGTGATATGCGTTGTAAGGGATGGTTAACTTTGGTTGTGGTAGAAGTGAAGAAATTCGAAGCTCTAGAGAAAAATATGGTAGTCTTGCATTCTGTTTTCTAGGAAGGCAGTCCAACCTTTGATGAAATTGTGAGCTGCATGCAACATTTTAGTTGGAATCCTATTTCCACTCCTTGATAAAAGTTGTAGAGAACTTCTTGGAGAGTAACATATCAAAATTTCAGAAGAAATGAACAAGTATAGACCGGTGGGACTATTTTTCTTTGAAGAAGTCAAATCTGGAAATCGTAATGCTGACCTAGTATGATTCTGTGAATTTTATAAAATTGTCCGGTTGACATTTGATCTTGTATTCTGAATTAAAGTTGAAGATGACATGTTAAGAAGTAACATACTAAAATTTTAGAGTAAATGGATGATTTTAGGTTGGTGAAATGATTTTATTTGAAATGGTCAGATCTGGGAATTTTTGCCGAGGGTTAGAGACAGCTACGGTGATTATAGTTTTTAATCTATTACAAATATGATTTCGAGTTCTACATGAAATATTTACTTCTAGACCTTGTCTATAACATATAAAAATTTCAGAATTTTTGGAACTGATTTATGATTTTTACCGAATTTTTGAATGAAACTGTGTATGGCAATATTCCGAAATTTTAAGGACTGTGATTCGTGGATTGTATTGATTTGTGTGATGTTCTTTTGATATGGTGTTCTTCACGGAATACTTTCCTCTAGATCTTTTATATAACATGCCAAATTTTTAGAATTTAATAAGGCTGTTTACTAATTTTTCAAGAATTATGACCAAAGGAGTGCAATCTGTTTTCATCCGAAATTTGCTGTATTTTAAAAAATAAATGAAATTGTTCCATGTGATAGAATGTCTTGAGTGGTTGATTATGCTGCATATTTAGTGACATATGGCATGTTATATGACATCAAAAGCTGGTTGAGACCTTTGATATTGTTGCATCAAATGCCATGTTGAAATTGCGATAACTGTGTGAATATAAATTGAGATAATAACAAGACCGTCGAAGGTGTGAGCCGACGATGCCCCGGGAGTATTGGGATGCCCGGAGTGTGTGTACCAGATGTCCTCGGGAGTTTCGGAATGCCCGGAGGTGTATGCCGGAAGCCTCGGAGGTGTGTGCTGGGGGGATACCTCGTGATGCTAGTTGGGGTACGAGATGCTCAAAGTGTGTGTGCCGGATGCCCGGAGGTATGTGCCGGAGGTTCCTCGCGATGCCAGGTTGGATGCGAGCGATAAATTGAGGGATGCAAACATTAGTCCTTGGAAAGAAAAATGATGTGATCTAATTGAAAGATAACGATCGAGAATTGAATCATGTGCATGGGATGAACCTCATGGGAATGCAAGCCTGGAGTGCATGATGATATGTGCATGTTGCATGATGATATATGCATGGCTGCTTGATGATATAGGTACAAGTTGCATGATGATATATGCATGGCTGCAAGGTGAGGTATGCTTGAATGCATGAATGATATGTGTTTTATTCATGATACATTGATTGTTCTGTTTGATGCACTATGTAGTTTGGCGAATCTTTACTGCTGAGTGGTTGTATTCACCCCTTTTGGGGATTAACATTTCAGATTAGAAAGATGCATCTTTCACCAATTGTGCGTGGTACCTTCTATGGCATAGCTACTGACATTGAGGTGAAGTGCACCGAGCATTCCTGTATTAGTATACCTGGTCTGGAATATGTCTGAGTCCGAGTATTGGTGATGTACGACGTGGGTTCCGCTAATAGCCCTATTATCCAAGAGTTTTTGTCCGTTCACATTCAACGCAATGGGGTGATGCTAGGGATGCTACCGCCGCCGCCGCCCGATGCACCGGGTTGGGTGTGATGGCATGTATGGCTGGTGGGAGCTGACGTCTTCTTTTTGGGGATAGCCAACGCTTGTCGATGGAGGGATGTACATGTTTCTTATAGGGTCGAGTTCTCTTTTGGGTTATAACCAAGTATAATTAAAAATCTTGGCCTTTTTGCTGTATCGACCCGAAATATCCATCGTGAAAATATAAATAAAAGTGAATCAGCTTTGTCTTTTCTTCTGGTGCGTAGTTGGTGTACATTACATTATGGTTATTGAAGTGAGAAATGGTGAGATACTTTTATGCTTCCGCTGATGAACTGTGCTGAGACCTTTACAAAAAAAAATGGAAAAGTATTCTATTGGTTAACCCCTATGAACTATGGTTTCACTTAAATTAAAAAGTTACCTTACTGGTATGTAATAGGATGAGTGACAAGTACCTGTGGTGACCCTAACGAATTGGGGGCCGTCGAGGGGTGCCACAACCGGACTTTGTTTATAGACTGAAGAAGGCGTTGTACAGTCTGAAACAAGCACCTTGAGCTTGGTATGAGAGGCTGAGTAAGTTTTTGATGAGTAATGGTTTTGAGAAAGGAAAGGTTGACACAACCTTGTTCATCAAAAATGAAGAAAAAGATTTTCTACTTGTTCAAATATATGTAGATGATATAATCTTTTGATCTTCTAACGTGAATCTGTACAAGAACTTCTCAAAGTCTATGCAGGAAGAATTTGAAATGAGCATGATGAAAGAATTAACCTTCTTTCTAGGTCTGCAAGTTGGACAATCATAGAAAGGAACATTCATTTATCAAGAAAAATATGCCAGAAATGTTATCAAGAAGTTTGGAATGGAGAACTGCAAGAAAACAGAAACTTTCATGTCCAGTTCTTCAAAGCTTGACAAGGATGAAGGTGGAAAGAAAGTTGACCAAAGGTTATACAGAAGTATGATTGGTTCTCTTCTTTATCTCACTACCTCTCGACCCGATATTCTATTCAATGTGTGTATATATGCTAGATTTCAATCTGATCCCAAAGAGTCACACCTTAGTGCGGTTAAATGTATTATCAAATATATTACGACTTATCCAAAGCTAGGTTTGTGGTAACCAAAAGGAGCAGACTTTACTTTACTTGGTTATTCTAATGCTGATCTGTCTGGTTGTAAAGTTGATAGGAAAAGTACTTTAGGGACATGTCAACTGTTGGGACAAATGTTAGTGTCTTGGTTCTCAAAAAAGCATAATACCGTGGCTCTTTCAACAGCAGAAGCAAAGTGTATTGCTCTTGGAAGTTGTTGTTCATAAATTATGTGGATTAAGCAACAACTAAGAGATTTTGGAATAGAAGAATCCTGCACCGAAATCAGATGTGACAATACAAATGCGATCAATCTTACCAGAAATCTCATTCTTCACTTAAGGGCAAAGCACATTGAAATTCGCCATCACTTCATAAGAGACCATGTACAAAATGGCGAAATCAATGTTCAATTCATTGATTCAGATAATCAACTGGCAGATATCTTTATCAAGCCATTGGAAAAAGGCTTATTCGAGACTATTTGTGAAAAGCTAAATATCACCCTTCCATCTGACTAAAGTCTATGGATGAGTAGACTCAACAGATCAACATTTGGAAAATGCATTCATCCGAAAGTCTTTCGACTTAGGTAGTTTTATTTTAAATTTTCGACGCATAAGTTTCTTTCCTTATTGAACAAGTACATTTATTTTTAATTTATCACTTGCCTTTTATATTTTTCAGAAATTGTATTATCTCTCTTGATTTTTCGAAACTAATTTCGAAAATTATTGACAGTTACTTTTTTGAATTTGTTGAAAAGGCATTTTCCTTTTATGACGATTCAGTTGCCGTACTTCATTTTCTTTAAATCTCTCATGATTTTCTTTACAATTACAAATAGTTTTCAAACCCTAACTCTCAAACCCTCATCTCTCTTGAATTCTCTCTCAAATCCTCTGCAAATTTCTCACTCATTCCTATGCAAACATGTCTTCGAAGTCCTCCAAGTTTGCTTCGATGTCATACTAAAGGAAATCCTCTTGTTTTGTTAGTCACGGGCCTTGGACTATTCTTGAAGGTCCGACGCATTTTGATATGACCAGTGAAGATTTGCCTCGAAGTTCTCCTCGCCGCTCTGTAGATGAGGAAGTCACTCAGGAAGCTCCCATTTCCGTAAGAATGCTTGAGGTACTTCTTAAACATTATAAATTTTTTAAGTTAGGAGGAAGTCCTATGGACTTCATGAGTAATTTTCTGAAAGAAAATGGCTATGGGAATAAAACCCTATTTTTGAGAGCCGTCGAAAAGTTAGGACAAGTAGAGGCTGGAACTACAAAAAAAGAATTTTCGAACTTTCCTTACGATCCTCGCTTTGGGACAGAGGGTCAGCCCGGAAACAAGGATGATGATGAGAGGATGTTTAAGAATTTTCAACCAAAGATTGGTGTTGCGGCTGAAATCACTAGAGAAAAGACAAAATTGTTTTGTTCGAAATATCACAAGAAGGTTTTTGCTCAAATGCTGAACAAAGGGGTCATCAACCCTCGCATTGTGGATTTTGATTTTTTGGATTCCATCAAGGTTAACTTGAGGGAAAAATTTACCAAACTTCATATGAAGAAGTTATGTGTGGAGACGTCAGAAGCTTACCCCAAATTGATGGCATACTTTTGTTACAACCTGTCTAATTTGGATCCCACTCATATATAGTTTACTGTGTGTGATAGAGTATTTGATGTAGACGTGAATCTGTTGGTTGACATTATGGGAGTAGAAAGGAGTAGATTCCTGCCCATTAATGTGTCTAATGCATAGGTCACAAAGTTTCTAGTAAGAGACAAAATTCCTAATGGGAGTATTACTTACTCTCGGATGTTTGCTTCCAATATCTTACTGCACAAGATTGTCATCAATTGCATCAGACTCAAGGCTGCTTCAAAGACTGATGTTTCCAAATTCGAAGCAAAGATGATGTGGGCCATCTATAATGGTATTGCCTTTTCACTCCCTTACACTATCACTCTGTACATGTACATAACTATTATGAAAGGAAAATGACAACTGCCATACTCAACATTGATAACAAGACTCTTCAGACACTTTTAGAAAGAAATAATATGTTAGCAAAGTCAAGCCAGGATTTACTACTGAGAAGAAACACAAAGGGAAGAATGTTGTCTCAAAAATGCCAAAAAGGAAGAGATCTATTCTTCTCCAGGTTGAAATGAGGAAGATGATGATGAGACCATCTATGCTATTGCCTTGCGTAATCTTCAAGGTTTCGTTGAGTCAGAGGAGGAAGAAGAAGATGAAAGCGAGAAAGAATCGGAAGAAGAGAGTGATGGTGAAGAAACTGAAGTGAAAGAGACTAAGGATGATGACTCAAATGGAGATGCTAGTGTGAACTAGGAGCAGGATGAGACTAACAAGGAAGGAGAAGATACTAGGGAAATTGATGCCCAAGATGTTGAGGAGACGGGAACTGACAAACAAACCCGTGCTGGAAAAGAAAAGGTTCAAGAGGAAGAAGTTACTTCTTAGACTGAAGGCACCAAAACAAGGGGAGTAAGTGAGAAAACTCCCATTGCTGAACCTACTGCTAGTGATGGCATCAGTTTATCTCCTCCAGATGCTGAAGATATTTTTGCATCCCATTTCCCTAAAGTCTCACCTGAGGGTCTACATAAAGAAACTAATGATTATGGGGAGCAAAGAACTACACACGTTCAGATTGATGATCCTTCACTTCTAGATACTCCATAGGTACAATTCGCTAAAGCTAGTGCCCAAATAGAACCAGAATTGAACTATCCTCGAATAGTAGAACTCCTCTTTGAGATTAAGGCACAACAATATGCAATGGAGTTTGAAATTTAGAAGTTGCATGCTACTCTTAGTACTACCTCAGAATTCCTTATAGGCAAGGTACAATCTCTTGATACTCAAGTTCAGACTTTGAATCAGCAGGCTTTGCAAAGTCTGGCAAAAGTAGAGAGTGTTTACCATCAGTGCCTGAATAAGCTTGAGGAGACCGTGGAGTCCTTGGAGGATTTCCGACTTGTTCGTGTTCCAAAACAACCTGATTGTTTTTCAACTCGACCTCTTTTTATGCCTAACTAATTTTATCTTTTTGCTACCGACAAAAAGGGGGAGAGGCTATGTAGATTGAATCTTCTGAATCTTATTTTTGTGGTTGTGTTTTGAACTTGTGGTGTTTGAACTTATATTTGAACTTTGATTAGTATGTGTGATAAGACTAATGTGTTTTGTGGATGCAGACTACTACTGTGTGTAGTTATCACAATTACTTGTCTATTCTCTTTATAAATTACCATGTGCTGCTAAAGTGTTGTTTTGCAGGATATAATTTTCATATTATGATTAAATATGCATGAAAGTTTTGTCACCATCAAAAGGGGGAGATTGTTGAGAAAACTCCTATCATATTTTAAAGTTGACAAAACTTTCCTTCTCTGATTCTTACTCTTACTCTGAAGAATACTAGACTTATGTGTTATATCGAGGAATACTGTCAAAGTCTATTTTTCTTCACAAGTCTTTTCCACTCTGACAAAGATCCAGACTGAACCCAAGACAGGAACGGAGATATAATCAAACTCAGGATTATTGATCTTTCAACACGGGGACTTTATGCTTGGCATTGAATGAAACTGCGAGCCGAGGGTCATTCTCAATACATGTGTATTCACATTGGGTTGGAGCCAAGGTCCATCAAGTTTGGGATCGTCACTAAAGCGAGGTGTACCCAAGCCTCAAGGTTTTGGATCGGTATTGGAGCGTGTCGTTTCCGAGCCTTGTTTGGTGCAGGGACGACACTAAGTGATCGGTTCAAGTTGTGGACTAAGGATCATTTCCCGGCATGTTTATTAGTTTAGTGCGAGGACTAATGGTACACACGAACGAATGAACATGCCTTAGGGCCATGCATGTGTTGGTTAAGGGAAAAGATAAGAACTGACTTGTGTGATGCACTTATGTGTGTGCACTTAAAGAGGAAAAAGCGCACGTCATCACATAGTGTTGGCGACAATGTCTTGTTCATTGAACGTGATGCCTTAGTTGAGCCAGGAAGCCTTTGAAAGTATGAAAAGCCCTTGAAAGTATGGGATGCCTGGTTTGATGGCCGAATGCCCTGGTTGAGCTAGGAAGCCCTTGAAAATATGGGAAGAACCGTTGATACGGTTAATGAAAATATTGAACATGTTACTATGTGCCATTGATAAACTTGTTTGGTGAAATAACTTATTTGGTAAGTTAAAAGTGGATCACATACAAATAGTCGAGAGGTGGTAATAGACTTGCGATTGATCTGCCATTGACACTGTTTGCGAGTGATGTACTTGCTAGGTTTCAATGATTAGATATTTTCTGTCACGCCCCGAACCTTGGGCACGCACACATCCCTCGGCAGTCGACTAAAATGTGACATTCCCAGGATGCGTCGCTGACCCATTCGTTTTATGCACACATGGAAGCGAATTTAAACAGATAGATACCTTGACAACCATCAAGCACTGGGATAGTAAAATCATATGCCAACACCTTTTCACAAAACACACTTTATAAACATATCAGGTTCAATCTACAAGTTTATATATAGGAGTCTAGATCCAAAAAGAAGCTACCAAGCCAACTCTACCCCCGACCCTACCTACTCGGGATCCGGTCTACCACGACACCATTTGGGATGTCAATGTCCAAAGGATCAGCTGCCTCTACTCTGGACCCTTCAGCCTCGGGCCCCCAGTTCGCCATCTAAGGACCTGAAAAAGGGTTAACCACGACGGGGTGAGATAAAATCTCAGCGAGTCAACACCCTAAACCCCAACTAGGACGAGAATTCACTCAAAGTCAGCCTAAGCAGGCATCACACATAGACTTACCTCGTCTCAGCACCTCCCTGCACATTAGTTCATCACACATATCATATGCATATAGCAAACGCATTTCATAACTAGAACACATCATTTTCATATATCAGTCAATCACATGGGTCCCGATTATAAGATAAAACTGTTATGACACGTATCATTCCGTACTACACAATTTTGTCGCATAATCAAGCGCGGCTACCTCAATCACTCAAGCATGTTCCAGTTATTTACGACCCAACAGCGATGGCCAACTCAACAGTCGGCGGTCATTCAACATAATCGGGCAGGTTATGACCACACACACATCCATACTCGGCCAAGAACATCTTGCTTTGCATTCAAATGCCTCATTTTCAAATAATGGACTTGGCCAATTTTCTTCATATTAAAAATTGCCGATAAAATAATTGTGTGTGGCCACAAATTCAAATTGAACCAATAAACACGGTACTCTCCCAATTTCTAAGTCCACGATTTTATATAGTATAAAATATTCTTGTGTCAAAAACCGACACCCAGTATTTTTCTAATTAAATACCATAAAATCAATTTTTTGTAATAATAATCCATAACGACAATCAAACACTCAATTACACAAATAAGCAATCAATTTCACATATGGACACATCCACGACGATCAGCATAAAATTCTACAAATAAGCTATTCCGATACAATTTACACTAATTATAAATAATTAAATAAATTGTAATTAATTAAATAAATTGCAAATTATTTAAACTGAATCACTTAATTAATATAAATAAGCTAACCGAACTAACCTAATTGAGCTAACTAAACTAGTCTAACTACGCTAACTACATTAATCTAATTAAGCTAATTAACTAACCTAACTAACCACCTAACCAAACTATTTAATCTAACTATCCATTCTAACTAACTAGTTACACTAACTAAATTACACTAATCCTGATTAACCTTAAACTAATCCCCTTAAGTGCAATTAAATTCCTAATCCAAGATTAGGGCATTAACTCAACGAATTAGCAAGGCGACAGGTTCATGGAGACAGCAGCACGAAGACGGTGAAGACCCAAGCCTACGGCATCTCCAACGGAGGGCTGGACAGGGTTGAAAATAGCCTTACCTGCCCATGGCTTAAGGTGGTCAAGTTGGCTCTGCTCGATTTTGAGTTAAGCTGGTCGGCTCGGCTAAGGCGAAGCTAGGACTACGCGAACAGGCAGGGGCAGCAACTGAAGCTAGGACGGGCTGAGGCGATGCTCGGACGCTGGTTGGCACAAGGATGGCAGCACAGGACCAGACAGTGGAGACTGGCAAGCGAGGGACAACTGGAACGGGCTGGTTGAGGACTAGCATGGGCTCACTGGTTACGGCTGGTTACGAGGTTAGACTGAGGCAGACGGTTGGCAGGCGAAGGCGCTGGTTGAGCGGTGAGGGTGCAGCAACAGCAACAGAGAGGGGAAATGTAGAATGAAGAAGATGAAGTGAAGAAGAAAAAAGTGAGGATGAAGAAAGCAAAGGCTGCTCTGCAGGGGGGCTATCACATGGAGGAAGAAGGGAGGAGGACAAGGGCCAAGGAAGTCCACAAACTAGCCAATGAGGGAACAAGGCAAATATCCAAGCACTTGAGTGCCAAGCCACAAAGTCTTCAGCCCACAAAGTCCAAGCATCAACCAATGGCCAAGTTTCCCCATTTCAATTACCAAAAAAAAAAAAAAACCTTTTGGTGGCCTAATTACCACACCAAGCTGCCCATACGAATTTTCACCATTTCTTTTTGCCGATTTTGATTTTTTTCCGCAACTTTCCTGGCTCGACGGAAATTTCCCGAAAGATGAGATGAGGTCCTAAAAATAAATCATGACACGCTCGAACGTTCAATTCCCAAAATTGAATTCAATTTCGTGGTTAAAATCAATCAAACGCGATTTTAGTGCAATTTAACCTACCAGATAAATTTTAGGGATTTTATCGCGTTTAACCCGTGATTGATAATTTTCAATCCACATTTGTGTATCTCTGACTCATAGGCGACTCTCGGTTGTCGTAAAAACCTCAAGATTTTAATTACGGGCACCGAGTATAAAATCGATAGAAAACTGAGTTAGTGTCATTCGACGCAAATTTTGCAATCAAGAGGAATCACTCGCAATTCAATTACGTGATTCCGTTGAATCGACCTATATCCGATCACAAATCAATTATAACGGTGTCATATTGACCCTTGACAATTATCATGATCGAGCAGTCAATTTCTAATCAAATTCTCAAGTCCGTCGTGTTTATATCCCTTAATGGCTTCACCTGATAGATCAGTTAATTCGTGAGTGATCAACTTCGAGAAAAAGGGCCATAGGCGCGTCGACGAAAAGTCCAGTTTATATTATCGAGATAAGGTTGAAAATTCAGGATGTCACAACTCTTCTCCTCTTGTAAAAATTTCGTCCTCGAAATTTAAACCATTACAATTCTTCTTCAAAAAGGTAGGGGTATTGACGTCTCATCAATTCTTTGCTTTCCCATGTAGCTCCTTCTATTCTGTGGTGTTGCCAGATCACTTTAACCAAAGAGATCGTCTTGGTACGCAGCACGTACTCCTTTCGATCCACTATCTGAACCGGTCTCTCTACATACAACGCTCTTTCATCCACTTCTAATTCCTCAAAATTCAGCACATGGGTCGAGTCAGGCTCGTACTTCTTAAATATCGACACGTGGAAGACATCATGCACTTGCGCAAGTCTTGGCGGCAACGCAAGACGATACGCTAAAGTCCCTATTCGCTCCAGAATCTCAAAGGGACCGACGTACCTTGGACTTAACTTCCATTTCTTGCCGAAGCACGAAGTACTCCTCATTGGTGACACTTTAATAAATACGTGCTCACCAACTTGGAATTCTAATGGTCTTCGCCACTTATCTGCATAACTTTTCTAGCTACTCTAAGTGATCTTAAGTCTTTCTCGAATGACTTTGATGGCGTCCACTGACTGTTGAACCAACTTAGGGCCAGTGATCTTACGCTCTCCAACTTCGTCCCTACAGACTAGAGTTCTGCAAGCTCTGCCATACAACGCTTCAAATGGTGCCATCTGGATGCTCTGCTGATAACTGTTATTGTAGACGAACTCAACTAAATGAAGTTGTTCCTCCTAGCTTCCTTTGAAGTCTAGCACGCAAGCTCGCAGCATGTCCTCGAGGGCTTGGATCATCCTCTCAGACTGGCCATCAGTTTGCAGATGATAGGCCATATTGTATTGCAGCTTCATTCCCAAGGCAATCTGTAAACTTTTTCAAAAAGCGGCTGCGAACTTCAGGTCTCGATCTAATATGATCGTAACTGGAACTCCATGAAAACGAACTATTTTGCGCACATACAATTCAACATATATGTCCAATGCAAAATCCTTTCGTATGGCGATGAAGTGAGTTGACTTCATCAATATGTCGACTACAGCCCATATGGAATCATTACCTCTCTGACTCCTTGGTAATCCCATCATAAAATCCATTGTGATATGTGCCCACTTCCACTTGGGGATCTCCAGAGGTTGTAATAGTCCTCCAGGCTTATAATGCCGTGCTTTCACTTGTTGGCACACCAGACACTTGGTGACATATCTGGCGATATCCGCCTTCATACCGGTCCACCAATAATGTTGACGTAGATTCTGATACATTTTCGTACTATCTGGATGAATGCTATAACTACTATGATGACCTTCTGACAAGATTTCTTCCTTAAGCTTTGCATCGTCAGGTACACACAATCGTCCACGAAACTTTAATATTTCTTCCTCAGAAACTTGAAAGTCAGCATTTCTCTTTTTTGTATCTTCTTGCAGAATTTTCTGGATCTCAGGATCTGTCAACCGCAACATATTGATTCTTATCCGCACTTCTAGTTCAATTCTAAGGATGGCCATAAGATTTGAAATGTGGCCTACCTCAAATTTGAAAATCGAATCTCGAGCTCCTTCGAGTAGGATCCACTCCTGAACCATCATCTGCGCAATCGAAGACTTTCAACTCAACGCATCTGCAACGTTGTTGGATTTTCCGGGATGATATAGGATGTCGCAATCGTAGTCCTTGAGAAGTTCCATCCAACAACGCCATCTCATGTTTAACTCCTTCTGAGAGAATAAATACTTTAAATTATGATGGTCTGTAAAGATCTGAAACTTTTCTCCGCACAAGTAATGTCTCCAAATCTTCAGAGCGAAGATAATCGCTGCGAGTTTTAAGTCATGTGACAAATAATTCAACTTGTGAGACCTCAACTGACGGGACGCGTATGCAAAAACTCTCCCATGCTGCATCAAAACGTAACCCGGTCCTCTGAATGACGCATCATTATAGATCTCATATCCTCTAGGACCAGACAAAATCGTTAGCACGGGTGCGGTAGTTAGCTTCTGCTTAAGCTCTTGGAAACTATGCTCACACTTATCTGTCCGTACAAACTTCTCTTCCTTCTTTAGCAGTCAAGTTTAAGGCATGGCTATTGCAGAAAATCCTTCCATGAATCGTATGTAATAACTTGCCAATCTCAAGAAACTTCTAATCTCTGTCACTGTCGTCAGTCTTGGCCAGTTTATAACCGCTTTAATCTTAGTCGGGTCCACATAAATTCCTTCACAAGAAATCACGTGACCTAAGAAAGCTACACGAGTTAACCAAAACTCACACTTATTGAACTTGGCATACAATTCGTGATATCGCAGAGTCTGAAGCACTGTCCATAAATGTCTTCCGTGCTCTTCAGGACTTCTCGAGTACACCAGGATGTCGTCGATGAACACTATCACAAACTGATCCAAATATTCCTTGAACACATAATTCATCAAATCCATCAAAGCAGCTGGGGCGTTAGTTAAACCAAATAGCATTATGGTAAATTCATAATGGCCATAACGCGTACAAAAAGCTGTCTTCGATATGTCTTCCTTCTTGATCCTCAAATGATGATATCCTATCCTCAGGTCAATCTTGGAAAATAGCGACGCTCCCTGTAGCTGGTCAAACAGGTCATCAATCCTTGGTAACGGGTACTTATTCTTGATCGTCACTTGATTGAGTTGTCGATAGTCGATGCAAAGATACAACGAACCATCTTTCTTCCTCACAAACAAAACCGGTGCTCCCCAAGGTGATGCACTAAGACGTATAAATCATTTGTCTAACAACTCTTGCATCTACACCTTCAGTTCATTCAACTCTGACAACGCCATACGGTAAGGAGCCTTAGAGATTAGCTCCATCCCAAAGGCCAACTCAATCATGAACTCGATTTCCCTTTCTGGAGCAAACTGGGTAATTCTTCAAGAAACACATCAGAAAACTCTTATACCACGGCGATGTCCTCCATCTTCGACTCTTCAACTGTCGTATCCACAACAGTTGCCAAATAACCTTGGCAACCCACATCTAACAAACGGGTTGCCTCAAGCAACGAGATTAAGGTTATCGAGGGTCCTCCTCGACTTCCAATCAACTTGAAACTTTCACCCACTAACAGGTTAAACTGAATCAATTTATGATAACAATCTATAGTAGCTCGTTACTTGGTGAGCCAATCCATGCTAATGATCACATCAAAGTCAAACATGGCCAGCACAATTAAATATAACATTTCCTCTCGCTCACCAATAACTAACTCGCAACCAAGATATCCTATTGCAAACAACACCTTATCCTTTAACGAGGTAGATATACTAATAACTGCACCCAACGATTCTGTACTCAATCCTACCAACTTAACGTACTGCTCAGCAATAAATGAATGCATAGCTCCAAGGCCAAATAAAGCATAAGCAGCATGGTCGTTCAGTGAGATCATACCTATGACCACGTCTGGTGAGTCCTTTGCCTCTCGTTGGGTGACAGCATACACCCTTCCTTGGGCTAGAGGCCTGTTCATCATACCCTGCAATGTGTTTTATGGCGCACTTCCTCTATTATGTCCCATTGGCGGTAGCAGCGGCTGTGATCCTATCGGCTTGCACGAACAATCCCTGATCTGGTGGCCCAACTGGCCATATCCAAAACAAGTTCCCGTTCTAGTGAAACATGAGGCTGATCCATGCCATCTCCCGAAGAAACGACACACACCATTCTGGTTAGGTGCTGACTTTCCAATGCCACCCTTTCTATTGGGCGGAATAGGATATCTTCCTCCTATCATCGGTTTCTTCCCGCACCGATTGCCATCTCTATTTGATCCGAACCGCGGCCTAGATGTGGCGGCTCGTTCATTCAAATTTCTCTCGATCAACTGTGCCCTCTCATATAAGTCATTGTAATCCTTCAGATTCAACGGTACGAGCGAATCCTTAATCTCCGGTCTGAGGCCATCCCCAAACCTCCTTGCTCTGTCCACTGGATCCTCTATCAGTCTTGGTGCGTACTTGGACAGCTCGGCAAACTTAGCCTCATACTGGTCTACCGACATCAAACCCTGACGAAGACGCTAAAACTCTGCCATCTTTTACTCTCTGGCATAGACAAAAAAATACTTCCCATTAAATACTTCCACAAAAGCATTCCACATCGGGACCACGCCTTCGGGAAATACTCTTCCTCTGGTGGCCTCCCACCAGGTGCTGGCGTTCCCTTGCAGCTGGTAGATTGCTAAGACTACCTTGTCTTCCTCAGAGCATCTCAGTAGTGTGAAGACTTTCTTTAACTCGCGGATCCAGAGGGTTGCAGCCTTGGGATCGCTTGTTCTAGTGAACCTCGGTGGTTTCAGCTTCAGAAATTGCTCCACTAACTTGTGCATTGATCGCTCCCCGATCACATTCCCAGGTGGGACTTCATGTGACATCCCAGAAGCATCACATACTAAGCATAAGCAGAAATTACATGGATTATCATCTTACAGGACTTATTGATTTCAAAGATGTTTGACTAGCGTCCACCAATGAAGGTTAGCATGTATAACATGAATAATTTTAAAGTCTAAATTTTATACAACAAGGTTATCTGTGTAATAGTCCTGTTAACTAACATTAGATAATCCAATCAGGATTATATATAAAGATCATGAGAAGCTCCATTACCTTCCTATTAAGATAATTCGGGCTTACAAAAATCAACCTGGACTACTTACAAGTTTTTCGCCAATTTACATCATACTTACAAGTTCAAAAGTAAAGGCGTAAGTAAATGCTTGAGTAAAGGCGTAAGTAAACACTTACAAGTTCAAAAGTAAAGGTGTAAGTAAATGCTTGAGTAAAGGCGTAAGTAAATACTTACAAGTTCAAAAGTAAAGGCGTAAGTAAATGTTGTAAATCTTATCTAGTCTGAATGCATCTTATCTAGTCTGAATGCATCAAGACTTCCATGTAGTGCATCAAGACTTCCAATGAGATCCTCAAATAGACCATAGCTCTGATACCACCCGCTATGACATTACATGGAAGCATTTAGTATGTATAGAATGATCTTGGAAGTCATGAGTTTGAGTGGTCATATGAGACATGAAATTACTTGTGGTTTATATGTCGGAATAATAGGTTTAATCGATGATGGTCAACTTTTAATTTTTGGTAATGATCTCAGTTTGAAAAGGTTCTTTGGAATTAGTAGATAATTGTGGTTATACCCTTTCCAAGGTGAAATGGTGAAAGTTCAAGTTGTGGATTTGATGAGTGATTAGTCCAAGTGAATGTGGCATCCCAAAATTCATGGCAACCTCCAGATACATTAAGGCCTATGAATAGGTGATGGAAGTACCATCAAGTTGTACTGTAGTCATTTGATCCATGATTTGCAATAAGATTTAAGGCCAAGCTTTTAATGGATAATTATTTAATAAGAAAGAAAATTCTATTATTGGTCATGTGTTTTATAAGTTGGAATTTATTGATTTATGATTTCAAGTTTTATGGCCAAGTGAATAAGAGAAATTAAGTATTTATATGATGGGTAATTAGGTGATGATTAAAAGGAAAAATTAGAAGAGTGGGTTGAATTTTATATGCCCAAGATCAGCCCCATCATTCGGCCCTTTTGGCCTGGACTACGAAGCTCAAAGGAAAGGAGCTGCCGTCGACCAAGGGGGAGGAGGCCCGACCCATGAAGCCCGTAGGGCTATCGATGAAGGAGGGGCGGCCCATGAGAGGCCCATCCTCTTGCATGGCAATTACCAAGTGTCACCTGCATGCAAAGAAATGATTACATGCTAATCATGAGGGGGAAGAAAGAAGAGGGGGGCGGATTAAGCGAGGAAAGGGAGAGAAAGAGAGGCGTGTCGCACGAAGAGAAAGGGGGAAAGAGAGAGAGAATTACCGTCCGAGAGAGGGAGAGCGAGCGTGCAAGAGAAGAAGAGGAAGAAGGAGGAGTTCATTCGCCGCCTAGTCGCCGCCATTCGTTCACCGCCTTGCCCGCCGTTTGTCGCTGTATTTGTGCTCAGATTTGAGGCAAGTAGAGTCCAAAATCCTACCATTTGCTTGCTGTGATATTTGTTGTAAGGGATGGTTAACTTTGGTTGTGGTAGAAGTGAAGAAATTCAAAACTCTAGGGAAAAATATGGTAGCCTTGCATTCTGTTTTCTAGGAAGGCGGTCCAACCTTTGATGAAATTGTGAGCTGCATGCAACTTTTTGTTGGAATATTATTTCGACTCCTTGATGAAAGTTGTAGATAACTTCTTGGAGAGTCACATATCAAAATTTCAGAAGAAATGAACAAGTATAGACCGGTGGGACTATTTTTCTTTGAAGAAGTCAGATCTGGAAATCGTAATGCTGACCTAGTATAATTCTATGAATTTTATAAAATTTTCCGGTTGAAATTTGATCTTGTACTCTGAATGAAAGTTGAATATGACATGTTAAGGAGTAACATACTAAAATTTTAGAGGAAATGGATGATTTTAGGTTGGTGAAATGATTTTATTTGAAATGGTCAGATCTTGGAATTTTTGCCGAGGGTTAGAGACAGTTACGGTGATTATAGTTTTTAATATATTACAAATATGATTTCTAGTTCTACATGAAATATTTACTTCTGGACCTTTTCCATAACATTTAAAAATTTCAGAATTTTTGGAGTTGATTTAGGATTTTTACCGAAATTGTGAATGAAACTGTGTATGGCAATATTCCGAAATTTTAAGGATTGTGATTCGTGGATTGTATTGATTTGTGTGATGTTCTTTTGATATGGTGTTCTTGACAGAATACTTTCCTCTAGATCTTTTATATAACATGCCAAATTTTTAGAATTTAATAAAGCTGTTTACTAATTTTTCAAGAATTATGACCAAAGGAGTGCAATCTGTTTTCATTCGAAATTTGCTGTATTTTAAAAAATAAATGAAATTGTTCCACATGATAGAATGTCTTGAGCGGTTGATTATGCTGCATATGTAGTGATATATGGCATGTTATAAGACATCAAAAGCTGGTTGAGACCTTTGATATTGTTGCATCTAATACCATGTTGAAATTGTGATAAATGTGTGAATATAAATTAAGATAATAACAAGACCGTCGGAGGTGTGAGCCGACGATGCCCCGGGAGTATTGGGATGCCCGAAGTGTGTGTGCCGGATGCCCGGAGTGTGTGTGTCGGATGTCCTCGGGAGTTTCGGAATGCTCGGAGGTGTGTGCCGGAAGCCTCGGAGGTGTGTGCCGGGGGGATACCTCGTGATGCTAGTTGGGGTACGAGATGCCCGGAATGTGTGTGCCAGAGGTTCCTCACGATGTCAAGTTTGATGTGAGCGATAAATTGAGGGATGCAAACATTGGTCCTTGGAAAGAAAAATGATGTGATCTAATTGAAAGATAAAGATCGAGAATTGAATCATGTGCATGGGATGAACCTCATGGGAATACAAGCCTGGAGTGCATGATGATATGTGCACGTTGCATGATGATATATGCATGGCTGCTTGATGATATAGGTACAAGTTGCATGATGATATATGCATGGGTGCAAAGTGAGATATGCTTGAATGCATGAATGATATATGATTTATTCATGATACCTTGATTGTTCTATTTGATGCACTGTGTAGTTTGGCGGATCTTTACTACTGAGTGGCTGTACTCACCCCTTTTGGGGATTAACATTTCAGATTAGAAATATGCCTCTTTCACCAGTTGTGCGTGGTACCTTCTATGGCATACCTACTGACGTTAAGGTGGAGTGCACCGAGCATTCCTGTATTAGTATACCTGATCTAGAGTATGTCCAAGTCCGAGTATTGGTGATGTACGACGTGGGTTCAGCTGATGGCCCTATTATCCAAGAGTTTTTGTCCATTCATGTTCGACGCAATGGGGTGATGCTAGGAATGCTACCGCCACCGCCGCCCGATGCACCAGGTTGGGTGTGATGGCATGTATGACTAGTGGGAGCTGACGTTTTCTTTTTGGGGATAGCCGACGCTTGTCGATTGAGGGATGTACATGTTTCTTATAAGGTTGAGTTCTCTTTTGGGTTATAGCCAAGTATAGTTAAAAATCTTGGCCTTTTTGTTATATCAACCCGAAATATCCATCGTGAAAATATAAATAAAAGTAAATCGGTTTTGTCTTTTCTTCTGGTGCGTAGTTGGTGTGCATTGCATTATGATTATTGAAGTGAGAAATGGTGAGATACGTTTATGCTTCCGCTGATGAACTACGCTGGGACCTTTACAAAAAAAAAAAAAAAAAAAAAAAAAAAAAAAAAAAAAACGGAAAAGTATTCTATTGATCAACCCCTATGAACTATGGTTTCACTTAAATTAAAAAGTTACCTTACTGGTATGTAGTAGGATGAGTGACAAGTACCTGTGGTGACCCTAACGGATTGGGGGCCGTCGAGGGGTGCCACAGTGAAGATCCTTTAGGGTGAGACATGAGATATACTCGATGGAAATTAGACAAGTTCTTATCTTGGTGGATTGTCGATCTTTGAATTGAATAAGTCTTGGTGGACTATCGATATTTGAACCGAATGAATGGTGCTGTATTTTAGGCTTGAATCCATGTTGCAGTGAATGTGTAGTGAATGTTTTTGTTGGACTGAACAAGATGAGTTATTAATGGTGTCGATTTTTATGGTTCTAGGCTTGAATTGGTAGTGGCAAAGGTATAGGAATAATTCAGCTAAATGGTATGTTTGATTGAGCCGAGAGGTAGAATTCTTCAAATTTGAATTTGATTGTTGGTTGCACTTAGGATAGAGCTTGAAATTATACAAAGGATCAAATTATAAAACCCTCCACTAGTACCACTAATGGAATGGAATGAAGGTGGAACAACGCAAACCCATAGACTGTTGAGACCATTGGATGTACCAGAGTGGAAATGGGATCATGTGACGATGGATTTCGTGCAAGGATTACCAAGGACATCAAGTGGTGACGACTCTATCTAGGTGATAGTAGATCGCTTGACTACTACCCATTTTCTAGCAGTCCGCATAGATTATCCGATGGATAAATATGCTGAGATATATGTAAGCCAGGCAATACGCTTACATGGTGTTCCTATAACTATCACGTCAGATCGAGATTCAAGATTTACTTCAAAACCTTTGGCGAAGTCTTCAAACCGCCTTAGGGACTAAAGCTCTAGTTTAGTACCGCTTTTCATCCACAGACGGATGGACAAACAGAGAAAGTAATCCAAACACTAGAGGACATGTTGAGAGCTTGCGTCATTGATTTTAAAGGAAGTTGGGATGAAAAGTTAAACTTGGTGAAATTTGTCTATAACAATAGTTTTCAGAAAAGTATAGGCATGGCTCCCTATGAAGCATTGTATGGGAGGAAATATAAGACCCCTGTCTATTGGGATGAAGTAGGTGAAAGAAAACTGACAAGACCTAAACTGGTACAAGTTACCATAGAGGCTGTAGAGATCATCAAGAAAGGACTTAAAATGGCCCAAAGTTGACAGAAAAGCTACGCAGGTACGCATAGAAGACCCTTGGAATTTAACGTGGGAGACCACATATTCCTTAAGGTATCCTTGATGAAAGGAATATCACGATTCGGGATGAAGGACAAGTTGAGCCTAAATTTGTTGGACCTTTGAGATACTTGAAAGGATAGGAGATGTAGCTTATCGGCTAGCATTGCCTCCTAAGTTAGAAAATCTATATGATGTATTCCATGTGTCGATGCTGAGGAAGTATCAGCCTAACCTTGGACACATACTCGATCATGAAGCCATCAAAGTGGATGAGCAAGTAAGGTACATTGAAGAGCCAATCCAAGTACCGGATCGAAAGGAGCAAGTCCTTCAGACAAAGAAAATTCCACTAGTTAAGGTATTATGGTGATATCATGATATGGAAGAGGCCACATGGGAAAGTGAAAAAGAAATGAGGCAAAGATACCCTCATCTATTTAAGGAGATATAAGTGACATCCAATTTCGAGGACGAAATTCTCTAAGGAGGGGAGAATTGTGGCATCCGGAAATTTTCACAATCCTCGGTTATGCGACAATTCGTGACTGATCGACGGGAGTATTGTCGGACTGTATCATTAGTATTATTTACGAACATCATTTTGATATTATCATCGGACCGTTATGCCTCATTTAGAAATAGTTTGATTGTCGAATGAGTTATAGCCTTGTCCCTAAATACTATCACCAATAAGACTGAGGTTTGTGCCATAAGATGCAGATATTTTCTATATTTATTTTGGCCATTTAATTATGTACCCTACTAATCGAACCCCCAGTACATTGTTGCAACCTTGTGTGGTCATGGAAGTAGTTATTTTCAGCACTTACACATGCTGAAATTAAGAGTCGAATTTTGGAGAGAATGAAATTCTCCTTGAATGGCCATGCGAACAATTCCACCAACGGCCACAAATTCCTACCATGTAATGATAGAAAAGATTCGGCCACCATGCAACACATGTGCCCGTCGAGTGAGGAGTCAACTATGAAAGGAGTTTGTTGACCAAGAGCCACGTAGCTCTTCCTTCGGTGGACAGCAACAAGGAGGAGTACGGTTGCTGAGGACACGTTCCTTGCATGAAGAAGCAAGGTGTCGAGCGGCTAAGAGGAAGAATTTAAATTTGCTGGACACTATAATCCAGCTGCCACTCACCTAATCAACCACCGAAAACCCTCTCTTTGTTGACTGGTTTTTAGCAAAACCAGTGACCATTGTGCTCGTAACAGAGAGAAAGAGAGAGTTCAGCGAGTAAGAGAGAGACAGAATAGAGGGCGCGCGCGAGAGAGAACAGCAAAGGAAGAGGGAAAGGACTGCCCCTCCATTCGTGCGCTACCGATACCGTTCGTCTTTGCCGACGTGGGGCCGCAACCATCCTGTTTTGCTGCCGTTGAGTCGTAGGATCTAAGGCAAGTTGAAGTCTATTAATCTATGTTGTGTAATGCTGTTGCTGTCTTAGGAAGTGTATTGATAGGCTGGATTTGTTGGATTTCGATGTTGAGTGATGGTTTATTGAGCAATCGAGACTGCTTTGAGGTTGAAGGATTGATGAAATGTTTGGATTTCTCAGGCATGAGTTTGATTTCTTTGAATTTCAACCAAAACAGATTTTTGGTGACTATAAAATCTTGAGGAATTCGGCCATTGTTTTTGGTTTTGGAAAAGAAAACTTCCTGACTTGTGTTTGAAACTCTACTTACTATAGCGCCAGCTTTAAATGATTTAAAAACCGTTCGGTGCTTTACAAACTTTCAAGTTTTGTATTGATTTGTCCAAACCAGTGTTGGTCGGGTTGATATTTCGGCTTACTAAATGATGTTCAAATTTAGTTGTCACTTTCGAATAAAGTTTAGCAATGAATTGATGTGGAAAAACCTCCTGACCCTCACTGGAAGTTTTGTATAAACCGAGGCGCCGTTCATCAACGTTTCAAAAGAAAAGAAAAGGTCTTGGCGCTCTCGAAATCTCGAACTTTGATGTGGACTTATTATAAAATCATGAAGTCAGGAGTGGGGTTTAAACTTACCAATGTGCCGAATTCAAGTTGTTTGTTTTGATAACTCTTTTCAATTTTGGACAAAGGTTGCAAGCATGGTTTAAGAAATTGCATATGATTTTGAAATGCATTTGGAGATTAGCCGTGGGAGTGGACCTACAGGCTTTTCTGTTTTCATTGCTGAGTTTCGTTCATTGGTAATTCGAAAATGCTTTGGTATATGATTTCAAAATCTGTCATTGTTGTTTTGAAAATGGTTTGGCACTGAAATGACTTGGTTGATATACCATGGCTGAGATTTCAATGAAAACTCATGGGATTTCTAATGGCTTTGCAATGAAAGTGTTTTGGTATTGAAATAAATTAAGATGTTAATTGTTACCGTTGGACTCTCGAGTCAACGATGCCCCAGGAGTGGGGATGCCCAAAAGTTCGAATGAATCGATGCTCTTTAGATGTCTGGTTGTATTATGAATACATGTCCAAAGGTTTCCCCGGGAGTGTCAAGATGCTCAGTGGTATATCAGTACGTAATTCCGGGAGAGGCCCGGTGGTATGTCGATACGTAATTCTGGAAGGTAGGGGTAACCATTTTCATGGCGAGCCCCGACGATTCCTCGTGATGCCAGGTGGGATGCGAAATGCCCGGAGATGTGTGCTGGAGGCTTTCGCAACGCCAGGTTAGGTGCGAAATCCCAGAAGGACGCAAACATTGGTCCTCTGGAGGGTAAAACCTTTTGAATGTTAAAACTGATGGTTCTACTAAGTGTGTGTGTGGTCTGGTTATAGGACTAAATTGTATGGCATGAAATGGGACGTGTCATAACAGTTTGGCCCTATAATTGGGACTTGTGTGACTGAAATGATACATTCTGGTTTCGAAACTGCTTTGCCATTGCTTTTCAAAAGTTTTATTGATCTGATGCACACTCACTCTTCGATTTCCTGTTTTATCTATCTTTGCATGGACTTAGATTGTGATTGCTTGCATAGTATAGCTTGGTAGATCTTCAACTGCTGGGTGGTTGTACTCACCCCGTTTGGGGACTAACATTTCAGAATAGATTAGATGCCTCTGTTGTCACCGCCACCAGCAAATGGACCGAATGGTTGGATATGACCGCGGGGAGGAGGACAACAAAGGAATGAACTTTTGGACGCCAACACTAATCGATGGACTTTAAGTATACAACTGTTAGAAAAGATGTCAGTCATCTTTTGAAGTATAGCCGAGTATAGAAAACCTTGGCATTTTGATGTACCGACTAATGATGTCCATCACGTTATGTAAATAAAAGTGTTCGGATTTTACTTATAAATGTGTTTAGTTGGTGTGCATCGTTTTCTGAATATAGGGAAGGGAGTTGTTGGATACACTTTCGCCATATAAATTACGCAGGGACCGATCTAAAAGATGTAAACCCCCAGGATTTATGAATTATAATGAAATTCCTTGATATCGGAGTATTATATTATCAGGTCAAGTGAAAAGGTAAGTGAACTATGGCGACCCTAACGGTTTGGGGGCTGTTTGTGGGGTGCCACAAGAAAATTGCAAGTATATTAAACTATATACATGCTACCATTGAAACAAGCTCTACATAACATATATGACATCATTTTCATACAAGCTAACTACTATATTTCCTAAAATATAAGAAAATACAAGCTAAAAATAAATAAACTATGCATTTATACCCTAAAAATATGCATACTTAGGGTTCCGTACACAATTTTATACATTTATCAAACTCAAAACTAAAAAATAATTATACCACAATGTAGAGCACATCTATATGAACCAAACGCCGCTGACCACGCTCCAATCCGATGTCTCACGCGCCCACACGCACTGCCTAAGTGTGCAGCGCGTGTGGCGCACATGCCAGTGAGCCTAAAGGGCTCCTGGCCGATCCGACCAATCCGACTGGTCCAACCAGTGATCGGTCCGACCGGTTTGACCGTCGGATCAATCAACCGATCCGACCCGTTGACCGATCAACAGTCGGGTCTCCGATCGGGCCTCAGGTTGGGTCACAAGTGGTCGCCGACCAGCGACCGACCGGCCGGCCAACTGCCACCGGCGATGACGTCATCAATGACGTCATCTAGCAGTTACCAACCATTGGATAACGTCACAATGACGTCAACATGCATCGATTCGCCAACGCGCGCGACATTCATGTGCTGGGCATGCCCAGTGCGTCTGGTGCATGGCACCCACACGCAGGGACTTCTGGCCGCGTGTGTGGGCACGTCTAGTGTCTTCCAACGACGCTCGACCTACCGTTGGACTCATCTCGACAAGTTTTTTCACCCTGTACATTTGAAAATTGATTTTGGCCGAAAAAATATTCCAAAAAATAGCCAAAACCGCACAAGTGTACATGGCCCTGAACCATTTCTTCGCTTCGGTTCGTTTTCGATGAGTCAGATTGCAATACCGAGCAATAAACATCCAAACAATGTAGAATTCAATCTCTTGATCTCAATATCAAGTAGTAAACGAGAAAATTCGATGAAAATAAGGCAGAAATCACGATCGGACTCTAATACCAATGTAGGGATGAAGTTGGCGGAAGACGACTTACCTCTATCCGATGCGCAAACAATAATTTGCCCCGAAACGATCGTTGAATTACGGATGAATCACGAACAAAAATGCTTCACGTTGGTCTAAATGCAATCACAAGGAAAACTTTCCACAACGTAAATGCCAATTGTTCTTGTAAAAGAGAAATGGAACGCCTTCTTTTTTTTTTTATGGAAATGGGACAAAAAATGGAGAGGAATTTCCGAGTGTAGGTTCTGCCAACCGTATCAACGGTTGTCTTCAAGAGTCTTTTATATAACTCCCTCATACCCTTTCAAAATGTGTCTTTCCATCGTAGCATATCAAGACAAAACAGTGCGTTCTAATCGCACCCCATCATGGACTTACTAATTAAATACAACAATTTTGTTTCAAATAATGATCTAGAGTGGTCATATTAATTTCAAAAAAAAGGAATAAAGTAAAAAAGATGCCTCAAATTGACAATTCAAGATAATTTGTGGTGAGTTAAATTATTTTTTCATGATAATTGGGTGATACCCGAGGCATTTATGGGTAGTAGGAAAGACAATGATTTACAATGACGTGCTCTCATAGAAACAACAAATGAGTGTCAAAACAAAGATGTCAATATAAAAGTTAAGTTAACCACTAGGGTTTGCCTCAATGGCCACCCTTCCAACTTGGAAGGGAGAGGTGGGGGATTCGAATCCCCATCTTCTTAGGGGGTTAGAATGGGGACAATTTAGTTTTAGGAGTGGGTTTCGACTTTCACGCCCTACAAGGAGGTAAGATAAAAGTTTAAGAGTGAGTGTTAAAGTAGAAATAGAGTATGATCTATCAAAAAAATAATATAAAGGTTAAGTTTTTAACAAAATGATTGACTTCATGTTTTACGTTTTTATTAATTAAAAATTATAGTGTTTTTATTGCTAGCAACATGCGTGAACCTTGTCACGTGTAAAGAATTTAAAAGAGACGTATAATAATTTATCTAAATGAGAGAAATTGAATAGGAAATTTTTTTTTTAAAATGATACTTTTGGCATTTTGTTTTGCTCAGAAACGAAGGCTTTTGTATAAAAGTGAAGGCTTCCTTGGAAACAGTGCAACGTCCCGTCGGGTAGTTCTCCCCATCCATCAGCGCCAGTTTTGCCATCATACCGTCCGTCAATTGGGTAGGATGTCACTCCAGTGGAATCCATCGCGATTAATTCGCAAGATCTCTGCATGTTCTATCCACAAACCTCAACTCGACTTTCATTAATATAATGATTTAATTAAATAAAAATTAATATCACGAAATACACTTAAAATAAATTTATCTTAAATTAATTTTTTTATCATAAAAAACATTAAATTGATACACATATAATCAATTTACTCTAAATTATTTTTTTGACAACTAAAAATCCTAGATTAGCATATTTGTCACTCTCCTTTAAATTGAATTAATACTACAAAACCTCAAATTAGTACATCCATCCATCAATTACCCACAATCATTTGACAGTAAAATTTAATAGAAATTAATATAAGGTAAATTAGTTATAAGTGTGCCGTTTATGATTTTTTGTGATAAAAAAATCAATTTTCGATAAATTTATTATAATGTAACAATTTGGAATTTTTGTGATGTTAATATACTGGTGTTGAATTTTTCATGATATCAATCTATTAAACAATATTTTTTGACAAGGAGAATAGTCCTTGCTTTTTTTTACCAATAACTTCACGAAAGATCTCATAGACCTTCTCTTTTTAGAAATATAAGAAATCAAAAAAATAATCGTTTGCTCAACTTAAAAACACATGATTTCATGATGCATCAAGTTTTTAATTTACAAAATTGATGACTAAAGTTATATTACTTAGAAATATTTTTCATGTATTACCATAGGGATTAGTAAAACCAGTTCAAGTTTTTACGTCGATTTAATGACTCTTAATTTTTCACCCATTTTCTAACGAGGGATATTGAAATGAGGATTTTCAGAAGAAACATAATGAGATGTTTGAATGGTCTCACGCCATGGGGAAAGAGGAAATTCATAATGAGAAGACTTGTCGCCGCTGCTACACTGACCAAAGAAGAAAAATGAGCTTATCTGCTTTCCTTTCTTTTTATACTTTTCTCCTTTTGCTTTTGTTTAGCTTTTTCCAAGACACCGACGTAGGTACTGCCCCTTCTACGTTACTTTTTCCATCTTCAAAACATGATAGAAAGTACAAATCTTTTATTGAGGATTTTGCTCTTCCCTCTACCGCAACAGATAAACAGTGGTCACCTATCACATCCACTCGTCTGGTACAATCAGCAAGACCTGTCCTTTTAATTAGAAAAAAAAAAGTTTTGCTTTTTTCCAGTTTTTAATGCTACCCCACATTACAGATTAGTTTTTTTTTTTGGTGAAGGTTACATTACAGATTAGTTTAGCAGTGAAAAATAGAATATACTCACTCACCACTTTTATGAATGGAGTCTTGCATCATCAATTTTTATTTTTTCAATCTCCATCGCCTCACTCTTTTCGCCTTTCCTGCTTTATATTTAAACATAACTTACTCTGCACAAGCATTTTTCTGTTTTCTATTTCTGAGCAGCATTTTTTTTTATATTCTTTTCAGACCTTACTGAAACTCTGCATCAATTTGGTCGAGCCTCCAGAGACACTTCTCATCAATCAACCGTGCGTCCCAGAAGCTTTGATGGAAACTGCACAATTGTTAACAAAAGAGAACGAAAGAAAATGAGAGTGAAAGAGAGAAATTCACGAGCCGAGGGATGGAACATGACAAGAGAAGGCCATGCTGAGCGATGATCGTGCCTTTGACCGTGCAAAGAGAGATTCTGATGTTCTTCTTCCGTGATGGAAAAGGAACCTCAATTCAGTACATGTATTAAACGAAAGGAAATCCCACACTGTTTGTACACATGCCTAACCTCAGTCCAGTACATGCGAAAACTATGAACCCTTAACCAAATATAGAAAAGGCCAGAGTTCAATTTTCTCTAGTTAATGCACTAATTATGTGATGTAACGCACCGTTTATAAACCTCAGGGCAAGCGACCCTTACTCAGGCTGAAGCGAGGGCGGGCGACTCTCACCCAGGGTCCTAGATCTGGGAGAGGGTCGCTGCCTTCTCTTATCTCTGGTGAGGGTTACCAGCCCTTGCTTAGGTGCTACATCACTAGCGGTGGGGTGGCAGCCATAGGGAGGAGCGGAGCTTGCCTTCCGTGCGTGTTTATTTTTTTATTCTTTGAAGTTTTAATTTTTTGGAAGGAAAAAAAGGAAGAAAAAAGGAAAAAAAATTAAAAGACGAAATTGTTCTTCATTAGACAATGAGTTCAAGCCTTTTAAGAAATTGATATGGCCACTTTAGATCTCTATTTAAAACAAATTCATTTGAGGTCCTTATTTGAGAAAATAAAGGCACTTAAGTCTCTTATTTGAAATTTTTTCCTTTGAAAATTCTAAAATTCAATTGTACCTTTGGGCCTGAATGGTAACATTTCTACTATTTAATTTTTGTTGTTTTATTCCCCGAAATAGAAAAAAAAAACATAAATCCGTTTGGTAAAATTAACTAATCTTTATATTCCTCGGAAATATAAAAGTAGGTGGGGAATAGATTTAGAATAAAAATAAGAAGTATAAAAAAGTAATTTCTTGTTCTTAAGAACAATTTCTATAAGAATAATTTCTAGAAATAAGTTATTTTCTTTTCTTTTTTTTTTCTTCTTCTTCCTTACCGTTCGCCACCCCTCCTCAATCCATCGCCAGCCAATCACCGCCATCGATAGTCACCCCCATCACTATGACAAATTATATTTGAATCTATATGTCGAATTTTGTATATTGTAATACTCTTGATTAAAATGGGTGTTCTGTCAAATTTGTTAAATTAATGTTTTGAGTTTAAATTCGGATGATAATTTATTATGCCGAATTTTGTTGATAAATATTTCCCAAGTAGAAGAAATTCGCTAGACTCGTAAAGGATTACGAAACAGGAAATAAATAAATTAAAGTAAAAGTAAAAGAAAAGGCTACGAAGGAAGAAGCGTGGGACGCTACTTCGTAGAACCAAAGAGGAAAGGTGGGGCCCAAGGTCAAACTTTTGACCTTGGGCACACCCACGTATAAAACAGATTTTTGTCTTTTGCAGGGCTTCTTTAGTCCAGTGAGAAGCCGCTGAGTTCCATGCACGTGAAGTGTGCCGCATTTCTTTTATTTACGGTGGGGCCCAAAGTTTGGGGCACACGTATAAAAAGAAAAGAAAACCCTACGTACGAAGCTGCACGTCCGCCGAAACCTACGTAGAGCTGGACGTTCACGCTGCTTAGGAAAGAACCGCAAGTTTTCTTTGAAGCCAAGCGAAGATTGAACGCGTGGTAAATTTTGTGTTTATTTCAAAGTGAGTTGTTTATTTATAAATACTTTGAATTTAGGGTTAAATTTAGGTATAAGAAACACATGGCGTAAGTAATTGTAAATTTTGTGAATGGGCCTAGACTTAGACCAGGGAAGGAGAGTAAATTTCCTGCAGGTATGATCCCTCATTGGGCGAACATCTCCCGTTCAAGCCCTTTGGACAAACCTCTTAAAACCACTCAGCCCTTTAGTTCGAGCTGCAAAAACACTCGGAGGATCTTGCCAGACAGAGACGTTTCTAATCTACCCAAGCTGCATTTCTTGAAGGATCATACTAGGCTAGAGAAGAAGAGGAATTTTAGAAAGCCATAGAGAGAAATTCACAAAGCACACACTTTACTTCAAGGGACTCTGCCCCAAACGATACAACAACCAAGCCTTAAATAGGCAAATAAAGGTAGACAATGACACACAGGGACCAACTCACGGGTCCAGAAACAAACAGAGACGCCTAAAGCCTTCGGGAGGGAATTATTCGCACACTATGAATGAATCGCACCGTGAGAACGGTACTTTCCCTAGCCTAGTGCTACAAAAAAGTGAACGATCTTTGCTACGGTGAAAATGTACGGACTCAACGGTCTCGTCCGTCGTCGCGGCATTGTAGCTACATACCGAATCGTCATCTCGAGCTGTCTTCTAGGAGGTGTGCTTCATACTTCGGAGAGCTTCAAGATCTTGAGGTGAAAGGATCTGATTCAGCCTTTGGGATGAAGATGCTTCATGAGCCCAATGGATGCTTCTTCCGCACGCCCAGTCCGTGTTTTCGTCGGCGGTGTTGTCGGAAAAGCTTCGGCCGCGGCCGCTTTGAGGGTTGTGCATAGTAGGATGTATCCATCTCTGTTGGGATGATGACGAAGGTTCCCGGTCGTAGGGATTAAGGGACGAGGACCTCCAAAGCGTGCATAGGGGTCTTGAGTAGACTGGACAATGTCATCTTCACTTGTCATCTCATGCTCCTGGGACGATGCGGCTTGTCCGTACCGGGTTGAGTGCTTCCTTAGCCTCTGGTGCTAGGTCATAATGATCCCACGTAGCGGGTGCATTATTCCAGACATCTTCGGGAATGGTCTTGTTTTCCTGGCATAGGATTCTTTGGAGTTCTCGATACTCGTTTTCATAGAATCTGACAGATCTTGGATAAGATTTATAGATTCGAGCTTCACGGCTGTTCAAGTGGGGTTTATAGGATGTTGTTCCTTTTTCAAGTGGTCTATCCAAAATACTACCATTATTTCGCAAAAATTCCATGGACGTCGAAAAACAGGACGGTGTGAACCTCGGGATTTGGTGTCATGGTTCTTAGTTCTCTTTCCGGTCTTGTCGCCAACATGTAGGATGATAGAACCAATTTAGAAAATCTAAAAGGTTTCTATCACATTCTTTTTCAATGTTTCTTCCAAGCATGAATATCCTTGTGAGGTTAGCAATGAATCTTCCGGTAGGGATTTCAATGGCTATTAAGTACTTATTGGTTAAGTACCATAACGTTTTTGAGCTGATCGGGAAATCATCTTCCTTCCGGATAAGAGGATGAATGAAAGGATAATTCAAATTTAACCCAAAAGGATAAAGAATCGAACCTCCATTGAACTGAATAGGTCGTGTGCGATTGCCACATGAGATTTTCCAAGTTCTCGAAGACTCGTCGTTCGATTTGCTGAATAATTTCTTCGGGATATTTCCAGCTTGGCAAATCTTTGATTTTCTCAATCTTGTATTTGACGCCATGATTGAGCATATGGAACGCAGGTCTCTTGATATACATGTTGATTTCGGCTTGTGCTTTAGGTCTTGACAAAAGTCAACAAGCACATTCTTTTTCCGGGGAATGTGTTTGGTTTCAAAAGAGTACTTTGAAAACCATTCGGACCATCGAAGCGGTTGAGGGTTAGGAATCGTTTTCGTTTAAACTTGGTCATCGAGGAAAAGATGCCATGTCTAATTCTACCAAGAAGTGATGGCCAATGAGATGAAATTCAAACTTCTTGATTCCATTTTTTACTGCTAGGATTTCTTTAAAAGTGGAATGGTAATGCATTTCGGCTTGGGAAAACTTTCCACTTTTATGAGCACAAAGGAGTCTCTTACCATCGATTTCTTCAAATAGAACAGCTGCCCAGTATTCATCACCGGCGTCGGTTTGAAGAATTCTTTTTACTGTCGATGGTATTTGAAGTGGTGGGAGATTCTGCATAATCTCCTTAAGCTCAGCAACTGCTTTAGTTTGAGTTTTTCCCCAAGGTGGGGAATTCTTTTTCAGCATGGATTGCAAAGGACTCAAAAGCTTTGCAATATTGGGGACAAAATCTCTGAGATAGTTGATTATCCCCAGAAATTGCTGAACTTGTTTTGTTGTGAAGTTATCTTCAGGAAACTTCAATAATTCTTGAGCAATATGTGGCCCTGGATAGTATGTACCTTTGTTGAGGTGCATACCAAGAAATTCAATTTCTGTCTGGGCGATATTCATTTTCCTTTGAGAAAGCATAATTCCATGTTGCTTTACAATTTCCGCAAATTTCTCAAGGAGTTGACAATGGCTCTG
Source organism: Eucalyptus paniculata subsp. matutina (assembly GCA_017140255.1). Classification (NCBI taxonomy): domain Eukaryota; kingdom Viridiplantae; phylum Streptophyta; class Magnoliopsida; order Myrtales; family Myrtaceae; genus Eucalyptus; species Eucalyptus paniculata. Next base: position 5,259,087 of record CM029439.1, on the reverse strand, counting down.
TTCATCGGGGCTATAGAGCGAATATCGTCGATGTATATGGCCGCACTTGCCAAGATTGGCTGGAAAATACGACACATAGCCTTTTGGAAAAGGGATGGTGCTACTTTTAGACCAAAAGGAAGAACTTTCCACTTTGGAAGTGCTGATTCGGAATACGTAATCTGTCTTGGATCTGTCTTCGGATGAATACCCAATTGCCAAAATCCGACTTTTAGGTCGAATTTGGAATAAATGTGGGCTTTGGTTAAACCAGAAAAGAGAAAATCTCTCGGATGGTAAAGGGAATTTGTCATCTTGGAGAAAGAGGTTGAGGGGTTGATAATTGATTACCAATCTCATTTTTCCTCTATTTTGCTCGGCACGCTTATTGACATAAAAAGCTTCACGAGCCCATTGAGAATCTGAAATTTCAATAAGGCCTTGCTTTGTAATAATTCCCGAGCATTCCCTTTGAGCTAGAGCCAGATGTTCTGGGTTCATTCCCGTATGACTTGCCCTGGTTGGATTGATATCTTCGTTCTTCTTGAAGGGAAGACGAACAAAGAACTCAGGATTTTTCCATAAAGGATGAGAACATTTCTGGGCAAATTCTGAATGGGATTCTGAACAGGATTCTAGCAACTTTTGCATGATTGGATCTAGTAAACTCATTTCAATGGAAAAGAGTCTCTGAATATTGACAAACTCAGAGAATTGGTCTTTAAATCGAAGACCTTTTCCAGGAATGATTCGAAGTTGAGGGATTTGAGTCATGATATCCCACCCAATTATCAAATCTTTATTGGGAAGGCTTGATCCAAAAATCTTTGTGGTCATGGAACACTGAGGAAAAAACTGGACAGTAACTGGTGTGGTTCTGACATTCGTGGAGAAAGTATCTCCTGAAGCAGAATTGAAATATCGGATGTATGGGGTCCGAGTTCTTCGGTAGAACTTTTGTGTCTAGAATGGAACAACTTGCTCCTGTGTCAATAAGAGCAATGACGTTGATAGGCTTGGCAAACTTCGAAGTGAGGATTTTAACAGGAAAATGAGGGCAGTGAGTTTGACTTGAGAATATGTCAGGATTTATCTCTGAAGATATAGGAGATATGTGAAAAATGTCTTCAGATTCTGAGTCAGACTCAGTTTCACTGGAAGTTTGGTAAAATGGAATGACACAAAGTGTTTGTTCAGTTGGTTCATCATCAGCAGAGAATAAAGATTCAATATCATCATTTTCAAGTGAAAAACCTGTTTCATTCTCTATTAGATGATTCGACCTTTTTTTGCCAGGGACAATTTTTGGCGAAGTGTCCTTTCTTGTTGCAAATGTAGCAACGGCTCGACTTCTTATGGCCTCGTGCGATCCTTCCTTTTGCGTAGGTATCGCCATTTCTTCTTTTTCCGGAAATGCTTGGAGCCATGTCTGGATTTCTTTATGGAATACTTTTTGTAGTGCTTTTTCTTCCGGGAATACGGCCACAAGTACCATCACAATCTTGTCTCGGAGCATTTGATTTTTAATTTCGATGGGAACAAGCTGCTTCAAGCCGCTTGTCATCTGTGATGTATGTTTGGACCATTCGGCGCTTTAAGCATAATTCTTCAAGGCATAGATGGACTTCTTGCTGGATTTCTCCCATGGGAACGTCTTGTATCCTTCTTTGTTTTCCAAAGAAAGATCTTTCAACCATCTGTGATAGCTCCTTAGGAATAGAGGTGAGGAAGACATGCTTTAAATTTGGATCTGCTCCAATTTGATAAAAGAGCTGAAGCATTAATCGGTAATGCTTATCAAGATGCCTTTTTCTCGAAGGGAGCAGCATCTTCTTTCAAAGAATTCTCTTCTTTTTAGCTCTTTGAGATCTCCTGGTGTTCCCACAAAAACATGGTATAGAAAATTAAGGGCATGATAGTAACTTGGGTGATAACAAGAACGTAAGCCGATCCCGTTGTGAGTGATTGCCACCAAAATTTAAGGCTCCCCGTGAACCTTGTAACAAAATTGTAAAGGACATCATTCATATCATGGTTGGTGATGGACTGTGTGCTCAACCACGTATGAAATTCTTCAAGTCTGTGTGGCCATTTTGAATAGGGAATATCATCAATGGAGAAGAATTGTTTTGATGCCATGGACACATGACCGAATGGTTCTAATGGGATTACTTGTCTGTCCCAGTGCGGATCGAATAGTTTGATTCCATTTCATAGTCATAGTCTGGAGGAGTATCAGCCATGAATATTTGTGAAGTTGGTGAGACAACAGGGAGAGAAGTTGGTGAGACAACAGGGGGAGAATCATCTGAAAAGGATGAGAAAGAGGAAAGGGATGCTGAGTCTGATGTGGTTGAAGAAATTTGTTCGCGAGATAAAATCTGCTTTTTGGGATAACAGAATCAGGCTCAGACTGTTGGATACTAGGATCTTGAGTAGCCAAATCCTTCAAGAAGGATTCTAATGGATTTGATAACATCATCTGGTCTGGCCTTTCTCTTATAACAATTGAACTTGATTCTGTAGGTGGTGTCTTTTCTTTTCCCTTTTCCTTCTTCAAGGCTTTGAGACGACTTCGCAAATCTGTTTCTCTTTTAGAGAGATCTTCTGGGATATTGGCAAAGACAGACACTTGTGGTGTTGGAGATGCATACCCGGTTTGAACAGGAGGTGCCAATGGATCGAAAGGTCGAAACCTTCCTTCTTCAAGAAGTTGAATTTGCTTCTTGAGTTTCTCTATTTCTGGCTTTGGACTTTCAAGGTAATGGTACCCAAGATGTTGTCCTGATTCCAAAGCATGAAGCCTTTTCTGGAATTCAGAAAGTATCTTCTTGGTACTCTGGTTATACCTTTGGAGGTCTTGTTGCACATTTCCGATCTTGGAATCAATGGCTTTGAAGGCATTGTTTTGTGCTAACAGAGTCTCTGATTGCCAGTTTAAAACGGCTTCAGCAGCAGGAGTTTTCTTCTGCCTTCCATGTTCGTCTACATCAGTGGGGGTAGGTATTTTGGGAACATGGCGGTACCTGCCATGTGGGTCAATAAACTCTTCTGTAGCAGGGAACGAGAGTTTAGAACTTTCCTTGACAAGAGGAGGAAAGTCAGTATCTTGGAACATGGCAATGGAAGAAGTGGGTGGTGTTTCTGCTGGGACTTCGAGGGGGTAAGAGTGTTTCTTAGCCCATTTGAGGATTGGTTTATAGAATGGGGAAAGAGCTTGCTTTTTCTGGGGAGGAGAAGGTGGAGGTGATTTTGGTGGATCTGGTGAGTCCTGGAATGTGGTACTAAACTTTGGTGGTGGAGGTGGTGAATAAGATACCATGAATGGGCCTAGACTTAGATTATTTGTTATTGATTCTCTCCGTGGATGTAGGTATCAATACTCGGACCGAACCAACCACCCGTGGTGGTGGCGTAGGTAGTTGAGCAAGGGAACTTTTCACGAGAGGTCCCGAGTTCGATCCACGGCGTCGTCTTTGCTTAAGTGCTAGCCGCGCCTTACCTGGGGCACGTGGGTGGTGGTTTCCCACGTGTCTCCCCAGGGTTTACTCCGCCGCGAAGCGGCGCGCAGGGATTCCCTAGGTCACCAAAAAAAAAAAAAAAAATACTCGGACCGAACCACGTAAATTTCCGATGTCTTTATTTTTCTTGTTTATTTCTCTGGTGATTCCGCGTTAACGCAAATTCAAGATCATGTCGTTTCCACGTATTATATCCCAACAAAATTTGGATTAAGTAATAAATTGGAAAATTTTCAAAAACTATCTACAAATTTTACATCAATATCATTTGCATCCTCAACTTTCAAAATGGACAGTTTGCATTCTGAATTTTAATATTGCACTTCTAACTACATATGCAACTCACCATATTATCATTTTCTTTCCAAAACTACACCTATCACTTTCACCACCCCATCCATCCAAAAAAAAAATCCAACCCTCACTCTGTCCAGGATGTCTTCTTCCTCCGCCATCATCGACCGAAGGCCGATCTTCATATTTTACAGATAATTGCTGGCAAATAATTGCATCCAGGTTGTCTTGATGTAGAGCAATGGTGGCCCTCGTAATTTATGGCCAGTTGTAAAGACATTTGACTTTTCCGCTTTTTATCCGTAAAGAAAAGTTTTCAAATCATTGAAGAAGATTGAAAATTGAAAGGTTCTTTGGAAGCACATACTATTCTTTCTTAATGGAGGATGACCGAATCATTTGGCAGAAGATGTTATTACATATGTTGGATTAAACTAATGAGGAGCGATCATTAAGGAAACTGATAACTGCGAATGTAAATCCACATTGACCGTATTGATAATTTCTGATTTTCAACAAAACGTGCTATGGAGAAACGATTCAGCTTTAATTAAACAAGGTAATCATAAAATACTTTAGAAACTTAACTATGTGATCTTTACATGACTCATCAGAGTCAACACACATTTAGTCTTTCCCCAAATTGAGAAAAATAAATAATAATCCTTTTCCAAGATATTTGCAACCTTTTCACTGAGGTACCAAAAAGTCAAAGTCATCGAGATTAACTGGATTCATCGTCCTTTAATGTGGGTTCAATCTCTGGGACCTACTATAGCACCAGACATTTAATTTTTTTTTTTTTTTTTAGGCCCAAAGCACAATATAATGAATCAATATTGTGACTAATACAAATTGCCTTTTGCCTTTATGTCTGATGTGATAGCTTAGATTACCTTTATCGATACGAATGTTATGTATGCAACCTATAGATGAGTAGGGGTGTGCAACATAAATCGCCCAAACTAAGAATCACCCAGACCTAGACTAAATTGGTCGGTTTTGGGCTATTCTCACTGTCAGCAGTCCGGCTTCCGGTTCCTATTCTTGGAACCAGTGGCCGATCGGTCCGATTTCCGGTTCCAAGGTTGAAATCGAACTGATCGGACCAGGCCATTTTTTTTATATATAATTTGTATACGTATATATATTATACATAATATATAAATATTATATATGAAACTTATTGTAACTGGAATAGCAATTAAGGTATCAACCTCTTATGTGGCCAAAAACTAACAAAACTTTTCTTGTTACTCTTTATTTATAAAGAAAACCTACTTGTTAGTTTTTTTTTCTACCCGATGTGAGACTAAGGCTCTAAAAGGCCCTCATTCCTCATGCTTACACACTCTCTCTTGCTCCTCAAGGCATTCCAAGTCACCAAGAGTCCCACATCGACTAAATATTCAAAGAGCATAAGAGAGATTGTCTATAAAACCCAAGTCAAGCACAACATCTAGCTACATTGTTCATGGCCTTTATGGTTAAGATTAAGCGTGATACACATGAAGTGTGATTGATATTCATGCAAGTGAAGTTTGAATATTATGCATGAAGTTTGAATATTGTGCATGTGGAAACATGTGCGATTAGTTTTATTAGATTGCTCGAGAACCGAATTGAATTTATCAGTCCATAGCACGATCACTTAGTGAAAAAAAAAAAAAAAAAAAGCTGATTTTGTTGGACCGGAACCAACAATCCGGTTCGGTTCTCTGTCCTAGGACCAAACAGTCCGATCCATGGTTCCCAATTTTGGGAACTGGTTCTCTAGGTTCGATTCTCGGTTCCAAGGCGAAACCGGACCGGACCGAGAACCAATCACCTCTATAGATGAGTAGTTTTAATGCTACTTGCACTTTAACCATAGAGAGAGTATTATTCTAATCATGAATATTCCACAAAAAACCATAAATTGTACCCACAACTATACTAATACCCAACACTTTTTTGGTATCACTAAAATCCTCAAAACTATATCAGTATGACAAAAATATCCTCCATCTACCATAAAAAAATCCTAAATTTTACTTAATATAACACTAATATCCCGTTCTTATTTTTGTATTCTCAATGCTCCGAACTTGTATCAGTGTGACAATAATACCCTCCATCTATCACAAAACATAGTAAACTTTGCCCATTGGGATGCCAATATTCCAAAAAAAATAAAAATTGTGTCACTAATAACCCAAACTTATACTAGTGACTCAAAAATACCTTTCGAACCATGTTAAGAATAATTCCGTTTTTTCGTTCAACATGCCATTTTGTTTGCTTTTTTTTTTTTTTTTAATCATAAGCCACGCCCATTTTATTGAGGATAATATGGCGCCGTCAAGAAATGCCGAACACCATGATCCTCATAGAATTTGTTAAATATTGCTAAAGTGAACTCTCTTCCACGATTAATCCTTACAGCCGTGATGAAATAGTCACTCTCATTTTCAACTAAGTTCTTGAATCTTTTGAAAGTATCATACACTTCTAACTTTTTTTTTTCAAAAAATATACCCAAGATTTTCGAGTATAATTATCAATAAAAGTAACAAAATATCGATAATTACCATATCATTGAAGAGTGATTGGACTGCACACATCAAAGTAAATCAATTCAAGTGGCTTATTTGCTTGATAAGTTGCTTCCTTTGGAAAACTAGTTCGGGAATGCTTGTCGATGACACACCATTCACATAATTGATCAAGATGATCAATATATAGTAAGTCATAAACCATCTTCTTGCGGAAGAGCAAATTGAGTCCACCAAAATTGAGATGGTCGAACTGCAAATGCCACAACCATGAAGGGTTATCCATGCATACCTTTAAGCATCTAAACATTTCATTTTTTATATTGAGCATCCTGTTTTTTGACATTTTCACGTTTGCAATCATTGTATTATTTTGGTCTCTTAGCATAAGGCTAACATCTTTCATGTGGACTATATAGCATTTCTCCAATAGCTGTCCCAAACTCAAGATAATGCTTTACATTTTTTGTACATAATAAACCTTAGTAATAAACATGAGCGTACCATTCTTCAAAAAATCAGAATTGTACCTTTGCCTTCAACAAAAATTATGGAATTATCACCGAACAAGACTTTCCCTTTGACTGTCTCATTTAACTGGCAAACATCTCATTTTGCCAACACATGTGTTTGCTTGCACTAGTGTCTAAGCACCACGTATCATTTTGTCCACCTTCATCTTCTTTGAATGCCAATAAAAGAACTTACTCTGCATCATTCATTAAATTTGCCTTTTCATATGCTCCGCTACTTTCTTTGTACCAATAGTCAAAAGCATAATGGCCAAGTTTATTCCAATGATAACATCAAATTTCAAATTTATCGTATCATTGGCCTCTTGAGTTCTTTCCTCTTCCATGAGTTCCTCTTTGATTTCGGTATCTGTTGCCATTTCAAGTAATATCTCCTTTACTTCGTCCATGACCTCTTCCTTGAAAGCAACCTTGGCCTCGACCTTGACCACAAACTTGATTAGTCCGTCAAGTTTGCACAGCATCTCTACGTTGCTCCTTCTCATCTTGGAAGGTCAACTATGTTTGGAGTACTTCCTCTATTTTCTCTTGTTTGTTTCATTGAGTATTTCTTCATGGGCTTGCAATGAACCCAGAAGCTCATCAATAATCAAAGCATCCAGGTCTTTAGATTATTCAATTAGAACGCCATTGTGATCATACTTCTTGTTTAGAGACTGAAGGATCTTCTGAACAACTCGAACATCTAAAATATCTTCACAATTCCTTTTTCATCCGGTTGACAATCGCCAAAATTCTTGTGAAAGAATCAGCAATCGATTTAAATTCTTTCATATGGATTGTCTCAAATTCACCTCTCAAAATTTGAAGGTGAATCTTCTGAACTTTTTGTGCTTTTGTGTGTTGTGAAGGATGTACTATGCCTCAGAAGTAGGAGCATTCGAAACCTTCTCGAACATGGAATCTTCTAAAACTTGATAGATAATTGACAAGACATATTGAACTTTTGCGCAAACCTTCTCCAAGGCAGTCTTCTAATTTTGACTCAAAGTGGCTTCATTCTCTGGCTCATCATAACCTGTGTTGACAAGTTCCCATACATCATAAGCACCAAAGAGGGCTTTCATTCTAACTGCCCAACAACCTAGTTTTCTTTAGTAAGACGAGAGTACTGAAGGGGAAACTGAGTGTTTTATTTTTTTACCACCAAAAATCCAATACCGATACATTTATAATAAATTTACCTTTTATTAATTTTCGTTAAATTGATTAATATGATGAAAAATTGCAAACTAGTAGACTTTTGACAAACAGAGGATAAAACCTCGAATTAGTATACCCATCAAGTGCTATGTGTCATCAAATTCAACAATTTAGTAGTAAAATTTAACGAAAATTAAGGAAGAATAAAACAAATCTACTAATATTGAGTTTTTGATAGGGGTGAGCATGGTTTCAGGGTAGACCTGGAACCTGAAAACCGGACCGGTGGGAACCTATAGGTTCTAGGTTTCAAGATATGCGTGATAGGTTCCAGGTTCCAAAAAATGAAGAACATGTTTCAACGAGTAGGTTCCAGATTCTTAGTTTGAGGAACTTAGAACTTGTAACCTAGAATTTGGAATAAGTTTTAATGTTTTTCTTGGTCCATGTCTCCATGTGATCATCCGATATTCCATAATGTTCAATAATGAGTGTATAATCTAGAAACACTAATCCAAGTTCCCAGTTTATGGCTAAATTTTTTATTTTATTAATGTTCATATTTTTCATGTGTCTAGATATAAGTTATAGTTAATAAATTGTAATCATTTAAATAATAATATAGAAGGAATCTTGATAGACTCTAGAACCAACCTTGGAACTTGTGATAAAATAGGTTTCAGGTTTTAGGGTATACAAGGTAGATTTTAGGTTTAAAAAAAATGAGGAACCTGTTCCAACAAGTAGATTCCAAGTTCTAAGTGGAACTTGTATGGAATCTAGAACTGTTCACCTCTACTTTTATCGAGTTGAATTCCTTGTCAAGAATTCATTTTCCTCTATTGATAGTTTTGCGACCTTGGAACCCATGACAAGGTAGGTTCCAGGTTCTAAGTTCCAACGGGTAAGTTCCAAGTTCTGAAAAATAAGGAACCTGTACCTAATGGTAGGTTCCAGGTGGAATTTGTAAGGAATCTAGAACTGTTCACCCCTAGTTTTTTATGGTCAAAAAGTTAATTTAGAATAAATGTGTTACGAGATATACTAATTTAGAGTTTTTTATGATATGAATCCCTAAAAAGCGTATTCATCTCATTTTCTTCCTTGAGTTGTGTGAGTTGTAAGTATTTTATCTTCAAATTATCCCAACATTGCATGCACTTCTTCTAGTGAAACGACACAAGAGGAGGCTTTCTAGAAGTCGCAGTAGCTATGAGCTATGACCTTGACTTGACGTTGGGAGATGCTTAAGGCTGATTTTCTTTCCTTTTTTGTACTTTTCCATTCTTCTTTTTCTCCTTTTAGTTTAATTATAATAATGCTTTTGTTTTGACATTTCCGCACCTTTGAGTTAAAGATTAACGGCCAAGTAGGAGAGAGAGAGAAGTTGATAAATAAAGTCAATCACCATTTTCCGTCCATCATCTTGGATGAGGTTAATAAAGAAATTTCATTGCATCAATTTGATAAATTTTACAACTTGATTATACATTTTAAAATTTTTAGAACTATAATACACTTTTTACAATAAATTTTAAGGATTCCAATATATTTATGCAAAGAAAGAAACCGCACATAGTCATGCCCGCACAAAACGCGCATGTAATACATGTAACTAAGGGCAGGCTTAAACTTCATCAACTTCAGAGTTCATGGTTACATGGAATCTTTGAAGCCTCCACTTAAACCTAGAAGAGTTCAAACCTCCTCTGCCGAGTTTAACAACGCATGTCCATTTGATATACAAGGACAGCAGGCTACCTGGATTCGCCCAATTTATTGCCTCAGGGACACAGCCCTCAACACCCCCAACTCCTCCCTGAAGTTTTTCTTCCCAGGGAGGCAAGAATATGGAGTCTAGACAAACGGGGTCTCCCAACCCGGGGAGGATCTCCTACCTATCTTTTCTCCTTAAGCCTTTTAAGGATCTACTCAGATCCAAAGCTAAGTAATTAGTGTATAATGTCGCGACCCAATCTCGCCGCCCTCGAATCCCTCATCATCATGAGGAGAGAAAATTGGGAATGGTCGGGTTTAGGGATACTTGATCATGAGAATTCCCTCACGACTCATGTTCCAAAAGACGTCATCACCTCGCCTTTTGGATCAAGCCTCTCATGAGTTCCCTCCACGAGATCGCGAGCTCTCCCAAGCTCGTACCCCGTGTGACAGCGGAGTGTCGCGATTCATACCCACACGAGCGGCACACCTTAGAAGAAGGGGTCGGGTGTGAATATCGGATTTAAGGGTAACTTTACCATGGTAGCCCTCTCGACAGTACGCCTCACCCATAAGGATGGCATTACTTCATCCTTTGGGTTACTCCCATATCGAGTATGCTTAACTATGGTGAGTTTCATCAAAACTCATACCCCGCGCGACGGGTTTATTTATATGGTTTAGTTGTTTATAACAACCTAAAAACAAGACGAGAGTCGCCACTAGCCTCATTTTGGGGGTCGGCTAGAAAACCCAATCGAGGGTCGGAAGTGTTCCCTCGATTCCTACGCAACAAAATATCTAGGTTCGAGGACTTTAGTTACGCTAATATTTCTATTAGCGCCCTTTTAGTACATAAACAGTATGTTGTGTTTTCCTAACATGTCCATGCATTTCTTTTTACATTTTCGAGATCATTTGTCCTAAACTAAGCGATCATGCGTGGTTGGTCATTTTCATTCTATTTTATTTTTAGAAAAACAAGAAAAGAAAGCAATCAATGGAATTGAAATTGCAAAACAGTAAGTAAACAATCAAGGAAAGCAGTAAATCTACCATGCAATCCTAGAAAATATAAAAGAAAAACACAATTGAAAAAGATGAGAGAAAGAGAGAAAACCCACAACTTGTCGGGTTTTATACAACAAATGGAACCTAAGATATATGTCGGGAAAATGAATAGTACATGATAATGGTCGGAATGGACATTGACCTCCACCATCTTCACGCTTTCTCCATCTTTGGGGTTCTAATCTAAACCTAATCTAAGAAACTTATAACTAGGTGCATACAATGGAAAGAAACAAGCATACACATCAAAACAATCAAAAACAAGACATCATGTATGTTGACACCTAAATTTTGGCGTCTTAGTCATTTACTTATTACATAAAAATCAGGAATTAATTTTTTTAATTTTTTTTTAATTTGCATAACATATAGTTTTAGGAGCATTTCTTTTTATTACATTTGCAATTGATCGGCCACAGGGGATTTGAAAGTCACGAGGGAGCTTCTAATAGTAGGCCATGATCTTTGCATGATCGAGAACAAAGGTGGCTGGGCACCGTTCCACTACGCGGCCATCGGGCGTAGGATCAAATGGAGAACGATCAGTCCGATGCACTCAAGAAGTTGTTGAAGATGGAGATGCAGATGACCTTGTACGATGACGATGGGAACACAATCTCACAGCTGGCTGTGGCTTCGAAACATCTCCAGTCCACTAGACGGCAAAACGGGGTCAAGCTCATTGAAAGGTTATGATGATCGCACCCTTTTAATGCCAGAATTTTAATTCTGTTAAGAGAAAGTTTTGACCCATTGACCCGTGCAAAAATTCTTTCAATCTTGTGTGGGCACGCAACTTTCAGTAATTAAGGAAAGGAAGGATGCGGTGGAGACGTCTTTGAGGAAACGAAAGCTGGTAGAGAATAGGAGAGAAAAGGGATACGGGCGAGAAAGTTGAAAGAATCAATATAGTGGTATTTATGCTACATTATTTCTTGTTTTAAAACAAGAAAGAGTGCACCATCAAAGAAATCGCACGCATCCATGAGGAAAACGAATTCTCTGCATCAACTCAAGAACAAAGAAAGAAATAACGTTGGCTATACCCATGGATCTATTCACGGCAAGAAAGGGGAGAAATCGACAAAACTTGCAAGCTGATATTCAATTTGAAGAATAAAATCAAAAAGGGAATATTCAGCACGTATTCAATCGACTTGGAGCTGCCATATTATAAATAGAGCAGTAAATTGAGAGAGATGGGGGATTCCGAAATATACAGAGAACACACGTGAGAGAGAGCAGAGAGAGGGAAACCTCGACCAGCTCTCGGCCGAGGTGATCGTCCAAACCGGTGCCCACTTCACGGCCAGACCTGTGGCCGTGCCTCTGTCACCAACATCGCCGTATCGTGTTGCTGCCCTGCTGAGCCGTCGACGACAACCAAGCTGTTCCTTGCACGCGTGCCACCTGAAAAGCCGATCGTGTTCGAGCTGCTGTGCTTGACTACGCTGCTGCTTTGGTTTCGTTGTTGCTGTGCGCTGGCACCATTGCTCCCTAACTCGTCAATCCTCCACCGTTGAACGCTACCCCACCAAGTTGGCGGTCTTTTGTGCTTTATTTTCAGGTTCCTGCGAGTCCCAGTGTTACTTGCGCACATCTGAGTTACATTGGTGACCGGCCTTGGACATTCAAATCTTCACACCAACAACCCTCCTTTTTGCTGTTCAAGTCTTTTGGTGGACGTCCCCTACTGTGCTAGTCATCCTCGTTGACTTTGCTAAGCTGAATTTGTGGCACCCCGAACCCTTCGTAGGTCGCCACAAGCACCAATGTTACACCTTATTACCTTTCTTCTTAGAAGAGGCGTCGTAATTAGTAGACACATTTTTTTTTTATAAAACGGTCCCAGCGCGACTCATTAGCGGAAGCAAAATAAAACCATCGCCATCTCTCCCTCCAACAACCATGATACAAATACACACCACTAATCATCATGATTAAAAGACAAGCCACGACACTTTATTTACATATATTTTCAAGATGGGATTTCTTTTGGGTCGGTACATCAAAAGGAAAAGCCAGGACTCAGCCACGTCCGACCTAAAACCCCAAAAAGAACTCTCGACCCACTACATCTCACGTGCACAACCCCCATCATCAGTGTCGGCTAACTATCCCAAAAAAACCAGCTCCTACTCGTCACGCACGGGCCTCACACCCAATCCGATGCATCAGGCGGTGGCGGTGGCAACATCCCTCTCATCACACCGTCGTGACAAACGTGGACGGAGATGAACTCCTAGACAACCGGGCCCCCAGCCAGGCCTACGTCGTACATGACTAAACAGTGCACTCGTATATATGTCAATCCAGGAACAGAAGGACAGCCGAACTCCTCGCACTCGACCTCTACATCGGATGGTAGACCGTAAAACACACCCCGCGTAACGGCAGGAAGCGGCATGCTGCTAATCTGAAATGTTGGTCCCCAAAAAGGGTGAGTACAACCACTCAGCAGGTAAAGGAATCCAATAACCACTCAATGCATCATACAAGTCATACATGCATTGCAGGCATTACTTACCTTGAAGCCATGCATATACTATCATGCATCATCACCACAATCATAACACATACATGTGTATCATTATGTCATACTCATATCATCGTTATCATGACATTATTATATCACACACATGTCATCATCATCATATACATGACACCATCATACCATACACATGTCATCATCATCGTGGCATCATCATATCACACATGTCATCATCATCATGACATCATCATATCACACATGTCATCATCATCATATCATACACATGTCATCATCATCATGACATCATCATATCACAACATATATGCATGTCATCGTGCCATATCATATATCATCATCATATCATGCATATCATCATGCCATGGGTGATCATCATCGTATCACATCATACATCATCATCATCATGCATATCATCATGCCATGGGTGATCATCATCGTATCACATCATACATCATCATCATCATGCATATCATCATGCCATGGGTGATCATCATCGTGTCATATCATATCATGCATGGTTCAATTTCCACTTTTAGCTTTCAATTTGATCACCACATCACCCTTCCTCGGATCATCAATTTCATCTCATATTTTACACTCGCATCCCATGCGAGAAAAACCTCCGGCATTCAGCCATTCAAGGCCACCGGGCATCCGGCCCCCCCACATTCTGGGCATCTCGCATCCCAACTGGCATCACGAGGCATCCTCTCGGGCAAAGACCTCCAACGAGGCTTCCGGCATTTACACTCCCTGGCCGGGCATCCCGCACCCCTACTGGCATCGCGAGGCATCCCCCTGGGCACAAACCTCCAGGGCTTCCGGCACCCCCAACTTTCCGGGCATCCTGAAACTCCCAGGGCCACCCGGCAATGTATCTCTATACATTCTGGGCATTATCATCCGCCACAACAATCTCCTCATTTAACATTATCCATGTTTACCAATTTCGGTCTTAATTTAGCATGGCATATGATGTGATAGCAAACAAGTCATATTCAGCATTGAATTCACACATGTATCTCAATCCATTGTCATGCATACATCAAGACCTTATCGTACATGCTACATAGTACAATTATTTATGAAATAAAATTTATGGAATTTATGCCGATTAAAATAATCCATTTCTCATGCCCTTTTTACATTTATTTAAATTCCAGCTTGTGCCACTTTCAAAATATTAAATTTAATATCTATATAATTCTAAAAAATCATAAAAATTAAGGCAAGTGATAATCAAGACAATAGGATAATGATTTCATGCAAAATACATGGCCAAATAGAATTCCACACAAATCCATAATTCACTCAAAACAGCATATAATTTTCGGATGAAATCAGAATGCACAGTCTCCGAAATAATTTGATTAAAATATCCATACGACCTCCAAAAATTACTAAATTTTACCAAGTTATAGCCAAGACATTAAAGTACATTTTTCATGAAGACTTCCAAGTCAGATTCTTTTTAGATTATTTTCTACAGTCACACGAAGCTTCTGGATCCAACACAGAATCGTCCAGTACATGCTTCTCCGAAATACTGCGTTTTCACCTACCTATTCTTCTTCGTTTCCTCTGAAATTTGGATATGTTCTACATAAAGATGTTCTCTACAAGTTTCATGAAGAGATCTAAGTCAAATAACCAGAGTATAGTCGTCATTTAGGTCCATGAAGTCTCGGGTGTCCTGTAATACATCTCCAGAATTACCGTCTTCAAGATCTAGTCTATTTACTAGGTTATACTTGTTAATTTTGCTTCAAATTTGATTATGTTGTATTTTAAGATGTCCCCTATAACTTTCATGAAGAAATCGAAGAGAGATTCTTAGCACAACTCAACATGCAACCACAAATCCATCAAGAGGTCAGTGAAATCGTTCCAGATATGAGGTCTCCGTAGGATGAGAGTTTAACCCCTTAAATCTCCATCATTTTCCACCAAATTTTATTATGTTGTAGTTTAAGATGTTAGCTACAACTTTCATGAAGAGATCGAAGCCAAAATCGAACTCTAAATATGCATACAAGCTCTCACAACATTCTGACTCGAGCGGATTCAAACGAAAACAGCAACCTTACTCAAAAACAAGTCATCCAAGCTTCGGTTTTCCTCTCCTAATCACCCAAAATTCGACATACATGTAACACACACACATGCAAGAGCAGTAAGAGGACTCCAACTTGCCTCTAGACCGGACGGACGACGGCACATGGCGGCGACCACGGCGGCGAACGGCGACGACTCCTTCTTCTCCCTCTCGGCTTCTCCTCTCTCGGCCACTCTCTCCCTCTCTCTCTCGCACGGTTTCTCTCCCTTGGCCGAACAAAGCAACCGGCCACTCTCTCTCTCTTCTTCCCTTTTTATTCCCCCATTTCCTAATCATTTGTAATGATTAGATTGCCTCACCAATGGCCAATGCATGCCATCCCTCTCTAAGCCAATGCATGAAGACCTCTTGCCACTTGTCTTAATACATGCATAATAGGCTTTTGGGCTTGGGCCAGACACTCTTGGGCCTCCTCTTGGGCTGGTCGACAACCCCCTTTCATGGGCCTAATTGGACCGACTAGCTTGGCCCATCAAGGCTTTGGCCAATGGGCCTAAGGCCCATCCTAATAAAAATCAATTTTATCCCCTTTTCTTATCCTTTATTTTAAGAATTAAATTACTAAATTATACATGGCCAAAGTCTTGTGATATTTTATTTAATTCATAAGGTGCATGGCCAAGCATAGATTATCATTATTAATCTACAATATTTAAAATCTCATAAATACAAGCACAAATCACCTAATCTTAAAAGAGACTAATGGCTAAAGCATTAAACCATAGGTAATTTCATTACCTAATTAGAG
Organism: Eucalyptus paniculata subsp. matutina; assembly: GCA_017140255.1. Classification (NCBI taxonomy): domain Eukaryota; kingdom Viridiplantae; phylum Streptophyta; class Magnoliopsida; order Myrtales; family Myrtaceae; genus Eucalyptus; species Eucalyptus paniculata. The sequence continues at coordinate 5,242,920 of CM029439.1, read as the reverse complement.
GCTTTAACACACCTTATAACTTGACTTTGAATTTTGGGATGCCACAGAATCAGCGAAGCATCAATCACCACTCGAAATTTGCTATTGCTTACTGATGAGCGAGGCAACATCTTTGAGCAGCACGTCATCTTGAACTGCCACCCGTGAGTCATCCCGCCATCCGTCATTCGACCGAACTTGATAACGCGGTTCACGTTACGCCGAATATTAGGTAGAAATCTCTTTTAATTTGATATATCCTTATTGCCTAATTTGTGGGATTATCTCGTTCGAATATTTGAATGATACTGTCATATCCACAAAATATCGATTAACCTTTTAAATTGGGAAATCTTCCTAATTTCGCAACGTACATATGATTGACGGTCCGATTTCACACTCGAAATACGACCCGCAATCGTACGGAAAAATCACTAATCCGATCTCACGCTCGAGATATGATTCATAATTTTATTTAAAAATTGGCCAATCCGATCTCATACGCAAGATACAATTCGTCAATTTATTTCCCAAAATTAAATGGACATTGATGATATCTTGCTTGATTTGTTGCCGTCTTATCCTTGATGCCTTTATTTGTTTGTCCTCGTAAAATAAAAAGTATTTGAGTTAGATTAGATGCATGTTAGGATATTACTTGTTTTAGGTTATTTTGCATGTCTAGAATAGGAAATTTATTTATTTCGAATTTCTTAAATAAAAATACCAAAAACATAAATTTAGGATGTTAGATTTCTAGTCCACTAGTTTAAATTGCATGTTTAATTATTCGGCAATTATTAATTTCGAAATAAATAATAAAAAAAGAGAAAAGGAAAAACAACAAAAAGTCATCATGCATATGTCATGTAGAGTTAGGGCATTCTTTTGTACGTCATTGCATATTATGATAGATTGCATGCTTATTAGGAAAATAAAAACCATGTGCATGTCATATAGAATTAGGTTCATACAATGCACGTCATTTAATGATTTTTGTTAGGTTCATTTAATTAGAAATTGCCTGTCATTAGAATTAGGTCATTAGATTAATTTAGATTGCATATTTAAGTGTTGCATGTCTTTAATTTTGAATCTCATGGAAAATACAAAAAAAAATATTTTTTAAGAATAAATCCATCTCATGCTTCAGGATAGATTACATGCTTATTTATGTCATATCGCTTAGATCATATAGCTAAGTCATGTTACAATGTCATATCATTTCATGTTAAATTAGTAGCATGCATTGCATAAAGCATGATTGTCGCGACCAATTTTTTCGGGGTTTAAACCACCTAGGGTTTGGCTAATGGATTGTTAAGCCTAGACTTAACTCCCATACCAATTCGCGACTTTAGGTTCAAGTTTTTTAACATGCAATTGTTTTTTAATTAGGAGTCGCCACTAATCTATTTTTTGGTGGGTCAATTAAAACCCAAATAAAGTAACGGAGATTTACTTTATTCCTACGAACTGAGATTTAGGGACGCGACTTTTACTTCTGTTAAATTTCTCTAACGCCCTTCTTTCTGGCATCATTTCTTTTATTTTGAAAAAATGTTTTTTGCAAGCTTTTGGGTTTATTTTAAATCTATTTCCTAACATGTGAGGTTATCATGCGCGTCACAAATCACCAATTTAACACTCAGATAAACAATAAATAAATTGCAAAAAACTTACCTCCAAGCAACGAAAGCATCTGCGATGTTAAATTAAAATCCACATCAACAACCTTAGATATGGTTTCTAATTAACACACAATTCCTTTTTTTTTTCACTTAATTAATGAAAATCATGCAATATGCAATGCGATATTAATTAAATGACCTAATCCTAATGACATGTAATTTATAATTAAATGGGCCTAGCAAAAATACTAAATGACATGCATTTCAATGAATCTAACCCTAATGACGTGCACATGACATTTTTTCTTTTTCCTAAAAGAATGCATTTTATCCTAAATAATAAAACTAATTTAACCTATGACATTTTTTTGTATTTTTCATGAAATTCGAAATTTGGTGAAATGTGAAAATTACCTAATTAGATTAAGATCCTATTTAATTTATATTAGGAATTAGGTTGAGCCAAATCCTAATTTAAACTAGAATCTTATCTTAATCAAGTAATCTCTAACCTAAAATGCAATCTATCTAAAAAGATCTATTTAAATAAAATTTAAACATGCAAACAATCTAATATGCAATGACGTGCCAATGATGCACTAATTTTACATGACATATGCATAATGACTTTTATGTGTTTTTCCTTCTTTTTTTTCGAAATTAATAATTGCTAAGTAATTAAGCATGCAACCTAAATTAAAATCTAGCAACCTAAATTGATTTATTTGAATTTTTTTATTTTTATGAAATTCGAAATTAAAATTCCTATTCTAAATATGCAAACCCTAAAACAAGTAATATCCTAACATGCATCTAATCTAACTCAATTTTTTTATTTCGAAAATTCATGACAAATAGAATGCTTTACCTAAATATGCAAATAACCCTAAAACGCGTGATATTCTATCTCAAACATATCTCAAGATAAATAAATAAAACGATCAAATCCATTCAAAATTACCCCAAAAAGGGCGACATCACATATCGCTTCGATCAATAATATTTCGCCAAGAAAATCGATACTTTGATCTTAAGCTAAAGATCAAAACATCAATTTTATTCCCGCTTAATTAATTATTTCATCTAAAGCTTATAGATGAAATAAAAACCCCTACATGCCAAGATTCGAATCGGGTGATACATTGAGATCTCCAATTATGCATGGATGGGTACTTCAACCAAAGAAAACAATACATAAAAAGATAATGATAAAAAAAAAAAAAGAGAAAAACCTAAACTTGCTTAATAAAGTAAAGCAAAAATACCTAGTAAAATCTTTCTTTTCTTTTCTTTTCTTTTTTTAAAAAAAAGAACTTTGGCCGCTGGTTTGGGGGAAATCACCGGCGAGGGTTTCCGGCGAGGACACCGGGAGCGACGGCGGCGAGGCAACAGGGAGCGTCGCGGGTCTGGGTGCGGGCGTCGCGGGCGAGGGACTCCGAGCGCGGGCTGAAGCAAGGCGGAGACGGCGTCGGGGCGGCGATGCAGCAGGGAGCGTCGCGGGCGGCACGGCGAGATTGGCGAGCAGGGTCGCGGGCGGAGCTCGGGCACGGGCGTCGGAGCGGTGCGGCGCTGGTTCGCGGGCAGAGCTCGGGCACGGGCGACGGAGCGGTGCGGCGCTGGTTCGCGGGCGGAGCTCGGGCACGGGCGTCGGAGCGGTGCGGCGCTGGTTCGCGGGCGGAGCTGAGGCGGTGCCGCGAGCGTCGCGGGCAAGACCGGTGGCGCGGCGGTGGCGGAGGCGCGGTGGCGGAGGCGCGGTTGAGTGCGAGCACGGTGTGCAGCTCGGCTGAGGAAGCTCCGGCGGTCAGTTGCAGACGCGAACGGCGAAGGTGGAAGACGATGAACAGTATCTGTCAAATCAACCCCCTCTTACTTGCTGTTTCTGCTTTTTTCCTTCCCCTACCGCACACACGTCCACTCACTTTTCCTCCCTTTTCTTTTTCTTTTGTTCTTTTTTTTTACCAGAAAGGAACCCCCTTTTTACTTTGCGCTCGGTGTCTTTTATAGGTCCAAAAAAATGTATCCTCACGACATATATTTTTTCCTTTTTTGGCTTGCGCACGATATCTCTAGGTATGTCGTTGAAAAACATATATACCGCGCAATATTCCCTTTTGTATTTCACGCATATTCCATCCAGAAAAATTCCATTTTTGCATAAAATACACCCCAGTGTATATTACTTAAAAAATATGCAAAATCTAAATGGAATGTGTAAAATCTTCCTTTCACCGGTGGCCTAAAATAAACTGAAAATAAAATGCTTCTAAATTATATGCCATGCCAGGTGTGTGTGTGTGTGTGTGTGTGTGTTTTTTTTTTTTTTTTTTTTTTTTTTTTTTAAATCAAATCCCCAAAAATTTAGGTGTCAACAATGATTATCATTAATTAAGTGAAAACAAAAAAAAGAAATTGCATGTTAATTAGAAATCATATCTAGGATTGTTGATGTGAATTCTGATCTAACAACGCAGATGCTTTCGTTGCTATGAGGTAAGTCCTGCAATTTATCTACTGCTTTACTTGGGTGTTAAATTGGTGGTTTGCGCACCCGCATGATCGCCTCACATGTTAGGAAATTAGATTTAAAATTAATCCAAGCTGCCTGCAAAACCTTTTTGTCAAAATAAAAAGAAATGGTACCGAAAAGGCGTTAGAAAAAATCTAGCGTAACCAAGTCCCCGTACCCAAATCTCTGGTTCGTAGGAGTAAAGTAAATCTCCCATTACTTTACTTGGGTTTCTAATCGACCCACCAAAAATAGATTAGTGGCGACTCCTAATCGAAAAATTAATTGCATGTTAAGAACTTAAACCTAAGTCGCGAATTGGTATGAGCTTGGGAGAGCCTGAGTTAAGTCTAGGCTTAACAATCCATTAGCCAAACTCTAGGTGGTTCACACCCGAAAAAAATTGGTCGCAACAGCTTGGCGACTCCGCTGGGGACTTGAGTTGAAACTCTTAGTGGACTTAGGCCAATTTTCTTTTTGAAAAAATATTTTTGTTTGGCAGCAAGGATCCCAGGTACGTCCCTAACATTTAGGCGTTAAATGTTCTGGCAAATTGGGAGGTATAAGGGGAGTAGTGATTGCTAACCCTTGTCTTGCAAGTTGGAGTTGAGAATGAATGTTTTAAATTCAAGTTATTGAAGTGTTGTGTGATTTAAACTGTTGTGCATGCTTTACATTTGGCACTACACTATTGCACACACAACCTACCGCCGGACCTGGGCCGCATAGGATCATCTAGGATGGTATTGAGATGGATACCACTCCGACCGCAAGCCCGCGGTACGAGTCGCCCATCTCAATCCCGAAATTTCATTCATGGTGTCAAGAGTACCCACCTCGATTCGCACACCTGCAACCTGGGTCGGCTCTTTGACTAAGCCGGAGTCATGAGGACCCGACATAGTCCACAAGCCCGTGGCTAGTCTGATCATCCTTGTGGCTCCACCTTGTCAAGCCTTATAGACTAGAAATCGAGCCACTTATCATGCTCATGTCTATGTGATTGCCCATCATTGGTAAAGTAAGTTCTCTAAATTTTTGGCCTTTGCAATTTACTTACTTTATCGCATTATTTTGTCGGTCCATGGCATTAGGACTGTCCTAAGTCTTGATCAATATACAATGGGGACATCGGAGATTCGAATTATCCTCCCTCCAAAGGAAGAGCTTGGCGTTTGGTGGGACAAATTAGACTAAAATGGCCGTCAGTTCGTAGAGTCACATATTGGTCAACTGCTTCCATTGCTGCGTATCAACATCCATGGCGGCCTCATCTAAGCACTCACCCACTCTTGGTGCCCCAAGACTTCTACCTTTATCTTCGGCGGTAAGCATGAGCTCACTCCCACCTTGGAAGAGTATAGCATTGCCATAGGAAAGTCCTTGAAAGATGAATTGATTAGTCCACCTATCGGAATAGATCCTGTTATGACTTTATCTGATTTTCTGAGAATTAAGGAAAATGATATAAGAAAGGTTTTAAAGGCTCATCGCAATACATGTCCTTTATCCTTCTTGAAAGAATGTTTTGAGAAAGGCATTTCATCTCAAATGTGAAGGGTTTTCCTTTTAGCTTTCTTTGGGTTTATAGTTTTTCCTTACTACAAGAATGCTATTAACCCTTTGATTGCTCAATTAGTTAAACAAGTGTTGGAAGGAAAGAATTTTGTAAACACTGTTCTAACTGAAACTTTCCTTTCCCTCACTCAGTTTAAAGGAGGTGGTGATAAGACCTTCCATTCCTCTCCTAAACTTTTGCAAATTTGGTTTCTTTCACATATAAAAGGGTTTGGTGGTCTAATGACTATACATGATGTTAGTAATTCCAATCACCCTATTATGAGATTTGAGAACAACCAAAAACATGCACCGGATTATCATTATTCTAGGTGACTAGCTTTCATGAAAAAACCAACTTCCAAAGGTTTCCTATGGCATGCTAAATGGTTCCAAGTTCGGGTAGCAAGACTCTCGTGTGGAGGAGTTGGCCCAATCCCTCTATTGGGATTCACTGGAGCATTGGAGTACTATCCGACTAGAGTGACTCGTCAGTATCAAGTCGTACAAGAGCTTCCCCCGGCGTTACAAGCAGAGCCACTCCAAGTCAGTTTTGTTGATGGAAGTCGAGGCCATGAAGATTTCATTCTCACTATCAAATCGATGTGGGACATGTGCCATCCACAAAAACTCAAATGGCCCGAGGAGGAGTTGAAAGGCAAGGAAAGGAAGTACTATGCCTCGATTAAGTATATCCAACAACACAAAATTCCCGATGAGCTGCTTCCGAAGATACCGAAGGCGCCGTTGAAGATCATCAATCGAGCTGAGAATAAACGCCACAAAAGAGTTGCTGAAAAAGCTCAAGAGGAGAATAAACGATTGGGCCGAATGGTGTCCCAAGTGTATATTGATCAAGCCAAATGAAATGCTTGAATCAGTCTTGCTATTTTCATTTTTAGATTAATGTTTAGGAAGTTGGGTCATTTACTTTCTTAGTTCATTTGTTTAGGACATTTCGAATTTCTAGGCTTGTCAAAAGCTCTATTGATGAATAAAATTTCTAGAGTATTGCCATGGATCGGCGTATTTTCATATGAGATACTTATTTGTGTTCATTTCTTAAAATTAGGTGATAATGGATCCTCCACGCTCTCCCATTATCACGCGATTAAGAGCAAGAATGGCCGACCAAAGCAAGATGCGCGATCGCATGTCCTCCGTGGAAGATCAACTCAAACAGTTAGCCGCTTCCATGCAGCTTATAACAGCTCAACTTCAATCCCTCCAAGTGAACCCGAGTCCTCCACCCGCTCTCCCTGAGATAGTTGTCCCGAAGCAGGCAAACAAGGCCCAAATGGGTGAGGATGACATGCCTGAGCTAGAAGATGATCCATTCCCGATCAATCTAGAAAAGGCTAAGCTTGTCAACATTCCTAAGACGGAGCAGGATGAACGCTTTGCGAAATTGGAAGAAAAGTTGAAACAATTGCAGGAGTCACAGAGTTCGCTCCCGTTCGACTTGTCCGTGTACGAGAAAATCAAGATGCCAAAGAAGTTCAAAATGCTAGATTTTGAGAAATACGATGGTACTTCTTGCCCAAAAGCTCATCTGCAGATGTACCACGTGCGTATGGCCCAGTATGTCAAGAACGAGCCCCTCATGATCCAATCATTCCATGCGAGTTTGACTGGGCCAGCACTGAATTGGTATGTCATGAAGAATGTGAATCTTCTCGACACCTGGAATGAAGTGGCTAACACATTTCTCAAACAATACAAGTTCAACATGGATATTGCACCTTCCCGAGAGGATCTTGAGAGGATGGAGAAAAAGAAGAGCGAGTCGTTCAAAGAGTATGCCGTGAGATGGCGAAATCTGGCAGCTCAAATCACCCCCGAGCCTACTGACAAGGAGCTGATGAAGTTGTTTATCAAAACTCTCCCATCTGAGTTCCGTATCCGGATGGCCAGCACGTACGTTGAAAACTTCAATCGGCTTATTCCTGTGGGGGAACAAATCGAGATGAGGATAAGAGAAGGATGGTTTATTGAACCATCGAGTAGAAGATTCTCTGCCAAAAAAGAGAAGGAGGCTACTGTAGATGTGAATGTGGTTTATGGCCAAGAGAGTACCAATCGCGCCCCGGCTATCCAGACGAATCAAAGACAACCACAAACCGCTTGCCGTCAAATCATTTACCCAAGTGAATAATAGAAGGCAATTCACTCCTCTCCCTAGGTCTCCATCCCAAGTGCTAACAATCCTCCGAAAGAAAGGTCTGCTTACTAGTGAACCAAAACATCCCAACCGCGAAAACCTTCGTGGTTACGACCCGACAAAGAAGTGTGACTATCATAACAGTGAACTGGGACATTCAACTAATGAAATTTTCACCCTCAAGCACCGAATCCATAGCCTCTTGGACACAAAGGCCTTTTCATTTTAAACTGCTCAGCCAAATGTCCAGAAAAATCCGCTACCGGAGCATGAGGGAAGGGTGAATGTTATCCTGGAATTTGAGGCCAGTCGAATCAGAAACTCAAGGGTGCACGTGAAGGATGCCTACAATGGACTGGTGAGAGCTAGATATTATCCAGATCAGGACAATGTTCCTCTATCACTGATGAAGGAAAGAGTCACCAAGATGGTGGATGACGGAATCATCGTTTATGCTTACCATAACTGCATAGTTTCCACTATTTCCCCCATCATTATTGATTGGGAGGAGGAGCAAGTGGCGCTCAATGATGATAAGGAGGAAGTTCATCCTTCACTCGTTGACATGCCCCCACTTGAAGATGCATCTGACAATGAGATAGTGATTGAAATGCCTCAACCGTATGAATATGTCAACAATAAGGCGATCCCTTGGTCCTATGATCTAGATGTTGACCTCGTTACAAGGTCTGGTCGGACTTATTATCAAACCAATGCTCAACCCAAAAAACCTGTCACCGATGAAGAGGCTAAGGAATTTCTAGCCGTGATCAAAGCAAGCGAGTATAAAGTGGTCGAACAGTTACGAAAGATGCCCGCCCAGATTTCTTTGCTTGAACTCTTGCTTACATCCCCTGTGCATCGAAAGTCGCTAATGAAGGTGTTAAGTGAAATTCGTGTACCTGAAACAGTCGAGGCGGAAAAGCTGGAAGATTTGTGGGATCGATCCTTCTTAAGGACATGATCGCCTTTTATGATGATGAATTCCCTCTTGAGGGTAGAGAGCATAATAAGGCACTCTATATATCTATCAAGCATAAGGCTTCTCATGTGTCCCGAGTACTCATTGATAATGGGTCCGCCCTGAACATATGTCCACTAGCCACTCTTCATCGCCTCAAGGTGGACCCGTCCAAGATACATGCTGCAAAGACTTCTATTCAAGCTTTTGATGGTACGAAGAAGGAGGTGCTTGGGGAGATTCACCTCAATGTGCAGATAGGGCCGGTGGTTTTCAATGTTCCTTTCCAAGTAATGGATATCCCTACTGCCTTTAATTTTCTGCTGGGTCGTCCCTGGATTCATACTGCTGGAGCTGTACCGTCAAGTCTACATCAAGCTGTGAAATTCGTAATCAAAGGGAAGCTGGTCACCGTCTATGGTGAAGAAGATCACCGTATTTATCATGAGATAACTATCCCTTATGTAGAGCCAGACTTTAAGTTCGAATCGAGTTACCACTCATTTGAGTTGGTATCCTCTATTCATGCTTCTCGAGACTCACCACCACCAATTCCTGAAGTTTCAAATGCTACTCTCATGGTGGGAAGAGTAATGGTTGGAAATGGTTTCACTCCTGGTAGCGGTCTTGGAAGAAATGGCCAGGGCATTCGAAACCCCATTGAAGCCCCTCAAAGGTCCCGTGCTGCTGGATTAGGGTACCATGGAAAAGGTGGGGAAAGTTCTGGAGGACAAAGACAGGAAAGGCGGAACCCGCCACCTGACCACGGGCGAGGAAGGCAAAACCCATTACCCCCGAACATTCGCGAGACATTCCCTGGTCCTCCGATAATGATGCAGGATGAAGCAGAAATAATGGACACTTTGGGGCAACCAAGCGGAAAATTTGACTATCTGGTAAAGTATTCGGCTCCTCCCAGTTTACATTCGCGAGACATTCCCTGGTCCTCCGATAATGATGCAGGATGAAGCAGAAATAATGGACACTTTGGGGCAACCAAGCGGAAAATTTGACTATCTGGTAAAGTATTCGGCTCCTCCCAGTTTACATTCGCGAGACATTCCCTGGTCCTCCGATAATGATGCAGGATGAAGCAGAAATAATGGACACTTTGGGGCAACCAAGCGGAAAATTTGACTATCTGGTAAAGTATTCGGCTCCTCCCAGTTTCTACATTGATCCCCGCGACATTGTCCCAGATGGATGGGGTGGCATGGATGATCCGACACCCCCGGAGACATAAAACCCCAAAGATGCATTGGAAGGAATCTCCAGTCTCTTCGATGATGTCTTCATAGGGACCATTGACGAAGGACCTCCGGAGAAGATGGGCTCTAGCCCACAAGAGTAACTCATTTACTACTTTCTCACTTTCCCCTGCGCGGGAATTTTTATCGCTTTCTAGGGCTTGTTTTTTATTTCTTCTTTTTCGTTTTCTTTTTAGGGCTTGAAAATCGCATTTCCATTCAATAAATGTAATTGATTGATGAATATCAATAAAATTACAAGTTTTATTTTGAGGGCATGATGAGGTACACCAAACCAGCCCGGTGATGATATCCAGCCGATAAAAGAAAAAGAAAATCCAAGGAGAATTCTGAGGCCTAGGCTTCATCATGCTTTCTCGTGTCAAAATATTTCAAAAAAAATGTTTTTGCCTTTTAAAAGAAATATATAAAAAAAAATGAAACAGAAAATATAGATTACTCTGTTTTTCTTTCTAATTTAGTTACTTCATGTTTCAGGAGCAACCTTACGGCATACAAAGGTGCAGAAATGGTCCAATCCAATACAACAAATGCTGACATTGATGACCTCGAGGACTTGAATGAAGATTCCATTGAGGTGCAGCGAAGCTGGGAACAACATGGAAAAGCCAAGGCTCTCACATCCGAGCAGACTGTCACTATTAATTTAGGTGACACCGAAGAAATCAAGGAAGTTAAAATTGGGGCAAATCTCCCCAAAGATGAGGCCGAGCGCCTAACTCAGCTACTAAAGGAATATCATGATGTCTTTGCATGGACCTATGCTAACATGCCTGGTTTAGACCCATCGATCGTCAAGCATTGCTTGCCCACTAATCCAGACGTACCACCTAAGAAGCAAAGGCTCCGGAGAACTAAGCCCGAGCTCTCGAAGAAGATAGAGGAAGAGGTGATGAAGCTTCTGAAGGTGGGATTCATTGAAGTCTCACAATACCCTGAATGAGTGGCTAATATCGTGCCGGTGATGAAGAAGGATGGTCGAGTTCGAGTTTGCGTCGACTATCGAGATCTGAACAAGGCTAGCCCGAAAGATGATTTTCCACTGCCTCACATAGATGTCCTTGTGGATAGTACAGCTGGATTTGAATTATTCTCATTTATGGATGGTTTTTCCGGGTACAACCAAATAAGGATGAAGGAGGAAGACAAGGAGAAGACTGTATTTATCACCCCGTGAGGAACCTTTCATTACAAGGTCATGCCCTTTGGACTCAAGAACGCAGGGGCAACTTATCAGCGAGCCATGGTAACACTATTCCATGATATGATGCATCAAGAGATTGAAGTCTATGTTGATGATATGATTGCAAAGACTCGGCCCGGAAGAAGCCATGTAGAAACCCTGAAGAAGTTGTTTGATCGACTCCGTGAATTTAAGCTTCGGCTAAATCCCACAAAATGTGTGTTCGGGGCAACATCCGGTAAATTACTCGGATTCATTGGAAGGAAGGGGATTGAGATTGATCCATCCAAAGCTAAGGCTATATGCGAATTGCAACCTCCATCAACAGTGAAAGAAGTTCGGAGCCTCTTGGGAAGACTGAATTACATAGCCCGGTTTATTTCCCAACTCTCTGAAACTGCCAAGCCATTCTTCAAGCTCCTAAAGAAGAATGCATGAATCAACTGGGATGATGAGTGTCGAGAAGCATTCAACAAGCTAAAGCAATACCTGATGAATCCACCAGTTCTTGTCCCACCGTCGCCGGGGCATCCCTTGATTCTCTACCTCACCATTCATAGTGAGTCATTGGGTGCAATGTTGGCTCAGGAGAGTCCTGTGGATAAAAAAGAACGAGCCACTTATTATCTGAGTAAGAAGTTCACTGTATCGGAACTGAAATATTCTGATATTGAAAAGACTTGTGCGGCATTGGTGTGGGTATTGCATAGATTGCGACAATACACACTATATTATCAGACATTCCTCATAACTGAGAACGACCCCATCAAGTATTTACTTGATCGGCCAGCTTTGGTGGGTAAGTTGGCCAAATGGCAAATTTTGGTCTCCGAATTTAATGTGCAATTCATGCCACAAAAGTCGGTTAAGGGTCGAGTGATCGCCAATCTATTGGCTGGAAATTCAGGAGTCTCTAATAACGATGACGGTTTCCTTGATGACTGTGTCTTGAGTGTAAATGAAGACTCATGGAAGATGCTCTTTGATGGAGCTGTAAACTTGTCTGGTTCTGGTACTGGGGCAGTTCTGATATCCCCAGATGGACAGCACTATCCGGTAGCTGCAAAATTGATATTCCCATGCACTAACAATGTGGCCGAATATGAGGCTTGCATTCTCGGACTTCAAGCCGCAATCGAGATGGGTGTGGCCAAGTTAATGGTATTTGGAGATTCGGCACTGATCATACTTCAGACCGTAGGTGAATGGAAGACTAAAGACGCCAAACTGCTCCCGTACCACAAGTACTTGGAAGATTTGGTAAAGGAGTTTAACGAAATTTCATTTGAATACTTGCCAAGGTCTCATAATCAATTTGCGGATGCACTTGCAACTTTGTCGTCTATGTTGCAAGTCACTGACGGGTTAGAGGTTGAGCCTTTGAAGATAGAGGTTTTGCAAGTGTCTACGTCATTTGCAAGTGTCACTGCCCGTAATGTTGCGAAGTTCATCAAACGTGACATAATTGCTCGCTATGGTGTCCCTGAAACAATTATCACTGACAACGGGACAAATTTGAACAACAAGCTTGTTGATGAGTTGTTTAGCGAGTTCAAGATCAAGCATCTGAATTCGTCCCCTTATCGCCCTCAAATGAACGGGGCTGTTGAAGCAGCCAATAAGAATATTAAGAAGATCTTGGCTAAGACAGCTGAGAATTATCGAGATTGGCATGACAAATTACCCTTCGCATTAATGGCATACCGAACATCGATTCGTACTTCTACCGAGGCAACCCCTTTTGCTTTGGTATATGGCATGGAGGCAGTTTTGCCTGTGGAAGTGGAGATTCCTTCCCTAAGAGTATTATCCCAAGTGGAATTATCTGAGGCAGAATGGTCGCAGCAAAGACTTGAACAGTTGAACTTGGTTGATGAGAAAAGATTGAAGGCTCTCTATCATGGCCAAACTTATCAGCAGAGAGTGGCCAGATCCTTCAATCGGAAGGTACGACCGAGACATTTCGAGGTAAATGATCTTGTTTTAAGGAAGCTATTGCTAATTTTTCCAGATCCTGGGGGGAAGTTTGCTCCAAACTACAGTGGCCCATATGTGGTAAATAAGGTACTTCATGGTAGTGCTTTGATCTTGGCAGAAATGGATGGTCGTGAGTTTTCCACTCCAGTTAATTCAGATGCTGTCAAGAAGTATTACCCATGATAGAATCTGCCATGTCATGTTTTGAATTGCAAACATTTTATGATAAATAAATTGCCTCATTAAGTTGCAAATTCAATTGTGTAAACTTGTTGCAAATATTGCATGTTTTTCTTGATGAATTATGTGGGATAGATTGAATGTGTCAAATGAGATACTCTGGAATGATGGAAGGCAAACCCTATTCCATACATTGTTTCATACACTAACCTCCAGTGAGTTGTGTGGAAAAATTCCATGCCTACGAGAAAAAGGGTGATCTCGCAAAAGGTACATCAACCGAGGTGATGAGGGGCAATTTCTTCTGCTACCCGAAACACTACAGGTATATCAATTGTTCAGCCCTTTGAGCCTACACACATGAAGAGCTTTTTAAATTATCCCTGTCAAGGGTCATCCCATACTAGGACAAGATTTGAAATGAATGTTAGGAATTTTCTTACTCACACTTGCATCAATCTTCGAGTATTGCTTTCGCAGTGTAACTTGTACGATAATTTGAAGTGCCTTGGGATGATGAAGAGTAGTTCATTCTCTATCTTATACACTTTATCCATTGCATAGCCCCCTTGAGCCTATGAATTCGTTTCACATTAAACCCAGTTAGTGATCATCCCCACACTGGGCAAGGCAAAAGACAGATGAAGACCCTTGAAAGTCCGAGTGTCATCCAAAGTGTAATTCCTTGACGCATGTACTGTGCGCAAAAATTGAAATAGAACTAAGGGGCATAAAAAAGCAGTGTGCCTGGTAAAAGCAAGGCCAATGCCCATGAAAAAGAAGTGAAGAAAAATGAATGAGTATGAGGGGCACGAAAAAGCAGTGTGCCTGGTAAAAGTAAGGCCAATGCCCAAAGAAAAAATTCAAACACTTGAGTCGTATCCCCAACAAAGAGGTACCCAACAAAAAAAAAAAACTCAAATGTTGTTGCAATCAATGAAGTTGTGATGTCAAGAAAATCTTCAACATTGAAAAAGTGATGGAAATGTCAAGATGATCACCAACTTTGACCCCCTAAACACTTTTTGGGCCTAATCATCCTTTCGTTTCTCAACCCATGAACTTAGCCTACTTTACGTCCCTTGCAAAGTCTCTTCAAATTATGACACTTGAATTAACATAAAAGTTCAAATGTTTGAAAGCATCGCTTGAAGAAGTGCGAATAAGATAATTTCTACTTCATTTCGTGTGTCTCTTGACTTGTAAACCCCCAAGACAATTGCGAAATGTTATTTTTCAATAGCCTCGGCTCAAAGAGTCTCCTTTGTTAAGCCGTTGATCAAGCCTATATTATGGTCCCTATTAAAGACCTCTCAAATTGGTAAGGTCGTACCACTTGCGAGATTGCTCGAACCCTTGTTTGGCATGATGATGGAAAGATAGAATGATTGTCAAAAATCATGCATCAAAGGTCAAGATAAAACAACCCATTTTAATGAGGATGAGTGAAAAGTCTTTTCAGACCAAGAGGTCCTCCATTTGGCACATCCATAACACTCATGTGTTCAGATTGGAACATTCTTTGTGAAGTCATTCCCAATGGAAATTAGGTGATGCAGGCTTGATATAAATCACAACGCATGAACCTCCCTTAAATTAATGCATGTTTGTGATCACAAATGCATATTGCTTCTCCTATGACCATGTTTTGCAGAAGACATTTCCCCAGGAACAAAGATGATACCAGGTAAGTATATCTCTATCCATACTCTAAAATACTTGTCATTGTGCAGGTATTCTCTCTCAAGGCATCGACACTTGACTTATCGACCTAGCGTGCTTTTGTAGCCTAGAGTCATTTTCATCAACTCGGCGTGCTTCCGTAGCCCAATGTCTCTTTCTTGACCTGGCGTGCTTTCGTAGCCTAGAGTCCATTTTATCGAACCGGCATGCTCTCGTAGCCCGGATTTCTTTTATCGACCTGACGTGCTTTCGTAGCCCAGAGTCCTTTACACCAACACTCAATGGAGTTGTCCCCCAAAGATTTTTCCTCCAGATTCAATCTGATTAAGGCGACCGAAGAAAGGTTCGGGTCCTGGTCAGATGATCTATGCTACAACGTTAGGTGACCGAAAAAAGGTTCGGGTCCTAGCCAAGCAAAACCTCAGTTTAGGCGACCGTAGAAAGGTACGGGTCCTGGAAAGAGAATCCCCGTTTAGGCGACCGTAGAAAGGTACGGGTTCTAGACAACATTTATTGCTCTAACAGGCGACTGTAGAAAGATACGGGTCCTGGAAAAGCAATTTCCCCATTCGGGCAACCATAGAAAGGTACGGGTCCTGGAAAATCAATTTTCTTTTGTCAAGGCGACCGTAGAAAGGTACGAGTCCTAAATATGTAACACCAACTATCTTGAATCACTCTACCATCCTTGAAGGTAAGTCATTCCAAGTAGGTTCATTTATCCTTTGCATTAGCATTCCATGCATCATATAAACGGCATAAAAAATGGAATTCATTTTCAAAAAAAAAAAAAAAATCATTCATTCATTGCATGTGCATGATCAAAATTTAGGTCTCAATTTATCTTTGAAGGCAACCTCTACGAGCTCACCTTCAAAGAGGAGCAGCTGTTGACACCTAAATTTTGGCGACTCGGTCATTTACTTATTACATAAAAATCGGGAATTTATTTTTTTAATTTTTTTTAATTTGCATAACATATAGTTTTAGGAGCATTTCTTTTTATTACATTTGCAATTGATCGGCCACAGGGGATTTGAAAGTCACGAGGGAGCTTCTAATAGTAGGCCATGATCTTTGCATGATCAAGAACAAAGGTGGCTGGGCACCGTTCCACTACGCGGCCATCAGGCATAGGATCAAATGGAGAACGATCAGTCCGATGCACTCAAGAAGTTGTTGAAGATGGAGATGCAGATGACCTTGTACGATGACGATGGGAACACAATCTCACAGCTGGCTGCGGCTTCGAAACATCTCCAGTCCACTAGACAGCAAAATGGGGTCAAGCTCATTGAAAGGTTATGATGATCGCACCCTTTTAATGCCAGAATTTTAATTCTGTTAAGAGAAAGTTTTGACCCATTGACCCGTGCAAAAATTCTTTCAATCTTGTGTGGGCACGCAACTTTCAGTAATTAAGGAAAGGAAGGATGTGGTGGAGACGTCTTTGAGGAAACGAAAGCTGGTAGAGAATAGGAAAGAAAAGGGATACGAGCGAGAAAGTTGAAAGAATCAATATAGTGGTATTTATGCTACATTATTTCTTGTTTTAAAACAAGAAAGAGTGCACCATCAAAGAAATCGCACGCATCCATGGTTTCGAATATTTGAATGATACCGTCATATCCACAAAATATCGATTAACCTTTTAAATTGCTTTTAAATTGGGAAATCTTCCTAATTTCGCAACGTACATATGATTGACGGTCCAATTTCACACTCGAAATACGACCCGCAATCGTACGGAAAAATCACTAATCCGATCTCACGCTCGAGATACGATTCGTGATTTTATTTAAAAATTGGCCAATCCGATCTCATGCGCGAGATACGATTCGTCAATTTATTTCCCAAAATTAAATGGACATTGATGATATCTTGCTTGATTTGTTGCCGTGCTATCCTTAATGCCTTTATTTGTTTGTCCTCGTAAAATAAAAAGTATTTGAGTTAGATTAGATGCATGTTAGGATATTACTTGTTTTAGGTTATTTTGCATGTCTAGAATAGGAAATTTATTTATTTCGAATTTATTAAATAAAAATACCAAAAACATAAATTTAGGATGTTAGATTTCTGTTCCATTAGTTTAAATTGCATGTTTAATTATTCGGCAATTATTAATTTCGAAATAAATAATAAACAAAAAGAGAAAAGGAAAAACAACAAAAAGTCATCATGCATATGTCATGTAGAGTTAGGGTATTCTTTGCACGTCATTGCATATTATGATAGATTGCATGCTTATTAGGAAAATAAAAACCATGTGCACGTCATATAGAATTAGGTTCATACAATGCACGTCATTTAATGATTTTTGTTAGGTTCATTTAATTAGAAATTGCCCGTCATTAGAATTAGGTCATTAGATTAATTTAGATTGCATATTTAAGTGTTGCATTTCTTTAATTTTGAATCTCATGGAAAATACAAAAAATATATATTTTTTAAGAATAAATCCATCTTGTGCTTCAGGATAGATTACATGCTTATTTATGTCATATCGCTTAGATCATATAGCTAAGTCATGTTACAATGTCATGTCATTTCATGTTAAATTAGTGGCATGCATTGCATAAAGCATGATTCTCATTAATTAAGTGAAAACAAAAAAACGAAATTGCGTGTTAATTAAAAATAATATCTAGGATTGTTGATGTGAATTCTGATCTAACAACGCAGATGCTTTCGTTGCTATGACGTAAGTCCTGCAATTTATCTACTGCTTTACTTGGGTGTTAAATTGGTGGTTTGCGCACCCGCATGATTGCCTCACATGTTAGGAAATTAGATTTAAAATTAATCCAAGCTGCCTGCAAAACCTTTTTGTCAAAATAAAAAGAAATTGTACCGAAAGGGCGTTAAAGAAAATCTAGCGTAACCAAGTCCCCGTACCCAAATCTCTGGTTCGTAGGAGTAAAGTAAATCTCCCATTACTTTACTTAGGTTTCTAATCGACCCACCAAAAATAGATTAGTGGCGACTCCTAATTGAAAAATTAATTGCATGTTAAGAACTTAAACCTAAGTCGCGAATTGGTATGGGCTTGGGAGAGCCCGAGTTAAGTCTAGGCTTAACAATCCATTAGCCAAACTCTAGGTGGTTCACACCCGAAAAAAATTGGTCGCGACAATGTCGAGATCCATCATTTAAAAGAAGTGCAATACGAAGGTCAAGTTTTGAGGCCTTGAGGTCGGTCTTTGTCTTTCATGCGAAGGTCCCACTAAGACACCTACCCAATCCATTTTTTGTGACTTATAGCAATTGTTGACCAATTGTATTCTCGCATGGCCAATATTGCTTATAAGTCTCCTAATCAAGTGATCTATGTGATCACAAGGTTTTCCCTCGTTATTATGCATCGACCCTATCATTCATTTAAAAATCACATGCATTGCAAAAATGTAAACATGCATGCAAGTCTTTTGAACCTTGTTTATCAACCAATCAAGCAATAAAGTGAACCGTCAGTGGGTCACTTATTACAAAGAGCATGCGCCAATCACGAACACAAGCAATTTCTAATGCATGATGGGATTATATGTATGAAGGGTACATGTGATATTTCAAAAAACATATCTCAAAATCATTAATGAAAAGTTTTGAGACAATGTGATGTCTTGACTATGAAAGGCATTCAATTGCCAAGGCTAACCCGAAGCTCGCATAAATGTACTCACAAGCGTCATAGGCATTTTGAATATAATTCAAACCATGACTTTCATGATGTCAAAATAGGATTTTAAAAATATTTGAAAATATTTAGGATTAAGGAATATCTAAGCTATGGAACACATTCAATTGCCAAGGCTAACCCGGAACTCGCATAAATGCACTCACAAGTGTCGCAGGCATTTTGAATATGGTCCAAACCACAATTTTTCCTTAAGCTAAATTGAGTTTTGGAGAAAAAAAAAATTAGAGATCGTTATTTTCGGGGAAACATCACATGTACCAAAACATTTTTTTAAAAAGAAAAATCAATTGGAAAATGCCGATTGTTTAACAACAAAGATCAAAGCATTTAGAACAATTTTCATGGAGATGGCATGGCCTAATTTCATGCACAACAAACCTTAAAGGTATAACTAAACAATCACAATTATGTTTATATCAGGAAATTTCAAAACAAGCGTATAAGAACAGCAAAATTGAGTAATACCCATTGACAATCTAACTATGAAAAAATTCCTAATATGTATGACATGATAATGAACAACTTTCATGAAGAAAGTTTTCTTGAACGAGCTACACATGAATTTACAAAAATCAAACAACAAGCAATAGCACATCAGAAATCTGTCAAGACAACAAAACATTCAGCTAATGTCACGAGGACTTGTCCTATCAAAAAATTTCTAAAAATCATCAAATTTACACAAAAATGGCCAACATGATGTCAAGCAAGTTTCATTCAAAGGCCAAGTTTAGATTCCAAATAGAAAAAATGGAAAATATCAAAGGTCTGTCCAAACAGGGGTTAGAACAGGGGTCCGAGTTTGATCCCATATCCAGATTGTAGTCTGACTTTGAAAATATGAAAAATTGGTCCAAACGATGAGCGATTGGTATGAAATTAGCGACATTAGAAACTTTTAAGCGTGCCTTACGTCTTCCTAGAAGAGCTCGAGTCCAAACTAGGTCAATTTGGTATCTTAAGATCGAGATCTTTAAAAGTGTGCTCATTAGTAATTAAGAAAACAGAACATAAGCATTCATTAGAAAACCTTAAAATCACTCAAATACTACCTAAATGGCATGAAGAAATCACACGGGACTTAGGGTTGGATGTGACGGAAAGTTTGAATAGTCATTTAATCCTAAGTCGGCATGCAAAATGTCATACAATTTAAATAACATTATGAGATGATTCATGATTACTAATTTGCTTGGGAATTCTAAGTATGACGAACTCTTTTTGTGAGACAATTTGATGTGCAAGATGAAACTCAAATGACATGACCTAAACACGTATGCAAACCTTGTAACATGCGGTTCAATCATCAAGAAAGCATGATTGTAAGATTTGATCCTTAGATGACTCAAATAAGCATGGAAATGTGCACATATGACAATGTTTCATTTTAGCATTAAGTTTACAGAACAAGCATGATTTCAGCCATCCTCAAGATATGCATAAATCCTACCAAAAATCTCACATTTGAGATTGTATGAATTGTGGCAAAAATGGAAAAACAGACCATACTATATATCCAACACATGTTGCTGCGGTACCTTTTACTTTAATGCATGCAATTGATTCACATTGCCAAAGTAAAAACCTTGCAAAGCATACATCAATTGAACATATATATCATTTTTTCAACTTTCATGAAGGATTTGAGATCAAATAAGTGCATTTATGGATTCATTTTCATCAAAACAAATCTTAGACTAATGTAGGACAGACTAACCTATGTTCAGATCTAAGCGATTTGACCTACCTAAACATGTCTAAAAATTTTTAAAAAATATATATACATGACATGTACAACACCTGTACGAGCAACTTTCAGGAAGGAAAGTTGTTCTAGAACTCAACACAAAAATCAGCACAAAAATAGCAAAATCAGATATCGATATGAAACAGATTGACCTAAGCTTAGATCTAAGTAGATCTGACCTAACCGAACACATCCAAAAATCATGAAAAAAAAAATACAGAAGATGCACAAGAAAATTTGTAACAAAAATCATGAGAAAAATTTATCAAAAAATGATCATGAAAGTTGGCACAAAAATAACAAAGTCAAAAGGCGAAACAAGATCGGAACCGAAAAAAACCTAAATTACTGCACAATTGTTAATCTTCGGAGGCATTTTTGGAGGGCCAAACGACATTCATTTTGGGCGTACAACCTATGGTTTCGAAGCTTGGGATGTCTATTATCTAATCCGAAGAGGACTCGAGCTGAAAAAAGGTCGTTTTGGACCTCGTTTTGGCCAAAACAGTAACCTATGTACAGGCCTACGAAAATCACATATTAGCTTAAAATCACAATCATCATTCAAATCATCAACAAATCATTGCAGCATTCATACTCATCCATCTTAAGCATGTAAAAGCTCCTAATCTTGAATCCTAGCCCCGATCGACTGACTCGATCTTGCTTCATCAGATTCGAGTTTCAAATCATTACCTCCATCGTGATTTTCATCGGTTTCTATCGCGATCAATCAGATCAAGTCGCCAGATCACTATCAGGACTCCAAGAACCTAGATCAAATCACTACGGCTCAGATTGGGACCAATCGAACCACCGGCTCAAGGAAAAAAGGAAGAACCGGTCCAAAATGGACCGGCCTTGACTCGCCGGCGAAGATCAGGCCGCCGGTAAAGATCCGGCCATCGATCTAACCTCCTTTGTCCACAACAAGGTCAAGGATCCCTACTACAGCAGATCACCAGTAGCTTGAAGGCTTGGGAGCTCCGACGATTGCCGGTTCGAGCCTAGAACGAGACCGGTCCAAGAGGCGAACCGAATCTAGAGAGAGAAAACGTGCAATCTGTTTGGGAAGGATTTTGGAGGGAGAAAAGAGAGAGAGGCCTGAAGAGAGAGGAAATTTCTTGCAAATGAAGCCTCCATCATGAAAGTAGAAGAGATTTCACTTATATACTCCCACATTAAGTGATTTTGGCTGTCGGTTTGACCCGACGGTCGAAATCTCGATTCAACGGTCAAAAATCCATTTCGAAGGCTCCATTATGATCTCGAGGTGTTAGGTAATTGATCTAGTGGGTTTGATTTGCAAAAAACCAAGCCAAAATCGAGAATTGCGTCAAAATGTCTAATTAGGGGTTAATTTGCAATTTGACAAAATTCAATGACCAATTTGTGAACTTTTGGGAAATTGAAGGTGTAGAAGTGAAATTAGGAGTGAGAGGGTTCCAAAACTGGTGGCCGGAGGCCAAGAACGGACCGGCAAGGGCCTGAACCGGCTAGTCCTGCTAGTGGCCAGTCAAACCGGCCGGACCGGTTCGATCTGGTTTGGTCGGATTTTGACCGATTCTTGACCGGTTTGGCCCGATTCCTGCTATTTTGTCCACTTGGGCCACCTATGGGTCAAAAATTTATGCAATTTGACCTCTAAAGGACCTAATTGAAAAGGAATTTTATCCTTTTTATGAAGAAATTGACCAATTAAGATACAATTAAGCTAATCAAACCTTATGAACATGATCTAGGGGTCATTTATTGACCCAATTAAATGATTAGCATGGAAAAAAATGAGTCGAAACTATGGGTGCTTTGAATTGGGCCTAAAGGGCTAAAATGGTAAAATTTGCAATTCAATAGGCAAAATTGCAAATTAACCAAACTTGAACTCAATTAGTGTCACAATTGCCCTATCTAATGAGCTACCCATGTGTAAGATCACTTATCACATTCAAATTGACCTTGAATTGAAGTGTTCGAGCTTAGGTCAAAAATGGATCTAAGCCTAATATTAAAATTGGACCTAGATTCATAAAATTAAATCATAGCCATGAATGGGTCAATTCAAATTTCGTCGATTGAAGCTTAATTGCTTGATTTTCTAATGCTTGGGAGGATAAAATTCTTCAAATTGATGAGTTCTTGTATGAATTTCACAAAATCGATCTTGAATTTGGACTTATATTAAGAAAATGAGTGAGAAACAATTATCTGTTCACAAGTTATGCATGATCGATTTTGGTCCCTAATTAGGGCTCAAAACTGCAATTCATATTTCAACTCGATAAATCGCAAAAATTGAATGCTCAAATAGATTTCAAATAGTCCCGAAGCCAAATGTCAAAAAAGGAACTACACCTAATTATGACTAGAATAAAAGTAATTTCATTTTTGGTCGATTTAGAACCTAAAACTGAAAAATTCAAAAATCAAGGTTCTTAATCGAATTTTGTAAAATTTTTGACATAAAAGTCAAATTAGCATTAAAAGAAATATATTTATGCATTGTTTATTTTTTATTTTTTGGGTCAAAGGTTTAATCAAAAGTCAATCATTTAGTTGACTATTCCTTAAAGGTTGATTTTTTGATCAAATATTTGAATTTTCAAGAAATTGATTTGAAAAAGAAGTGAAATTAAAGCAAATGAAATTTTTTGGGTAAAAAGTCAATTTTTTACTTGGAGTTGACTTTTGGTCAAAGAGTTGACCAAAAAGTCAACTTGAAAGTCAACCGTTTGACTTTCCAGGTTTTTCTCGAAAATAAACTAAAAACTACTTAAAAACGACAATGCAAAAGAAAGAAATGAAAAACGATATTTTTTTGGTTGAGAGATAGGGTTCTGTCGCGATCAGAAACCTAAATCTCGATTTTTTATGTTTTAATGATATGTCGACTAAAAATCGATGTCAACATATAGTAACTTCTCAAAGTCGGAGTAACTTTAAAACTGTTACATAATGCTAGTGACCCTTAAATTTTGTTAGCATTTATTCAAGTGGAAAAGTAAATTGCCTTTTATTAGAATAGTGAGTTATCCCATATTCCACATTTTCGAGAATTGTTTCTATAACAAAAGTTCTACTTTCATCTTTCCTTTCCCTACTCAGAAATTTTGTTGATGTTGAGTAACTTGTCAAGGTGAAGTGTAAATGTCCGAAATGGTTAGTAACCTTTTTTAGCTTATGCATTAGTATAAACCATCTACTTTAGAAAAGTTCTATGCATCATAGAAACTTTCTTTAACATGTATAAGTGCTTATCGCACCACCATTAAAAATAATCTTTATATGCAATGCTAGTACTTTCATTTAAGCGATCTTATATTTAATCCGTCAAATAATCATAACATCAATAGTTTAAACTACTGCAATTTTCTGAATTGATGCGCTGTTTTCATTCTATCATGGGTTTGAAGATGAGGACGAATGACGATGGGCTTCCTCCCTCTGTCACAAATTCACTCTTCTTCACGAATGGGTCATTTTGGTTTGATTTTCGGGTTTGTGAACCGAACCAAAACACCAATGATATCCAAATTTTGTAACTTCTATTCGAACTGAAAATTTTTGTTCGGTTCAAGCTTTTCTGACGGTCCTTATAGAAAGTAGTTTTCAATAAATCAGTTGATAATAAATTTTTCTTTAGGGTTACTCATTTTTGTTGAAACTTACTTTAAAATCGAGACAATACGTTTGCAGGCGATTTATATTTGTCCGATCATGCGATTCTCCTTCTTTCCTAAACAACCAGACAATATCACTGCCAAGATTATTTCTTTCTGGTATATTTCATCAGGTGGTTCTATATCTCTATCTGCTTATGTTGTTCATGTTGTATTTGCTGGGAGCACACAATAAAAAGTCAATACTTTCTTTCGGGGAGAACTTCCTGAACCCGTCAACATATCGAGTTATACTCACATTCACTAAAAGCTAAGCAATTTTTTACATCTCAATAATCTTGAACCTTCTTTTTTGTATCCACGAGCAGAGGCGTGGCGTAATTGGCCAAGCAAATGGGTATAACAATTCTTGCCAGTCCAATGCCGAGAGTTCTTGACATGAATACTGTAATATTCAGACTTTGACTCCGTCAAAAGTGTAAGACCAAAAAAAAAAAAAAAAGACAGCTGGAAAGCCAAAGAGAAAAGGGGAAGAGGGCACTGGCGATAACACTACTCATTTGAGAATGCCTAGTTTACATGTTGTTCATGTAAATCAACGAAGCGATAACACTACTCAGGTGGTTCTGGGTTAATTGACTAGGACTCGTGAGGATGAATCTCACCATGCTCAGACCGCTGAGGATGAATCTCACCATGCTCAGCCCCCTCCTTACCTTTGCGCTTCTCATAGAAAATCTCCCCCAACAATTTTGCAGCTAGCGGCAGACCAGCACTCTTCTTTTCAACCTCTGGTTTCAGCTTGTTGATGTTGTCATCATCCAATTTGTCACCATCTTTCTCGACCTCATCCTTGAATATACACCAGCAGATCTCAGGGTTCTTGTGTGGTTGCAAGCGGAGCACGTTGTCTTCCCTAATGTTGGCCACCTTCTCTGACCTGCTTGTGATAACGACTGAGCCACCATAACCTTTCGGCAATTCATCCCAGGCGTCGTTGTCGTGCCATGGGTTAGAGTCCCACAGATCATCGAGCACTAGCAAGTACCTTTTGCCTAGGAGTTGCAGGTGGAGAGCGTCGAGTAGGCCTCGGAGGCCCTCCTTCTCGATCGAGCTGATTATGTCTGTTTCAACTCCTAGACGGGCCAGTAACTTCTTGGCGATAGCCTCCCTCGTGTTCTCGGCCATGTTGGGCTGTGGGGATAACGATACCCAGATTCTTGGGAGGAACTGTGCCTTCACTTCTTGTTTGTTGTATACCAATTGGGCTAGTGTAGTTTTTCCAACGCCCCTCATGCCAATGATTGCTATTGCTTGGAAAGAGTCGGACGATTTTCCTGGTTGGAGAAGCATTTTCTCCAAAGTCACCACTTCATTCTTGAGGCCGTGGACTCTCGACGGATGGACCCAGGTGGAGCTTCCTCGAGAAGCACAGGTGTCTTGCGAATTTGCTTTGGATTGCGAATTTGCTATGGATTGCTTTGATTGCTTGATCTGGTGAAGTTGCTTTTTGATCTTGTCCAAGGTTCTACTGATTTGAAATTTTGAGGGACTAAGAACTGTTGGAAGAGAGAAGCTTTGCTTCCTCGCTAGCATTTGGCACTCTTCCAAGACATTATTGAGGCAGTAGAGCTCCTCTTTGACTGATATCTTTGAAGGGGGCTCAGAGGTTGTGATTTCGTCGAGCAGAGACTCCAGTTTTTCGAAACGGTGATGGAATGTAACTCTTGGGCCGTCGCGCAGCTCCCTTTTGAACTTTTCACTGAGATGTTTCTCAACGGTTTTTTCCATTTTGAATCTCTATGTGGTGAGCACTCCTCTCCTGAAAACTATCTCGATGCTATGTTGCTGGAAATGGCAGCCTAAATGCAAGGCATGAGTATTCTCCTTGCTCCATGACGTTTGAAGGAGTCTCAGATGGGGAGGTCGCTCATTGGACCCCTCAAATTGACGAATAAACTTGTGCTCACTGTTTGAGTGTAAAATTAAATTAGCCACCGACCTGAGTGTACTCCTAGTGTTTTTAATGTTGGTAGATGCGAGTACACGGTTGGTGGTGTAATTATTATGTGGACCTGGCCTACGGAGACTGGGTGCCCGTGAGCTGTAGAGCTCGTGGACCCCACATGATAGAAGTCTTACGGAAGTCCAACCCATGTGGGCTCTGTTTGAGGACGACTCATTTGCACGACACATTCAAGAAAGAAATTCTTCATTTCTGCTTTTACGTTCCATTCTGCATCCCACGACGGAGTTCAGTCTGAGGGTGTGAGGGAGGGAGGGAGGGATCTGAGCTGAACCATGGGAATGACTTCATACATTACTGACCATGTCAAGAACATTTGGGATGCATGGAACCTGAGGGGAGCCATACTCCTGAGTCTCTCACTACAGGCCATTCTGATCTTCTTAGCGACCTCCAGAAAACGAGCCTCCAAAGCCGTGGTCATCATGCTAATCTGGATCGCCTACTTGCTTGCCGATTGGGCTGCTAATTTTGCAGTTGGTCTCATCGCCAAAAGTCAAGTCGACCAGCCGGGACCCGGTCACAAGGGTGAGCTTCTTGCGTTCTGGGCCCCGTTTCTTCTGCTTCATCTCGGCGGTCCGGACACTATAACCGCCTTCTCTCTTGAGGACAATGAGTTGTGGCTCAGACACCTCCTCGGGCTCATATTCCAGGTGATTGCCGTATCTTATGTCATCTATGAGTCGCTGCCTAACAAGTTGTTGATGCCGATTGCCCTGGTCTTCCTATCGGGAATCATCAAGTATGGCGAGAGGACTCGGGCTTTGTACCTTGCCAGCATAAACAGATTCAGAGATTCAATGCACACGAAACCGGACCCTGGACCGAACTACGCCAAGCTCATGGAAGAGTACTCCTCCAAGAAAGACGCCCATCTTCCGGCCGAAATTGTTATGATCCCAGAACCTAACAAAGATTCCAGGTCCCCAGACACCGCGGATAGCGGTGATATGGATGATATCAAGGTGGTTCAGGAGGCTCGCCGCTTCTTCGAAACCTTTAAGGGACTGTTTGTGGACATTATCTTCAGCTTCCGCGAGCGAAACGAAAGCCGGGAATTCTTCCATAGCAAAGATGCGAAGGATACTCTCAGATTGCTGGAGGTAGAACTCAACTTCTTTTACGATGTCCTCTACACGAAGGTTGTGGTGGTGCAGGATAAGTTCGGATACCTTTGCCGCTTCATTTGTTTTAGTTCGGTGGAGATTGCTCTGGCGCTCTACTTTTTCATGAACAAGGATGGCTTCGGGAGATTCGATGTTAAAGTTACCTATACCTTGCTCCTTGGTGCTATAGCCTTGGATGTCGTTGCTTTCCTCCAACTCATCTTCTCCGACTGGACAGTTTCAGCATTGAAGGACCCCGAGAAACCCTGGGTTTTAACCGCAATCTTCAGAAGTTACCTTTTAACCCCAATCTTCAGAAGTTACCTTTCTCTCAAGAAATCGACCTGGTCTGACGATGAAGAGTCGAAGATCAGATTCTTGGCCTGGCTTAAGAGGTGCCTATTTCGCAGGTGGTCGCAATCCATCTCGGCATTCAATTTGATTGATTATTCAATCCGGGAGCGCCCTCAGAAAATTCAGAGCATCTGCGATTGTGTTGGATACTTGTTCAGCGAGATCATTGTTCTGATGGGCCTAAAGGATTTTCTAGACCACATGAGGTACTCATCGAGGACCCCTTTTACTAAAGAACTATGGTTATTTATCCATCAGGAGCTGCGATACAAATCAGTGCTCGCTGACGATATGGGATTTGCAAAGAGGATATATTCAGCCAGAGGTGACTGGGTGCTTCACGATCTTCATTGGAGTAAGCTGAGTAAGCTATTGCCTTACGTTAATGATGTAGAGTACGATGAGAGCCTTATATTGTGGCATGTGGCTACAGATCTCTTGTATTCCACTACCACTGAGGAGAGAAATGATCGTCACAGAGGATTTTGTAAAGATCTCTCTGATTATATGCTCTATCTTCTTGTCGTGCAATCTAAGATGATGTCTTCCATTGTGGGTATTGGACGGATAAGATTCCAAGACACTTGTGCTGAGGCCAAGAAATTTTTGTCCAGGAAGGAACTATCACCCGAGGAAGGACGTAAAAAAGCCTCTGACTACATTCTCAATGTGAAAACTACTGTGAAACCTGTCGAATTAAAGGGAGACAGAAGCAAGTCGGTGCTGTTTGATGCGAGTCGGTTGGCTCAAGAGTTGATGACATTCGACGATTTGAAATGGAAGATCATGAGTAAAGTATGGGTGGAGTTGCTGTCATATGCCGCGAGTCATTGCAGTGCAACTGCTCATGCTCATCAACTGAGGAAAGGTGGGGAGCCAGCGACTTTTGTGTGGTTGTTGATGGCCCATTTTGGTCTAGGGGAGCAATTTCAGATCAGTGAGGGTCATGCAAGAGCAAAGTTGATTGTGAAGAAATAGCTTTGTGGAATCTCATGTTCTTGGATTCTACCAATAGAAGAAATTGAATGTGTGACTTTAAACTGCGGTAGTAAACAGATGTGGTTCATCTCGTGGGCTTATCTTGTAGCGAATTCTGCTCTCCTAAGGAGAGCAAAGATGATCACATAGCGAATTCTCCTTTGGCCAAAAACAAAACGTATGAGTTTCTTCTGTTTGGAGCTCGGTAAATGACTATAAAGGGAAAGTGCTTTTGGATCAATAGTGTGTTCCACTTCGTACTTTGAGTTCAGCAGCTTTCTTTGACATGTATAAATGTTTGTCGCAAGACCATGAAAAGTGGACTTTATATGCAATGCTAATGCTTTCATTTAAGCGGCCTTATATTTATTCCGTCATATAATCATAACATGAATAATTTAAACTACTGCAATTTTTTGAATTGATGTGCTCCTTTCATTATATCAGGTGTTTTCTTATATTTCTTTCTATACTTTTCAGGACGAGGAGCATGAAGTTCAACGCAGAATTTGGTTTACCAGTATCCTGTATATTTGATGTCGCAATATGTACAGATTCACAATTATTCTTACAAGTGGAACTTGTCGTTAACCATGAGAAAGTTAGATAGATGTCAACCATGAGAAAGTTAGGTAGATGTCACGTAATAACGTCGGGACAATGGCTATGGGACTAGCCTTTTTGACTTTTCATGATAAAAGCAAGATTCCAAAACAAAGGTGGTGCATCCGTCTCTTTCATGGGACCATAAAGTCGCGACAATGGCTATGGGCCTAGCCTTTTTGACTTTTCACGATAAAAGCAAGATTCCAAAACAAAGGTGGTAGATACTCCACCATAATGTCGGGACGATGGCTATGGGACAAGCCTTTGTCCAAAACAAAGGTGGTAGATACTCCCCCATAATGTCGGGACAATGGCTATGGGACTAGCCTTTGTCCAAAACAAAGGTGGTGCATCCGTCTCTTTCATGGGACCGCCAAAACGTGTCTATTCTATTTTTTTCCAATGATTCCTCAAGTGAAAAGGCAAAGAAAATACCCATTTCAAATTTACACATGCCTAATAAAAGTATAGAATACTTTTGTGAGATAAGCTTTTAACTTTCTGTCAATGCTTTGGGAAACTATGAATTATATGTACTCATCTCATTTGTAAAGCTGCAGAAGTTATTGAGCTTTTCCTTCTTTTCTCCTGCAATCACATTTAAGCTTTTCACTTTCTGTCCATGCTTTGGAAAACTATGAATTACATGTACTCATCTCATTTGTAAAGCTGCAGAAGTTATTGAGCTTTTCCATCTTTTCTTCTGCAATCACATTTATGTGTACTCGTAAGGAATTCGAGGACAAGGACAGGCCTAATGTTACATTGATGCGCACCAGGTTCAGCTTGGTAAAATGGTGGAGAGCAGGTAATCTCTTTGTTTGGCCACCGTTTGAACTTCATTTAATTCATCATCAGAAATCAAACGTCAATGGTCAAATACATTAATCAATCTCTATCAAGTCACATGCCAATACTCCATTTCATTGACCAATTTATTACTCAACGTCTAACAGGTCACAACATAACGCCTAATGACAAGGCGATCAAAATTCCCCTTAGCAAGTCCCGACCTATTATTAGCAGGTAGCTTAACCCAAAGAATATCATGAAGTCAATATGCACACCTAGAAACCCCTAAGTAGGTCCACAACAATAATGAGCATTAAACTAGCATCCTCAAATATTAGAAATCAAATCCATAATTTATTTCATAAACTAGAATACATTTCACAAATCAAATCATACAAATCATTTCAGGATTAATTTCATACACCGGATTTGCAAAGCAATACATATAACTTTTCACAATACCATTCATAAAACATTTCTCAAACTATTCACAAATAAATAAAGAGTGGTAATTGTCTAATCCAAATTTTATGCAATAAAAATTTCATTTTGTAACTCATATTATAAATCTATATCACTTTCGAAGCATGAGTTTACAAACTCAAAGAAAAAAATAAGCACCACTCATTTAGAAAAGCTTGAAAGCAAGCAACAAAGGATACTCAAGTCGATATACTTCCAATTTTATCAAATAAGTGAGAACATTAAAATCAAGTGAAATGCTATCTCAATTGAAAACCAATTAAACTAAGCTCGATCGCTAACGAAAAGACTCCTACGCACTAACGAAATACTCGCACTCGAAATTTTAAAAGTTCATTCCCATCAAACTGTAACTCATAAACAATTTTCATCAAATCTCACAACTCCATTATGATCTAAACTATCATTTCCATATAATTCAATAACTTAACAAATTTTGGATCAAATCCCGGTGTTCAGAATTCACATAACTTCAAATTTATGCCTTAACTCCGAATATTACTCCGATTAAATGAACAAAGAACTTGAATCCTTATCAGGTGTGGCATCACAAAGTTAATCTGCCTTGACGAAATTTTTGAGTCATGTACTCCTTACCCTTTGCTTTTCCCTTTCTTCTTTCCCTTTCTTTCTTTTCTTTTTTCTTCTTTCTTCCTTCCTATGTGCCCCCCTTTTTGTTTCTTCTTTTGGCCTTTAATTCCGCTCATTCCCTCCACCGTTGCCTCAGTCAACAGCTCCTCCATTAAGCTTGAATATGCAAATTGAAGACGCTGCCCGCGTGTATGGGTCAGTTCTGCCGCTTTTGCTGTCTGTTTCTCCAAGGATGCATGACATGCTTGGATTTGACCATATAACTCCTAGCTTTTCTGTCTGAACTTCTTTTGCTGGAGAGCAAAGTGTGGTCGAAATATTTTGTCCACATGATCCGAACGAATTGGGGTAAAAGAAACTCACAAAATCGGACACAGGAATTCTTTGTTCTTATCGGGGCACAGAGGGACTAAAAGCAAATGCAGATTCATGAAGCTCAAGGAACTGGAAGAGCTACGACAAGAGTGACATATCTTATCTCCAGTTCGAACACAACACAGATCATACCAGCACCTCCATAGACTCACAAGATTGAGGCTAAGATCGGAAAAACATCAGTACTATCATTTTCAAAACTTATGCATCGAGAGCAAGGGATGTGACTTGATTGCCACTATCAAATAAATTACTTGTGGCGCTACTCCTTTGGCACCGCATGAATGAAGCTCCAATGTCGCCAAAGGAACACCCGTTTTAAGCCGGAATATCAAGGCCCAATCACTTAATTATTTGGCTCAAAATTTCCCGCTCCTCAGCTGAATTGATGAATATGACACGCCCAAGTCAACAAGATAATTTTGCCCAAGTAAAGAGCAACGTAGACCAAAGCGAAGGAAAATTGAAAACTAGCCGGTTGAGCTTCTCAATATGCCTTTTTCTGAACGCAGTTGAAATCAACTTGACCGCATTTGTTGGGATGTGATTCACATTGACATTAAGGCATATGGTCTCGCTCTCCGCTAAGTGGGTGAGGTTTGGAGGCCTCCTGAGTAGGTTCTTAAGGGGGAGCACTCCTATGAAGCTAAAAGGACTTTTATATTTTGAATTAATATTTTATTGATAATTAAGACTTTGGCTCATATATAGTCTCTTTCTTTTTTAATTAAAGTGTGTAATAAAAATGTGTAATGTGCTAATTATTTCGAATATAACTCTAAATTAAGGATTAATCAGGATAAAATATTACGTTTCAAATTCTCTCTCTTTCATTTTTATTCTCAATTTTTTTTTTTTTTTTTTTTTTTTAGTTGGGCGGCGAATCCTAATGAGATATACTCTAACTTAACAAGCCGTGCTTGCTCAAAAAAAAAAAAAAACAAGCTGTGGATTTTTCTTTTTGTTTTTAAAAGCCGTGGATGATTAAAGAAGCGTAATTCACGAAAACGTCAAAAT
The DNA here is from genome assembly GCA_017140255.1 of Eucalyptus paniculata subsp. matutina. Taxonomy (NCBI): domain Eukaryota; kingdom Viridiplantae; phylum Streptophyta; class Magnoliopsida; order Myrtales; family Myrtaceae; genus Eucalyptus; species Eucalyptus paniculata. The sequence continues at coordinate 5,210,442 of CM029439.1, read as the reverse complement.
CAAGACGATAAAGTCACTTTTTGAATTTTGCTTTCGGGTCCTCGTGAATCACGAGAAGCCAGCGATGAAGTCGACAATGAATAAGGAAAAAGGACAATTGACGTGTCACTCCTTGTCATTTGTCATTTTCCTATGCCGTGCGACCCAGATGAATCAATGTACGAACCAGCTGTGAGGGTTAGGTAAAATGTCTGGGATAATAGTAATCTGATTGGTGAATTTTAGTTTGTAAAATCCATCCTCTGCCTCCACTTTGCTTTGTCGCTCATCAGTCCCGGCGGGTCATGGGGTACAAGCACTTCAGCCACCGGGACGACCTGGTGATCTGCAGCAGGGCCGACTTTCAGCAAGCCCAGTGCGCGTTCTGCAACGACGAGTGCACCGGCCTGACGTATGGCTGCAAGGATTGCCGCTTCTACATCCACTACTCGTGCCTCCTTCCTGAAGAAATCCACCACCCCGCCCACCCTCCCCACTCTCTCGTCGCCCGCCCCGTCCCTGCCGACTTCGCCTGCTCCACCTGCCCCCGCTCCCAGAGCAACGGCTTCTGCTTCCTCTGCCAGGAGCACGGCTGCGGGTTCGCCATCCATGTCAAGTGCGCCTTCCCTCTCCCCCCCGTCGCCTACCCGGGTCACGACCATCGCCTCTACTTCTTCGATGAGGTACGACGATTTAAAAACCTCGTCATGTCGTCCTGTCGTGCTCGAATCCTAGAGTGCAAATTCATTCCCTCTTTTTTTCATTTTTTTCTCTCTCTGTTATTTTCCTACTCAGTGGCCGGAAGATGCCGAGCAGCGTCGGTGCAAGTTTTGTGGCAGACCTTGCAGATCGTGGGTCCTGTGCTGCTTGGACTGCAAATTCGGAGTGCATTTGGTGTGCGAACGCCCCTCGTGCTCGTTCGAGCACAGGTGTTTCCCACTAACACCACGTCCTAACAGCCGCAGCGAAACATTCCTCGAACTCAAGGCTTCCATCGATGAGGTGGACGTCCGCCGCCGTGGCTGCCGTTACTGTCGGGAGGAGATGGGGCCCCAGACTCCGCTTTACTACTGCAAAGATTGCAAGATGATTGCTCATGCTAAGTGTATATTCTCAAGGGTAAGTCATGTTTGAGATCTCTCGGAATTGGATCGCTCTGTGGTTTGAGCAAAACTTTTGGCCTTTTCAATTGGAAATTAGCTATAAACAGGAACCCAGATTCGATCCTCATCGGATTAGTTCAATTTCCCTCCAATGGAATCGGCGGCGGATTAATACTAAGAATGAACCGTGACAGATCAATCCTCTTTTTCTACCGTCTCTGATTCGACAAATTTAAGCTGGTCTATTTAGCGCGTTCTCGGCAAGTGCAAAGTGCAAATGCCAACTCCAGATCACTGTCCTATGTTGGATGCTTTGAAGAGGATCATAATGTATTTTTCCTATTTTTGAAGGCGGATCGAAACGAGAATCTGACGATGATTTGCGCGGAAACGAAGCAAGATGGCAGAAAAGAAGGAAATTCGGAAGCCAATGAGGCGGCTATGCAGACCTTTGGAGAAATGGTCAATTCTCTGAACCATAAAGAGAAAGCAGAGCTGGAGGACGTGTATAAGAGGCGGGTGGTGGAAATCATAAGGGTGCTAGCCTGGCGAAACAACGCCGGGGGTAGCTCCTCCGATAGAATCCAGAATTGGCCGTTTCTGGATGAGGCGTTCTTGGAGTTCAGCAAGAGGCTTCCCCACGACATCCGGCGGATCAATTCTCTCGCGGTGGCATCCGAAGAGGAAAGGCTTGTCCAGGTGGCTGAGTACAAGATGACCAAGAAATTAGCCCCAGTCCTAAAAAAACTGTTTGCGATTCACGGAGACCTGAGCGAGGAATCCAACTTAACCCCGAAACCAAAGATCTTGGTTCTCGTAATGCTGTGCGGTACTATCTACAGCATGGATAACACGAAGGTCGCCGACGTCACCGAAGAGTTGTTGTACAACTGGTGGAAGTACCTGATGTTCATACACCTCTCGAGGTTCAAAGTCCAGTTCGCGATCGACCGACTGAAAGTCGTAATGCGCGCTCACTACACCGATCTCCGTGACGATAACAACTCCCACTTAAGAATGGCTGTAGAGATGAAGGAGCTCAACGAAGAGATCGAGATAGCCCGGAATAAATTAGATATATTGACGGAGACACGCGGACGGGTGTTAGGCGCGACAGATGAAAACTTAGTAGAAGCATGTTCAAAGAACGCGGGAGCTTGGAAGTACTGAAACGTAGAGCCATCGCTAACCAGAGGAGTGGAGTTAATGTTTCTGTGTGCTAGAGTTCAATCACTACGTCGAGGCGATGCCCGTGTCTGCTGGTACGCAGGAAACAATGTTAGTCTACATAACTGCTAGACAATGAGCAAGATTGGGGTTTGTTATTTGTCACAAAATATATGGCTTTAAATAATTAGTTAATGAAAATATTTTCATTATTGACAACAGATTATATCTTAAAAAAATTTGTGGATGGTGAATAAAAATATTCGTTCATTTATTTTTGTAAGCGTTATGTGATCATTTTTAGGAAAATATTTTTCAAATCATTTATTTTTCGTGAAAATAATGGAACCCAATTATTTAAAGAAGCCAAGTTAAGTGATACATTGGTATATATTTATTCTTAAGTTGAAATCATGTTCACAGTACAAGTTTCAAAATAGATAATTTAGTTGGATGGTATAATATTGAAAAATTATTGAAATTGTAAAAGATTCTATATTCCACCCAAACGAAAGTATATTCATTAACCAAACGATGAAAAAACTTTAGTAACGTGTCTCCAAATAGCTTAAAATAACATTGGTGTTTATAATATTTGAGATTTTTTTTTTTGGAAGGGACATAAATAAAAGTATGGCAACATTGCAATTTGTTTAATTTAACTTTACGGTATAATTGAGTATTGGAAAATAATAAGGTTTTGTGTTTATTTTGACAACAAAATATTGAAGGTAGGGCTGCTCGTAAGTAATGTAATTTAATTACTAGTTAGATCGATAAGGAATTTCATTTGTAAAACGTTTTCTCAAGAGTATTTGGATAAACATGATCTTCATTATCTAGGATTTCCAGTTTTCCGTTGTTTATGATCTTAATTAGTCATCTTATAATTAGTTATTAATTATAAGATTTTCTGATATTGAATGGATCAAACGTATTTCTGCGTACGGGTGAAAAAGAAACTCTGTAACGAAAGATACAAATACTTTTTGGATTTAACCTCACTGGCTTATGGTTTTTAAATGTGTAACCTATTTCCATCATGCTTCATTTTATCATATAATACGTTTTAATAATTAAGCATATATTTACGAGTGCTTTACATGTCAAATGGATCAATTATTCATGCTCGCTCAAATATAAGATGTGAACAAGATTATGACACCTAGCTTTCTACTTATATATAGAGAATGCGTCAATGCGAGTTTATCGTGTTGTAAAATGATCACACCAAGCCTAGCTTAAAAATTCACGGAGAACATAGCCTATCCCTTCAAATATCTCATTACACATTGGATCTCTGAATCCCAATCCTGCACGGGTCTATGCATTCCACCGCATAAAAAACGCATTGCTGGAGCGATTGGACGCTCATAAGCGGACGATTCCTAGTTTCAGAAAATAGGCCACATGATACGCATCAGTCGTCCGATGACTGGGATCATCTGCACGTTTCGTCTTTGCATTGTCGATCTACTTTAGTATTTGGAAGGATAGAATGACACAGGACAGCTTGGATCGATACCACGTCACCTCGTCTCGCAAGAGACCAATGCCAAGCAACCAAATGACCAAATCACCTAATCATCTCGTGGCGGGGCCAATATGCCAAGCACGACTTTTTATCACATCAGAGGCACTAGCATAGAGTGGATTTCCTATAATAAAGAGGAAAATTACTAAAATATCTTAAATCTTTTGTAATTATGTCAATTAATCCTAAATTTATTTTTTTATTTTTTTTTTCGAATGAGTTAAACATCTTATAATTGTGTTGGTTGGTCATTTTCGGTAAAATTATTTAAATAATATTTTATTTTTCAAACTATTTTATTAATTTTTGAATCTTTTTTTCTCCTTTTTTTTTCTCTCTCTTTTCCCCCTCCCTCCTCCTTCCTTCTCCCCCTCCTTCCTCCTTCTTCCTTTGGCTCTAGCAATCAAACAGAGAGGAGGGCTGGCTGACTGCTAGACTAAGGAGACCAAGTGAGCTCGCCTCGCTGTCACTTGGCGAGGGCAAGCTCGTCTAGCCATTGCCAAGTCAAGCCCCTGCCGGATCTAGCTAGGGCTCGCCTTATCATCGCTGGGTTTAGCGAGGCGAGCCCTCGCCAAATCCAGTGGGGACTTTGCCTCACCAAACCCAACAACGGCAACCAGTGACAATGAGGCCCCCCCTGGCGAATCTAAAGAGGGCTCGCCTCACCGTCGCTAGGCGAGGAATGGCGATGCCCCCTCGCCGGATCTAGTGAGGGCTCACCATGCTAGTAGCTAGGCCAGCTCATGCTTGCCTAGCAACAGCAAGGCGATCCCTTGCGAGATCCAATGGGGCTCGCTCGATCGCCTCAGTCAGCAATCGACCAACCCTCCCCTTTGGCTGGTTGCCGGAGCCAAAGGAAGAAGGAGGGAGGAAGGAAAAATAAAGAGAGAGAGAGAGAGAGAGAGGAAAAAAGAGGGCTGGTTGCCGGAGCCAAAGGAAGAAGGAGGGAGGAAGGAAAAATAAAGAGAGAGAGAGAGAGAGAGAGAGAGAGAGAGAGGAAAAAAGAAAAAAATAATTCGAAAATATAAAATATTATCAAAAAAATTATCACGAACGTCAACTAGAGACCATGTCAACGCTGACTGGCCAATTTTGATTGAAATGACTGAATTTGCACAATACAAAAGGTTTATAACTCAATTGGTAAAAAAAAAAAAAAAAAGTTTATGATAGAATTGACACAATTACAAAATGTTTAAGATTTTTTGGTGATTTTTCTAATAATAAAACAACGAAAAATAGCAATCTAGCGATATGGTTCTCCATATACTGTTGCGAACGTTGAGATATTTGACCTTATCTATTATAGAAACTGGAACATTCGACCTCTTGATATTCTACACATATTTAACCTCATGAGATCTCGAGGCCACTTTTGAAGGACGATTACTAATCGTTTATAGCAAAATCAGCATCTTTCAGGGTAATTGCTAGGCATATATGACTTCACTTATGGCGGCATAGTGTCTAATAACTAAGGGATACTAGGTCGACAGAAAAAAGTCAAAAAAAAAAAAAAAAAAAAAGCCTTAAAGTTATTGTATCGGTATCAATTCAGTCTTAAATATTTCAATTAGACCAATATAATAATAAGCCTTTCTACATTTGTACCAATTGAGTCCATCGGGCTAATTTATGCCGAAAATTATTGACATGGACACCAATCATCCTACGTGATATAACCGGCATTGATATAAACATATTTTTTTCCTTTTTTTCCTTTTTTTTCCCCTTCCTTTTTTTATTTTTCTTCGCTAGCATCCGTGATGGCAAACAGAGGTCACCAATTGTTGGCAAGCTGGGGTGTCAAAACCAAATGGAAAACCGAACCGAACCAAACTGAAAAGTTTGGTTTTTTTGGTTCGGTTCTCATTCAATTTGGATAATATTAAAAATTGAAAAAATTTTAACCAATTCATTTTTTATTGGTTTGGTCAACCGAACCCAACCGATGAAATCTAAAAAATTTCCTTTTATTTTTTAATAAATCATTTTTTCATTTTTCATTTTTTTCATTTTTTTTTGTCTTTCTTTTTCAAAGGTGAGTCGAAGCCTCGCTATAGGCCAAGGCTGAGCTCACTAGGGGTGAGCATGGTCCGGGTTGGGCCGGTCCACCCCCTAACCCTAAGACCAACCCACACAATGCTAGTCCTTAATTTTTTGGACCGAGGACCAACTTTGTTGAGCTTGGGACTGAGGATTAGACTGACCAAATGGGTTCGGTCCGATTCCAAGATCAACCCGGGACCAACCGATAATTTTTTATTTCATTTTTTGCACTCCTTAAAAAAGCAATTGAGAATCGGACTGATCCAATGGGTTCGGTCCGATTTCAAGGTCAACCTAGGACCAACCAATAATTTTTTATTTCATTTTTTGTACTTCTTGAAAGGGCAACCGGGGATCATACCGACCTAATGGGTTCGATGATGAGTGAGGTCAGCTAAGAAAGGCAAGCGATGAGAGTCAAGTGGAGTAAGCATCGAACAGAAAAAGCAACAAGCCAGGCGAGCATCGAGTGGCGAGCGGCGCGAGTGACCTAAAGCGAGCAAGGCGAGTGTCGAGTGGCAAGCGGAGAAATTGTTTCTTTTGACTTTGGAAAATTAAATATTAAGAGGACAAAGAAGACAAAGGATAACGAATATTAGAGGAGGATGCCATGAGGTGTCTTTTTGGATGCCATGAGAACTTACCACAAAAATATTTTCTTCATTCGTAAATTATGACTATTGATGCCGTAAAAGACATTAAAAACCTAAGTTATTAAAGAACGATGTAAAATTACTTGAACTCCTCGCTAAAGAGCTATTGAATGTTGTTGACGCCGTTTATTTTAAGGTTTTCCCTATGTAAAAAATTATATATATAGTCAGGGTTGGTTCGGGTTGGACCGACCCAAAACTCTCAAGACCGAGGATCAACACGCACAATGCTGATCCAGGAATTCCAGGACCAAGGACCAACTCAATCTCCGTAGGAATCGGACTAGGACTGGCAGGGTTGGGCCAGTCCAAGGTCGGTCCAAGGTTGACCTAGGTTGACCTAGACCGATGCTCACCCCTAGAGCTAACTTCCCCCCAAGTGGCTGGATCTAGCTCTCCGACGTTGGGCAAGCTTGGCCTTTCATCATAATCTAGCAAGCTCAAGCCTCGCTGGTCTCTCATCAATGGCCAATGACCAGCCAATGAAGAAAAAGAATAAAAAGAAAGAAAAGGAAAAGAATAAGAAATAATTTTTAAAAATCAATTTAAAAAAATTATTAAAAGGGGTGCATGTTGGAAAAGATTTTCCTTATCGAACAACAAAAAATATTTTCTAGTTCATTTTCATATTTCAACTGAACAACAAAAAATATGATTATTTTACTAGAATGTGACTTCTTGAAAAATATTTTCTAAAAAAAGTCATATTTTCTACTAAACGAATAGAGCTTTAATGAAACGTTAATTTGCTTCGGCTTTAACATTTGTTTCACTAATTTTAGACCACTCCACCATTGTGTAATTTATCTAGTTTTACCATTAGAAAATTAAGATAGTATAAAATTCATTCATCTTTTTCGTAATTAAAATTCATTTATTAGTACGGTTGATATTTCTAATTATATCCGTGGAGATATGCAAGACCAATTATTCTCCAAGCCTATTATACAAATTCATAATACAAAATATGGAGTGGGTCCTCAAGCTTTCATTATCTATTATATGTATTATACACTTAATATGTTACATTAGATTTCATACAGAAAATAAGGATTTCGGTGTCTTTTAAAGTGATAAAAAAATTCAGTAAAATGATAGTACTAAGGTGACTGGATTGCTACGAATTTAATATTGTATTTTATTTAGTTTCACTCGGTAGCATTCAAAAAATTGTTTTCATTTGGAAAAGCAATAGCAAGATAATGAATTTATTTTTTAATTAAAAAATGGAAATTATTATGAAAACCAATGAAGTTTTTATCTTGCGGACAAAAGACAATTTGATTCGAAAATTAATCTTACAATATATAAAAGCAAAAAAACGAAAAAAAAAAAAAAAAAAACCAAAAGTAAAACCTAAAAAACCAAACCAAATCTAACCAGAATTTTGATTTGGTTTGATTTTGGTTCGATCCGATTTCAGTTCAATTCAATAAATTTCCTTATTGCTTCAATTTGGTTTGATTTCCCAAAAAAATCGAACTGAACCGAATCGAACCACTTACACCCTTACTGGTGAGGGCTAGGTGAGACTGCTCCTTGTTAGATTCGATGAGGGGACCCTTGCCCAACCCTCTCCACTAGTCAATGAGCACTAGGAAGCCCTCATCAGCCTTTGGTGAGGATTGGCCTCACCTAGATTAGGCCTTGCAAGGGGACCCTATGGCAAGGTCGACCTCGCACAGATGGTGAGGGGCCTCATCTAAGCGAGGCTGACCCTCACCAGAGGCCAACAGGGCTGGGCTGACAGAGGAAAACAAGGAAAAAAAGAAAAGAAGTAAAAGAGAAGGAAAAAATAATAAATTCAAAAATTCAAAAAATAATTAAATATTATGTAAATATATAGGTGTTAGTGCTAGTCGTCGGTCATGCCTCGTAAGATAATCGGCATCTATGTTAGTAATTTTCGATATAGATTGGTAGGATAGACTCAATTAGTACTAATATAAAAAAGTTTATGACTAAATTGATTCACTTAAAAGGTTTATGATTGAATTTGTAATAATATCATAGATTTAGGACTTTTTTTGTACTTTTTCGTACGAAGCACAGGTCGACCTAGTAGAGTTTCGAAGAACCAAATAGGGACCTCCAGCAATAATCTGATAACCAACACTTTGTTTGAATACATTCCTTATTTTAACGTGTCGAGGTACGTCCCGCCCCCTCTGTTCCCAACTAGGCTTTTCCTCCTAGCCGAGAGGCAATAGGGGATGTGGAAATCCCACCCCTCAAGGATTCTTTCCTTGTTTCTTCTCCTTGAGGCTACTTTTGAAGAACAATTACGAATCGTTTAAGGCAAAATCACCATTATCAAGGGTAATTGCTGGTATAAATAACTTCACTTATGGCAATTTAGGGTAATTATTTTGCTACTAATTTATTAGTGAGTGCTAGTGTTTAGTCATGTTGCATATAAAAAGTAAATGAAATTTCAGCTTAACGGTTACTAATGGATGTACCCGAGATTGGGATGTGTTTAGATTATTTAAATATTAAATTGCATATTAATATAATAGTTTAAGCTTTTAGAACAATTGGTATTGTTCATATTAAAATCTCACATGATATTAGAATAAAAGGTTTTAAGTTTAAATCTTTTTAAAACCCTTATTTATCTTCCTAGTTATATATTTCTACACATGAGGGATGGGGAGAATTTCAAATAAAAGCATGAAGTGTCGTCATTTACTCAATAAAATGCATAAATTGACAATATCAATTTCAAATAAGGGTCATGGTAGTTTTAAATAAGGGTCTGACCTCGCTGGTTGCCAACCAACTAAATATTCCAACCCGTCGAGGGCATTTTCGTCCAAATACATTTTTAATTTTTAATTATTTTATTATTTTCTTTTCCTTTTCTTTTCTCTTTTCTTTTTTTCTTTTCGGCAAGGACCAACAGCCATTAGCAAGGATCGACAAGGGCTTGGAGATCCTCAATGGCCACAAGCAAGGCTCCAAGGACCCTTGCTCATAGTTTCATTTTTTTTCCTTTTTTTTTTGTTTTTTAAATAATTTTTTTATTTTATTCAATTAATATTTTGATTAAATAAATAATAATTTAAGCCACATCATGGCTAGTATAAGTGAGAAAATACTAAAAAAAAATCATGTTAGTATTTTCTGTTAGTCCAAATGGACAGAATTAATGGAATAAATTAATTAGACCAATTTGACAAGTTTTGAAACTTGATTGTACTTTTTATAAGCTTTAAAATTTAATTGCATTTTTTATAAAAAAAAAAGAAAATGCTAAAAAAAGTCACATTAGTATTTTATTATATTTTTATGATAAATTTTAAGATTTTTAGTACGCATATCTTTAATATTGAAAGATCAAATCACACGAAATGGTCTAAGCACGTGATTCGCACCACGTGGTCTGAGTACAGTAATAATTGGGAAATGAAGAAAGCAAATGTGAAAGAGACGTGGGGATTTGTGGACTTCCCAGCTGGAGGCAGATATTTTTCGCAAATGTTGTACCATGGAAAGAAGGCAATAATAAATTCCGAGAGCACTGTGTTGATACTAGAATTGCGTACTCGGTATATTGACTGATCTACCGCATGGAAAGACCGGCCTGGAATCGCAGTCCTGTCGCCATGCGAAACTTGTATAGACGCTGCCCATTTGAAATGAGAAGGTACTCATCCGTTAACGTTACTGGTTTAGACTTGTCGGCGAAAGGTCACAGAGCAGGTGGACTGCTTTCTTTAGCAGGCATGAATCAATTATGAGCGAGCAAGCGAGAGGCCAGAGCACCTTGAGCTTGAGGCATCATTAACAGGTAAAAGTTGATCCTCTTCATTTGAATGCGCTATTTTTACACTTGAAAAATCAACTTTATGTTCAAGAATTCCGAGAGTTTCATTCTTTTCTTTTTTAGGTCAACAAGAGTTTGATTTGTTTAGCTGGTGCTATCTCAGTCCATTTCTGGTGTACTGAGAATTCAAAAACACCAAGAAAAATCCAAAAAACACTCAGCAAGTTGGGATTGAGATAGAATTAGAAGAAAAGGGGGAGGTTGAGCGGAGGCCGTGTTATGAAGCCTTGGGAACTTGGGGTTTTACATGACTTCGCTCTTTTTGAATGAGATTAAACTTTCCTTTATGAATCTGCAGTTGCTTGCTCTCTTCGTGAGAATAATAGTGTCCTGCAGTAGAAGATGTGCAATTCTTTTTTTTTTTTTTTTTTTTTTGAAGTTTGATCTTTATGGGTGTCGCTTTAGCAGAATCTGCACGATCAGGTCGGAGAACATCTTTTTAATTGGCACATGAACTCATCAATCACAAGCAATATATGGTGTGATTGATTGCTTTCGTGGACAAGCATAGGTTCTTCTTGAGTACATTGTTTATGGTGGTGGAATTGCATTTGGTGCGCTGCAGACAAGCCGGGACTGCTTCATATGCTTAATGCTGGAGGGGTGAGAGAGGAATTATGAGGGTCTGAAACCGAAAAAGGCCCGCGTTGTCCTTCATTCGCAGAAGTTCTCTTACATAATTTGAATGCACTGATTGGGAGATTACACAGACCTCAATTTTAGCCTTAATCAAAGATGGAGTCGATTGAACATTTCAGCCACCCACACTGGTTGACAAGACTCGTGATCAAGGATAATGATGAAGTTAAATGCTTTGCTTGCACGAAACCCTGCTTGAATCAATACTATAGCTGTGACAGATGCCAATTTTTTCTCGACGAGGAGTGTGCTAAGTTACCGCCGGAGATCTCCAGACATCCCCTGCATCCTGCCCACCCTTTGATCCTTGGGCCGACGGCATATTACTTGGGAATTGGCTACTGCGATGCCTGTGACGAAAGATGCCATGGTTTCACATTCCGGTGTGTGGAGTGTGACTTTGATCTCGACATTGACTGTGCTACAAAACACATCAGTACCAGAGCTGAGGAGCCAATCTCATCTGAGCACTTCAGCCATGAACATTCCTTGGAATTGAAGGAGGTGATTGATAAGAATACAGACGCTTGGTGTGAAGCTTGTGATAAGCGCTGTTTGAGCAACGCATACACTTGTACCCCGTGTAAATTCTTCCTCCATAAGTCATGTGTGGAGTTGAAGGGGAAGCTCCGACACTGGCTGCACGAGGAACACGATCTGGAGCTGTGCACTAGCAGTAGTGTGTATGATGATAAAGGAGTATGGTGTGATCTCTGTGGGAAAATGATACGTGGCTTTGTGTACCATTGTGAGATTTGTCAATTTGACCTGGATGTAGTCTGTTCGCTGCAATTGCCTCCCACCTCCAAACCCGGCGATTGGGAGCAGGAGATATATCATTTTAGCCACGAGCACCCACTGATCCTCGGAGAGGAGGAGGAGAAAGATGTCATTGTCAAATGTGCAGCTTGTGGGGACGATTGCAGCTCAAGTCGGATCTATGGCTGTGAGGAATGTAAATATCTTCTCCACAAATCATGTGCAAATTTACCTCTAGAGATGGAACACCTCTATCATGCAGAACATCCGTTGAAACTCCAGGTTGCAACATGCAACTGCTGCGATTTTTGTGACAGATTAATTGAGGGTTTCACGTATCGCTGTGACGAATGTGATTTTGATCTGGACATTGGATGTGCATGGATGCCTTCCATCAGACCTGGAACGACAAAGCAAGTGAAAAAAAAATTTTTTGGTCATGACCACGCATTGACAAGAAGCGCCAAGAAGGAAGAGGAAGGGGTTGTTTGCAGTGCATGTGAAAAACGATGCACTGGTCTGATATATGCTTGCGATGATTGTGGATTTTTTCTACATAAAAATTGCGCTGAATTGCCACAAGAGCGTCAACACTTCTTTCATCCGCACCACAAGCTCACTCTCCAGCGCAGTGAGTCGGAGGTTTGCTGTAATGCTTGTGAAAAGAAGCGCCGTGGCTTCACCTTCTCCTGCGGGATATGCAACTTCCATTTGGATGTTGGCTGTGCTATGAGGGTTGGAAAAATACATCATTTCAGTCATTTACATCCTCTGAAGCCCACTAAAATGGAGTTGCACGGTACGTGTTCGGCCTGCAGCCAATCATTATCAGACTCAAGCCATATATATGGCTGCGAGGCTTGCAAGTATTTTCTCCATGAATCATGTGCCAAGTTACCATTAGAGAGGACACACCCATCTCACGAAAGTCATCCCTTGAAACTCCAAGTCGCATCGTACAACTATTGTGATTTTTGTGGAGAAAAAATAGAGGGCTTTGTGTACCGCTGTGATCAGTGTGATTATAACCTGGACATGGAATGTGCCAAGAAGCCTGAGATCAGCTCCGAAATGATGAAGAAAGTCCAAGAATTGAAAATTTGTAATTTTCAACATGACCATGAGTTGACGGGAAGCATGAAGAGGAAAGAGGATAAAATTGTTTGCAGCGCATGCGAGAAACAATGCACCGGTCTGACATTTGCCTGCGACTGCCATGTTTGCAGATTTTATCTCCACAAGGGTTGTGCTGAATTGCCTCAAAAGTATGAACACTTCTTTCATCCACATCCATGCCACGAGCTCAACCTCCAGCGCAGTGATTCAGAGGTTTTCTGTGTTGCCTGTGAAAAAAAGTGTCATGGCTTCATTTTCTCTTGCGAGAAATGCAAGTTCCATTTGGATGTTATATGTGCTATGATGGCTGAAAAGATAAAGATAAATTATGGTGACTATATACACCATCTTAGTCATGGACATCCCTTGAGGGGCACCAGAAAGGAGTTGAACGGTCGGTGTTTAGCTTGCTATCAATCACGTTCAGGCTCAGGGAAGATATATGTTTGTGACAACTGCAGTGTGTGGCTCCATGATTCCTGCATTAAATTACCGCAGAATGTTAAACATTTTCTTCATGAGTTTCGTAACCCTAAATGTGACAGTGAACTGACCTTGGAAGCTCGAATCGCCTTAATAGGTGAGCAAAGAAAGTTAGAGTGTGAGGCCTGTCATAACACATGCCGGGGGTCTGTAATATACCGGTGTAAACTCTGTTATCTCAACTTGGATGTTGAATGCGCTTTGATGCCCTTGAGGATCCCGGAAGGTACACAGATAAAAAAATTTCCTGCTGGCCATGGGCACCCATTGCAGCTGTGTAGTAAAGAAGATATTAAATCTCGCTCGTGCTCTGTATGCAACGATCCTTGCATTGATCCTATCTATCAATGCACAAAGTGCGAGGGGTTCATTGTCCACAAATCTTGTGCTGAATTGCAGCAGCATACCCAGAAACCTTCTCATCATCACCACAAAATGAATCTGCTCAAGAAAAGCAGATTTACGTGTGCAACCTGTCTCAAATCAAGTTCTGGCTTCACTTACGACTGCGACATATGCGCGCAATCATTCAGCCTCCACATCAACTGCAAGAATCTGGAGCCCACCATAAAATATGGTGATAGTGGTCATTATCTTCACTTCCTCGACAATATACATAAGAAAGTTTCGTGTAGGACCTGTCGTGGAGAAATATCCCCTTGTTCCAGCAAGGAAATGGAAGTGGAAACTGAAAACGAGCGGGGACTTTTTCGTTGTGTGAAGCATAATTACAATCTACATTTTTTATGTGGCCCATTACCTTGTCTAATTAAGTCTGACAACCACAAGCATGTTCTACAACTTGAGGACAACTTTTTCGAGGACGATTCAGGCAAGTATTATTGTGACGCTTGTGAGAAAGAAAGGGACCCAGGGAAGTGCGTCTACAAATGTTCCCAAGAAAAATGTCCGTACGTTGCTCACTTTGAATGCATGAAGCCTGAGGTATGTCTAGTCCCTTTCATACCTCAAGATTTCTGTCGCTGAAAAAATTCGTGTGACTCTGCAATGTCAAAATGAGAAGCATATCACAAAATCAGATGCTTCTAATGGTTGCCGTCTGAACTATGTGCATGTAATGCAAATAGTTCAAATGCAGAGTATAGGCCATGGATTTTCTGTAGAAACGCTATTTTCCTGTGTACCGCCTTCCATGTTTTCATGTTTTCTTAAGTCACGCAGAAGGTTGTCTTTCTCATGCGAGATAAAACAACAGTCCAAGTTTCATAGGTTTATTTAATCTTCTGCCAGTAATGCTGATGTTTGCTAACGGCCACTATCTATGAGATTTAATTGGTTCTCTTAATCCTAGGAAAAAAAAAGTGCAGATTTTGAAAAATCGAGTCCACAAGGCAAGAATATAATGCAAATCGTTCAAACCATTTTTCCGGATAAGAGAGAGTTTTTAGTTAGATTAGACTGGCTGACTTCTAAATAATAATTCACTTGTCCCTCGTGTACTTTTACTGCTGCAGTTAACTCCCGATTGTGCTTCAAACTTTTATCTCAAATTATGTTTGATTGTCAGGTGATACGTTTACTGAAGGGTGAGCAGATACGTTTACCGAAGGGTGAGCAGAAACAAGTGAAATTAAGAACCATCGGTCCTGAACGCATTTACGGTGAAGTAATTGCTGAAGTCCAGGATACAACCGAGATGGCTCTGAAGAATGAGGAACCAGATGGTGTACCTGAGAAGAGAGAGCTAGGCACATGGATCTTAGAAAATTTACTAGATGCTTTCGTTGCAGACAAGCAAACAAAACTTGGGGGCACTTTTCAGATTTTAAAGAAGGAAATGACAGGGACAGGGCATGCATCTTTTTGGGGGCAGCTGGAATGTAGTGGTAGCATTGCATCAGTTTCCCCATACTCACAGCAAACTTTCACTCAGTTCATGGACTGGAGAGAACCTGGCAAAGAGAACTTAGACTTCTCTACGATATTCTTTGAAAAGGAAGATTTTGTTGAAGTTGAGGGATACACGGTCATCCGGAGCCTAGCCCCTATCCTGAAGCAGCTGCTCGAGAAGCACAGAGACATAAGCACTGAGTCTGAGTTGAACTTGGAGTCAAAGAGCCTTATCTTTAACTTGCTATGCGGGGCAATAAGGAGCATGTCCACCACACAGGTCAACGAGCTCTCGGAGACCTTGCTCCATGATTGGTGGAACCAGGTTATGATGGCCAAGCATGCAGGATTCGAGATCCAATTTGCTTTGGATCATTTGCACGAAATTGTTCAAGCTTACTTTGCTCTCCGAGCAGAAGAAATTCAGAACCACAGGCTGAAAGAGTTGGAAGATCAAATCGGAGGTTGCCAGATTTCCTTGAAGGAAGTGACCCGTATAAGCAGGCAGTATAAGGAATCTGCAGAAGCAAGTTTGAGGCAGGAGCTGTTGGGCAAGGTGAAGGCGTTAGAGGGTAAAACAGTCGGCAGTGGGTTGCTGTGATGCTCATGCTCGCACGGGCATGCAACAGCTCTTGTTTGATGTGTTGTAAGAGACAGTATAAGATAGGAGGTTGTACAATTGGGTTTTGATGCGGTATTGTGGATCTGCAACATTTTAATTCGTCACTCATGTGTGCAGCTCGTCTAGTCTGCGTTCACTATTTGCCCTTCTCATAATATTTTAGTCGATTTCTAATAGATCCGTCTGCTATAAAAATAAAAAAAAAGCTTTGAAAGCAGTACTGCGACACACCACAAATTTAGCAGTCAAAGACGTTCGGCTGTTGGAAGGATCTGCTCCATAGCTAATTCTATTTACTTGAATCTTTCACCTTTGGCTCGCCTACTAATCACCAAAGTTTGGTTGTAAGAGATTCTCAGTGTCCCGTCCGTGTAGAGTGTTCGGGAACATGTTACCTAAACAGCAACCACAAAGAAGCCGGGAACCATAGGTACATTTAAGGAGATTCAGACATTATTGACGAAAAAAAAATATAAGGGCAAGTGCTGTTGTTACAAGGGGAACAATACTAGCATTTTCTGTGTCCTAGAGCCCTCCATTGCAATAAGATTGCAGCAATCGCCCCAGACCGCCGGTTGACGCAAGTTTCCTCATTGCCGGTAATCATTGGTAAACTGATCTAGGTAACCAGTATATCCGTGCCAAAATGAGATTTTTTTGGATAAACGTGGCATGAATGTACTAATTTGGAATAAATGGAGCATAAATATACAACTAAACCAACAGAGTAAGACTAAGCAATATGAAATTAGGAGTGAGGTGTAGGTCTAAGGTAGAACAGGGAACAGACTGACCCAACCATAGGAACTAGTCCGGTTCCAAGTCCTAGCAGTTACCAATTCGATTCCCATCCCTAAGTAAGAACCGAATCGGGAAGTGGGAATCGATGAATCAATTACGTGTTTTGAACTTTTTATTATCTATTTTATATTACGTGTTCATATTTTATAAATCGTTACTATTGACAAATGGGAAATTTTTTTTTTTATAGCGTTCACTTTCATGTTACTTGACTAAAAATGAAACAAAGAAAAAGAAGAATAAAATGAAACAAAAAAAGAAAGAAACTGGTCAGTTCTCAAGTAGACCGCAAGTTCTAGATTCCATTGTAAGCAGGCTAACTTTCAAGTTTCAAAAACTAGGAAACCAGCCCCAATAATATAAGTTCCAAGTGAAACCGAAACCATCCCTCGAACCGCTTATCCTTATATGGAATTAGTGTAAACTTACACGGTGCTAAACTGAAAAGTACGCCAACTGCCAAAGGCACTCTACCCGGTGCTATTGCCTGTAATGACAGGAGCAAAGTTATACACTTACGTACAATGAATCTACATCTATCAACTAGTATTGGGTACTCCTACGTGGAAAGTGGCGATTTACAACAGATTGGATCAGGAAATCATTTGCCGTTCACCAACGGCTACAATTCAAATGCCAGTGCAATGGATTTTTAGAATTTAAAGGAGATCCTTGGCCAGTCTCACTGGTTTTTCCTTCAGAAATGCAAAATCTCCATCGGGCAAGGTCAGCAAGTGATGATCTAGCTCATCCTCTTCACTGTCCGCTGTTACAGACGAAGGAGGCGAGTCCAAGGCATCATCTTCAATAGCACAATACAGAACTGTCAGACAAAGGGGAAAGGAACTGAATAGAAAAACAACTAAAAACAGCAGCTTATTCCTCGCATGATGGGAAATGTTCAGCAGTCGCTGAGGACGCTTGTAGAAGTACCAGGAAGTCAGTCCACTATGACCTACGTCCCCCATTCTGGAAACTTGAACTTTTTTAATTTTTTCAGACCTCAATGATTATGTTCGAATAGGGATATCAATTCGTGTTCACACGTCATATTCTGGTTATACATTTGATTTTGGGGCATGTGCTAAAGAACTAACTTATTTAGAGTTTGTGTTAATTCGTGTCTTTTTCAAGTTTATTGATATTTGTTCATATAAATGAGTCAAATCTTGTCAATTCGTATCAAAATTATTAGCCCTATGGTTGAAGGATAGTTGAAGATTGAAATATTTTAAAATCTTCAAAAGAAAATAATTACATTATCAGTGCCAATTATGCTTTTGGTGACATCTATATGTACTACAACATACATGAGTCTATAATTTGATGCACTAAGGACGAAAATTATCGACTACTTATTTGAACTATGAATCATGCACTATTACTATTTATTATAAATGTTAATTGTGACCATTAATTGATAAAGTCCATTAATGAGAGGGGACTTTGTAAGACAACTATAGCTGAAAAAAAAAAAAAAAACAAGTACAAGTACAACAAATTATAATGATGAATTCTAGTACAGGGTGAAAATGTGGAGGACACGACAGTTGCATCAAACTTACCAGAATATGTTGAATGGTCAGGCAGATGTCGAACTGCTGCAACCTGTATGCTTTGTGGAAGTAGGCAGTTGAAGAAAGAACCTGAAACGTCAGAAGATTCTTCAATCATATAAACAACTAACAACAACTGACAACTAGGGCATGAATTTCTGAAGCCAGAAAGAGCAAGTAGGCATAACCCAATTATGGGAAAAGCAATCTTTTTCTCAGTATGATCCAGTACGACATCCTTTTTTTTTCCCCAGTCTCCACCATTTTCTTGACAAATCGTCTTTCTGACATCCAAGACACAGATGACAAGATTAATCTTAAATCACAGGCACTGGAGAGTCAATTTCTATCTAATGTTCTAGCAGATACACACCCTAGAGTACCAGAAATATGTAACCATTCCAGAAGCTACATTTGCAATCTTGGGAAGGAACTACGACTTTGTCAGATAATAAATAAGCACGCAAGAAACGAATTTTGGATTTCAGCTCTCACCTAACCGGGCCAGTCTATTTACCCATCCAGGAATTGACTTTCCAGTCAATTCTTTGCACACTTCATCAGTGAAATGATTGCAATTCTTTGCAATCAAACGATAAGTGTCTCCATGATATTTTTTGCAGAGGTGCTCCATAAATGATTGAAATTCTGAACGAGACATGTTGGTATTCCCCAATAGCACTGATCTTCTGAAGATAAAGCCAGGGCAACTTCTTGGTTCCACCTCGAAAACCCCACTTGTAGGATATTCATGAGCTCCAAACGCGTATTCTAAGCCATGGGCTAACCAAACAAAACCAAGAAAATGTGTCAGCATGTTCACTTAGAGAAAGCTAAAGAAAAAGAAAGGAGACTTAAAATGAAGGATTCTTAACAATTTAACCTAGCTCCAACCATAAAGAGACATCTTGATGTAATCCAATGGAGCAAATTGCAAACCAAACAACTCACGGCAACATGATGAAAGCACCAGTCATGTAGTCCTTACAACTTGCAAAGCATTTTAGCTGCAATCTCCAAGTTTCCAGAAAATAAGCCAAATACTGACTAAATCTGAGAAATTCAGATTTCTGTCTATTTCTTCTAAAGCAAAATATGTTCCGGACTATCTCAGCCCAGCTCCACAGAAAGTAAAAATGCATCCTTAGACAAATGGATATGGTTATGTGAATCGTAACAAGGGAAAATGCAGGAGAAGGTCAAAATAACATGCCAATATACACCAATTCTACCTAGCATGGCATCTTCATACGACAGTCAAAACCCAACAAATGTAAGTGAACATGTTATCCCTAACGTAGACATTGATCTCTCCAGCATAGTAACTAGTACACTCACATTTTTGTATGATGCAACTAAAAAAGAAAAAAATAAAATAAAATAAAATAAAATCTTCACAGAATCTGATTGATTTGGTTGATTATTTCTAAGATCTTCAGTGAATGGTTATGCCTAATGTAGACATTAATTTCTTCCACTCCAATGTTCTTTATGCCTCTTGTTGTACTTTTTATCTTCAGATACTAAACCTCTGGCAACCACTTCAACCCAATCCTTAATATATCACCCTTGATATGGTCGATAATGCCCGATGCAGCAAGATACAGATAAAACAGCTTTCACTATAGAACAATCAGTCACTTAACTCTTAAGACAATAAAAGTACTTCCAACGCCCTTTAAGACAGACTGCATAACTGGACTAATTCTGGTGTGTAAAATTCAATGACAATAAAGAGCTTTAAGCAGACAGCAAGTTGCAAGAAACATATTAGGACACCATATTAACTATCAGAGGGGGAAAAAAGATTCAAAGCAAAGCCGTCCCAAATAAATTAATAGACAGATTTACTCATCAGTCAAGCCAAGCGTCTGTACATCAGGAAGAAAAATTTCTCGGCTCCACTAAAAATATATTCCCATCAAGGGAAATCACTGTGATTCAACTAAGCATCAGAAGTTAAAAAGCAGTATGATAACCAACAATGCCTGCAATAGCCTCAACCAAACTACAATCATCACTCATAGAACTATAAAGTGAAAGCATTGGTTCATTCTCTTTAGTTCCAACTACAACATGTTATCAACGACGCATCAAATGCCACAGCTTCAACCAAAGAAAATGGCATATCTAGCTTGAACAATAAAAAGAACTCACCTTCAATACCCGAATGGAAAATCCCAAGCCCAAACCAGTAAAGATAGTTGTTAATTGGAGTGAGATCATAGACATTGAGATACAAAAGAGCACGATCGCGTCCTTCCTCCTTCACCAGGCTCGAGCCTGAGCCCGAGCTCGAGCCCGATCGAACCAACCTCATTATATTCTATCCTTCCACTCTAATTCTCCAATTAGAGTCACGCTACCACCAGCTCAACATCTCACAAGCCAAAATAGAAACCTCCCAAAAGAGACTGGAACACATGGAAAACGAAAAGTAAGCACATTGCATCAAACCCCATTTCCAACATCAAGCCCATATAGAGAAATCCAAATAAAAAATGTCAAGTTGATGATTCAAGAAAACCCATGTTCTGATTTCAGCTTTCTCTCATAGTGAAGCCGTTTTCTCAAGAACCGAAGGGAATTCAGCGAAAGCAACCGATACCCAGAATCGAAAAGAACATCTTCTTGGCCTCACCTCGCTAAATTTGAAACCTTGGCACCCAGAGAGAGAGAGAGAGGCAGGCTTTGCAACTCACAAAAGGAGAACTAGAGAGCGTAAAGTTGAAGATGATAAATATCCAAACAAGGGGAGAAAAGGGGGAAGATGATATTGGTCGAATTGGCGATTAACTTGGGAGGAAATCAGGAATTTGTGAGATCAAGAGGGTGAGGAGGAGATCGGAGGCGGCCGAGAAAAGGCATTCACCACTCCTCTGTTTCTTCTGCGCGTCTGCACCTTAAAAGTGCCATTTCGGGTTTACTTGATGTTTTTCCACTTGTTTATCGATTTTGGATTTTCAAATTTAAAGTAAAAGAAAATCACAAAAAAAAATCTCAAATTATATTTACTTCAACGTATTTATTCTTTTTTATGCTAAAGGTCCCAAATTTGTACTTATTTTACCCTTCGTCAACATTCCATTAATGAACACTATTAAAAATCTACCTACATAGACTCTGAAAAGCAAGCAATATTAACATAGCACCCACATTGCTTAAATGAAATTAAAACGACTTTTTTTTTACTGAAAAACTATCCGATAAAATCTTAATGAATGGTAAATATAAAGTTTAAAATAAATATGTCACAATGAATATAATTTGAAGTTTTTGATGTCACGAAAAAAAAAAAATTCAAGATAAATGTGCTTAACTAATATAATTTGAAATTTTTTGTGACTTTTTTTCCTAACATCCATTTTTTGCGCTCAAACTCAATTGTTTGAGGCTGTAAAGAATTTAAAATTTTAGGTTAAATTTTTCTTTAAAAAATATTTATTAAATATGTTAATTAGCATATTTTCCTTCGTTTTCTATATCATTTTCAAAATGGAGTACATAAAATATAGTGAATTACCACTGCTATGTGAACTACTTAAGGCGCTGTAATTATCTTGGTCTCCATTTATCACACATTATGCTAACCTAGTTAATTAATTCTTATTTGTTTAGCAAAAATAGGGACCGATATTGTTCATGGATTATATTAGATCGACATGGAAAAGGAGAAAATGATTTTCCAACAATAAGTTCCGTCACATGATATGCACCGAGTAAATTTAAATTTTCTTATGTTCGTTGTGAAATCGACCTTTGCCGACAGCAGTTCTGAATTAAGTGTAAAAAAATGAAAAGCCTTTTTGCCGACGGCAATTGTGAATCCGTAGTAATGGCTGATCCTTTTCAGGAAATGTGGACCAACCCAATATACGGAACATACACTTGTCCATTCATTCATTAAATAATAAGTAAGATCATTTGCAGTTTGTGCTTTGCTGTCAAGCACTGTCGCCGATTACTGTGTTTTGTTTTGTATTTTCATTGTATTTTGTAAACAGGAAGAACGTGATAGCTTTTAAACTTCAAACCTATCATGTATACCTAGAACCAATTCAAGGATAAGCGATTTCAAAATCTACCAAAAAATGGCCAATTCCTTATATTTATTTCAATTTTTATTCATTTTTTATTTCATTTTTAAATTAAGTAAAACGAAAGTTAAAGTAACGATAATTATCTCATCCATTAAAAGATAAACACATAAAATAAAATAAACAACAAAAATTTTAAAATACGCAACATAAAAAGTTAGGCTCTTTTATTCCCGATTTGGGTCTTAGAAGTTTCAATTCCAAGTAGGAAACAAATCGCGTTTCAAAAAATTTGGAACTGAGAACCCATGCTCATCCCTTGTAAGATCAACATTGTATGGATATTGCAGATCAAAATACATATTACAAGAAAGCATTAAGAGGACAGTTGGGTTGTGGATGCGTTTCACGTTCCCTCTACTGCATTTGTGAAAAAGACAGTTTCGAGAAGAAGCAAAGCCAAGCTTTACAGAAATACCAGATTCACTTCATTCATCTTTTATTGTATTGAGACCAAGATATATATACTCCTAAATACTCTACCACAAGTCTACAACTAAGTGGAATATACACTGATCACCCTCTATATACAATGTCCATCACATTCTCTGCTTTACGAGAATGTGATGGATATTAACACTATTTTGAAGTCCAATTGCAGTTTGCTTGATAAATAGATTTTTGAATATACTGTTCTGTCACATCATATGCATCAAATAAATTTAAATTTTCTTACATTCTTCGTGAAATTGAGAGTGGCGACGAGAAAAAAAAAAAAAAGGAAAATTGTCCATTCTCAACATTGACAATGTTGGCCTGCCTGCTATGGAATTCAACATTTCAAATGCGCCAGCGAAAGGCAAGAGTCCTGCGAAAGCTGTTCTAATTTGCACATTTTGAGGAGATACACTTGTAACTGTAAAAACTGACAAACCTTGTCCTCTTCAGGAAATGTGGGCCATCCCAATATCTGGAACATGAATTTGTCCGTTCATTTTTATATAATATCTACACATCATGCCAGTTTGTGAATAAGGACAATTGGATGAGCTGCGGATGCGTTTCGCGTCCCTCTTCAAGAAGAAGCAAAGCAAAAGCTTGATAGAGAAATCACCTTTATTCATCTTTTAGCGTATTCACTGTAGTACAACTAAGTGGATATACAACAGTCACCTTGTATATACAATACCCGTCAAATTCTGTGCTTTACAATAACTATGTGCATTGAGGAAGACCTCTGTAATTACATGTTCATTTTGCCTGTTGCTGCGACATTCAGTAATATAACTGCTGGAGATGGCAATGAATGAACTAAGCTCATATTCGAAAACCCATAGAGGCTTCAGCTTGCTTGGCAGTTTGAATCTCGAGGGTCAACGACGTTATAGTACAGGGAGGATTGCTTGCCGTCAAACTTGGAAATCACTTGATGAGTCGATAAACCGCAGTAACGTTGCCCAAGCCGAGCAACGCAGATGTCGATGATTTTCTTGAACATTGAATCGCCTTGGATGAGTGGCTGCTCCACAAACTCTTCTAGTGGCATCCACTGAGTCACAATATCAATATAAATGCTCCAATAAGGCATTAACACTATTTTGAAGTCGCATAACAGTTTGCTTGATAAACAAATTTTCGAGAAACATAGTGAAAAACCCTGGTTCTTTGTTCCACGGTCAAGTAGGTACCCACCTTGGCTGCTTCAATCTCAAAATCATCAACAACAATCCGGGTCGATAGGGGTTTTAGCATGCAGATAAAGAACAAGTCTGACTTTTGAAAGGCCACATTGTGAACATGCCTGAAAATAGAATCAATTTATAAAGAATGTCAGGAGTCTTGCTTGACGAGACGAAGCGGAAACAAGATATCCATTCAGCTTCGAGATTAATTTCAAGAGGACAATTTCTTTTTGTCATGGCGCTATGCATTCTTTTTGTCATGGCGCTATGCATTCTTATAAGAAAGGCTGACAGGTCATAGCCTGGTATAATCCTGATTTGAAATTTCTCGTTTGGTTTAATGTCAACTTTGACCAGTGAAACACAACCATACTTGATTGTCGTTCGAAGTAATCTTAATGGAAATAAATCCATAACTCATTCCTTCCATATGAACATAGTCCAGTGCCACATGATATAAATTGAAAGCTTCACCGAGACAGTTTTTTAGCATAATATTTAGACCAGAAGCAAACAGGCAAGGCACCGATACTGTTACCTGAATGCTATCACTTCCATAAACTCTGTATCGATCTGCAGAGAGAAAGAACTTAAAAATGATTAAACTAGAACTGATTTATTCAGAACTCTTTTGTACACTTTTTTTTTCTTGTAGACAACATGGATTTTAGACGAGAATACTTTTGCCAAGACAAGTCTTACCCCTGTTTCCTCCTTGACTTCTCTGACAGCACCAGCAAAAATCTCCTCCGACTGATCGGAAAAGATAAAATATACAGAATGAATAAGAAAAGCACGTTCTTACAATCATCTGCTAACTTTAATTTCACCATTACACGTGACACTCTTCGAATTAAAAGCTCTACCTCAAGAATAAATCCAGTCGGTAACTTCCAGAGGCCGTGGCATGTTGGAGGACAGTACTTCTCTTGCACTACGAGAACCTACAGCAAGTTTGTCTCTCTCTGTTATTGATCACGATAGTAAAATTAGAAATTGACACGTCTAGCTGATATAAGAACTATTAAAAGCTCCCACAATATTCATAAACTAAATCAAACTCTTTGATACCATCACAACTTATCAGTACTCAACAAAACAATTTTCGCATTGTGGCAACTTATTTTTGGCTCTGTAACTTCAAATCTCCAATTACTTTTCTAAGACATGAGCTAATTCTCTTGGATTAGTGAGACACCTAAGTAGATAAGGTATAAAAGCCACTGGAGAAGGTGTTTACCAATTTCAAGCGAAAAAGACGAGCAGGTCACTTTGCACTTACAGCGAATTACTGTGATAATCCAACTCACCTCATTTTTGTCATTGACAACAAAACCTCCAACTCCTACTTGATGAGAAGCATTAGCAGGAAGCATGCAAGGCCCATCAGGAATCCAGTATGTCAGCATGACATATCCTCTTTCGGCATGATGATATTGAAAACCTTCCTACATTATTGAAGTAAATTGACTAAATTAATAATCGGCTCACTCTGTGAGTTTCTTTTATGGTGGAGAATTCTATATTTTCGTCTCAACCACCAACCATGAAAATAGCATAGGTAACTCGTCACTTCATTGTTTTGTCATCAGATACTTGAGGACAAGAGGAGTACCTTAACAGCTATGGGAACAAACTCAGACAACTCCGATGGTAACTTAAGCCAAATTCCCTTCTTTCCCTGTAATTAATAGAAAGTAAGGAATATAGGTGCTATTATTAAAAAGGAGATATTGGTCAGAACAGAGAAATCCAAATGCCACTTGAAAGGAAATGACATGGAATTTACTCACATGGAATTACTAACACGTTTGAAAATTTACTATCACCTAGAAACAATTAGCAATCATAAATATTCATGAATTCGGTTTGCAGATCAGTACAACTTGCCTCCATTTGAGGTCCTTATTAGCCAAAAAAGTTGAATCTAGATAGTAAAGTTCTTAAGATTATAGCTTGTCCTATCCTTCTTTTAAACTAACACAGCTCAAGCACATTTCAATCGCCTCTCTCCTAATCTGCATGTAAAGTGTCATTTTCTTCTCTATAACTCAGACTCCCTCAATGAAGCATCAAATGTGTCTAGCGGCCATTTGAGCAAGTTAAAAACATACCTCTATTTTCCATTGACGAAGGGATAAACGAAGCATCGAGGCAAATAGATTTGCTTCAGCTGGTAATTTATCTGGATCAATGACAACTCCATCATACTCATCACCATAGGCATCAAGTACTCTCAACTCACAGGAATGAGGACTAGAAGCAGGTTTTAGTCCGTTGATGTGAATTGAATAAGTTTCTGTGGAAAGTTTATCCTGAGCAATTGAACCTACAGCTCTGACTGACAGATGCATATCCCTTGACGTCCTTGAATAAGAAGCCATAGCTAAAGCACCTGAAAATGAACATTGCAAAGAAAATATGACAAGCCACAATCTTGGCCAAGCCAAGTCCTTTGTTAGGAAAAAATAGTGTGACTGAATTTCAAACTTCAAAAAAGAAGACTATTAAGAAAGAATGGTGATCGGTAGTTCCTTGTATGGCCGAGGGTACTAAGACAAAATGCATAGTACTTCATTTAACATTTATCACAAATATTCAACTAAACCAGCACAGATATGAAATCTATTCCCACTCTTAGGTTCAGAAAGGGCGGATTCATACCCACAAAGGATTTGTATGTCCCATTTTTGCATCCCTTCATCATCTCCATTCATGTCGGATAAGAAAAGATTGCTAACTCATCATGAACTTCTAAATTTTCAAATACCCATTATTCCAGAAACTACCAATGTAATCCCAAGTACATCCAGCAAAAGAAACATTCAATTCTTGAGGCAACATGGAGAGTAAATGAGACAAGTTTCCAATCATATACTGAAAGAGCACCATTTTATAAAAATGCCTCCCATGGGCAAGAAAAGCATTACCTCCGCAGCAAGAGGCCTGTAAGTTTGAGAACGAGCGTGACAATAATCTTTTTCCCATGTGGCTAGCCTCTGAAGCAAACAGAGACTTTGCCTCCAACATTTTCAGCTCCATAATAACCAGCTCGCAAATGTCACCCCAACACACCTCACTCTTTTGCTAATTACCACCCCCCGGCCCCCCCTCTCAAACGCCTATCTCACCTTAAATCTCTTCTTATATACTACCTCATTTCAAAGAAACAATGGAGCTGTCACAAGAATCTAGAGATTCCGGAACAAGGTTGACAAGCAGGACCAAAACAAGGGAGCCTTGGAAGCGACGCCAATCGGCATAAACTAAGAGAAAACTGGGTAACGCATCACCCAGTGAAAGAAAGACTGCCAATCAAGAGAAACCGCAGAGGACTCTCACAAAATGGGCAAGCGCGTGAGGAACTCTTAAAAATCTGGGTGGTGCAAAATATCACCATCCCCAAGCAAAGAGTCACGTCTGTCGTTCGTGGCCATTTGGACCAACATGTGGTGGAAAATCGGTGGCGTCCGACGAGGACAAGGAATGGTGGGAACCAACGTGTTTTCCGCGCGGGGAAAAAAATGCAAAGAGGGAGCAAAAGATAGGGGAGGGAGGGTAACAATCCAAAAGATAGAAGTGAAAGAGCCAAGGGGTAGTCAAATAGCAATGATTAGGAACGTAATTTTCACCCCGGCTTTCAGTGATGCCTAGAATTGGACCATATTCTATAGCTTAAAGTGACTATATTGAGATTTCGTATAAAAATTAAAACTTAATTGACAAAATTAAAAATTATTCAATAAGCTTATGATTGATTAAATGATTTTTCTCAGATAAAAATGTAATATAATTTTTTTTATAATTTTCCAATAGATTAAGAAATCTTGAGAAAATAAAAGTTCATTTTTTTCATTGCCCCTAATTGGTGAGGGGTTTTTCCAATCATATTTTTAATTAGCAAGTTAAATTTTTTGATATCACCCATATATAAATTAAGAGTAAGCGATGTTCATATCCAAAATATTTGCATTTTGTATAGGGAAATATGGCCTGAAAATGAATTATCTATCCTCTCTAAATTCTCGGCAATCTAGAAATTTTCGATAATAATAAAATTCTCATGCCATGACATTATTATTATTATTGTTATTATTATTATTATGAGATTATAAAATAGTGGTTTAGGACTCGAGATGAGAGAGTTGTCATTTCCTCAAAATATCAAATAATCAACCAAATCCTCTGGACAAGCTCCTCCTCCAGCGCGTGCGCGCGCTGCCAATTGACTTTTCCGTGGACAGCAATTAAAGCACGTGACTAGTAGGAAGGGAACACGTGGACCAACGAAAAGGAGCGGGACACGAGCCGGGGTTCTAAGACTAGGGCTATGATCATCCAACGGTGGTCCCCCATCGGGACTTGAAGTTCCGTTGGATCTTACGGCGGATGGAAAGTTAGGTTCACCTGGAGCCGGTGCACCTAATCTTTTTCTCTCTCTTTTGCCCGATGCGTGCTTGAAGTTCCATCGTTCCCAGGAATGGATAGCCTATGCGGCCGGACAAGCCCCCGGCCCGACTCAATTAACGTCGATTTGAGTAGCTTGAAATCAATAATGATCAACTTTTTTTTAAAGAAAATTGGTTTTTAAACTCAAAGATTGAATGAGCTAAATCTCAATACAAATTTAATAAAAATTATTACAGTCTAGAGTTACGAATGTATGTCAATTACAACTTCATCGGATGCCATTTTCGATGATAATTTTTAAGAATCATTCAAACATAGCTAGTGACTTCTAATCACCAACCATCTCTCAAGCTTTGTCTTGAGCAATTACACTCAAGAGAAAGGATGATCTTGAGTTGTGTGTTTCAATTTACACGAAAAAGACCGTAAGGATCAATCTGTGAAAAGCAAGCAATCTATCGAAATTTATCATCCAAGCTGTGGAACAAAGTTTTGGCAACTTCGGAGCAAACCAAAACCAATGGATTCCAATTTGCCTTAATCCCCAAAAGTGGACTCCTCAAAAATGGAAACCCCAAGACTTCGGAATAATGAAGATCAACATTGATGGCTCTTTTATAGCCAAGTCGACGAGAAGAGCCATAGCATGTGTCTATCGAGACTCATACATATGATTGGTAGATAGCTTTGCAAAGTTGGTGGAAGTGAACTTTTAGTTGAACAGGCAGAAGCGATGGCGTTGGTGGAATCCTTACTTTTTCTCTCTCCTGATCTAAATTGAAGCTTTCCATGGAGTCTGATTGTGATGTACTGGTGAGAAGTGTTCTTGCTTCTATTTCGTTAAGTTGGGAAGTATTGGCACTTGTTAAACAAGCCAATGCACTATCAGCAATTTTGCGAGCCTCAGTTTAGCCCACTATAGTAGGGAAACTAATAAAATTGTGGGGCAGAAGTTCAAGCAAAGTCAAGTGCCATAATCAAGACGGGGGGATCTTAAGTGCGTATAATTTCAAAACTGCACACTTAAGTCCGCCACTTTTTTTTCTAGTGGACACTTAAGTGCCACCTCCGCGACCCTTGCCGGAAATCCTACGTTACGATATTTTATTATTATTATTTGCCTACGTGGCTCACCGGAGAGCTGAGTCGGCTCTAACTCACCAGAAACGACGTCGTCTGCATAATAAAAGCCCAAAATCTTCCAAAAACGACGTCGTCTCCCCAAATGCCCCAAATCTAAAACCCTAAATCGGCCAAAATCCCTATTGAAGTGCTCGAATTGAAGTCTCGAACCCTAATTTTCATTTGCCCAAAATTCCTTCGTCGAATCTTGGAAATGGAGAGCAGGACTCGCAGCAGCGCCTCAATTTCCTCTCACCGAAGCGAAGGAGAAGGCCAGCGTTTCTGTTTTTGTGGGTTACCGAGTCCAAGAAAAACATCGTGGACTCAAATCAATCCTGGGAGAAGATTTTATGGATGCGCCCGATATAAGGAAGCGTTGAAGTGCAAATACTTCAAATGGATCGATGAGAAGTTCTCTGACCGAGCCACAGAGGTGATATTGGATCTACTTCATAAAAGATAGCAATCTCCATCTGTGTTCGTGGACGACTTGGACGATGTTGACTCAATGCAAGCTCAAGTGTCTTCAGTTAAACTTTTCAAGAATGAAGTCTCAATGCACGCTCAAGCATCTTCAACTAAACCTTTCAAGAATGAAGTTTCAATGATAGTGTTACCAAGCGTGTATTATGATGTTGTTTTGTTGTCTATTGTACTTTATGATGAAATGTAAAGTACTTGAAAATGAGAAAAAATTTCTCCGATTGCCATAGTTAAAAATGGTGTTGTTCTAGATTAAACGTAGGGTTTTTTCTTTTTGAAAGATGCAAAGAAGTTTGTGTTGTTCCACAAGATCATTGTGGCTTTGTTGTTGTTTGTGTTGTCGTATGGACTTGCCATAAGTTTACCATCATCTTTTCTGTTTTGCTGCAGAATCATCTTCTCTGTTTTGATGCAGACCAACATATACACAAGACAAACATGAGTGATTACCCGAGTGCCATAAGTTGTATTTAGTAATCACGTAAGTGCTAGTTGCGATGAAAAAATGATCACTTAAGTGTCAAGTTATTGTTAAAGTGATCGGTTAAGTGTCACTTGTTGTTAAAAGTGAATAGTTAAGTGCCAAGTTTTTTTAGAATAGGATCAGTTAAGTGCCAATTTTTTTGTGGGTTTTCTGTAAAAATTGCACTAACCACTAGCACCGGCGACACCACCAACCATCACCACTAGCCACACTACACACTAGGCGCTCCAGTCACCACCATGCTGGTGGTGTTGCTGCACAAGATACTAGTGCAAGCTGAGCCTTGCACTAGTTTGCACCAGTACACATGGTGTAAGATGTGCAAACTGCACACTTGTACCAGGTGTAGGTGCAGCTGCTTAAGCCTATAATTCCCACCACAAACCGATAATCACCAGGCATCACCACCAGCCACACCAGCACCCCAGCCACCACATTAGCACTCTAACAACAAACCGACTACCACCAAACATCACCATCCACCATCACCAGATACACTAGCACTCCAGCTATCACCACAGAACACCAACAGCAGCAACAACAAGTAAAAGCAGAATCCATGATAAACAATAACATAAATTGACAAGCAGCGCAAGATCATTTCATTGATATTTCATCAAGTTTGAGTTTGACAGCATCAATGAATGACAAACTAAAGAAAAAACAAAAGATAACCATCCATAGACTTTCTATATGCATGACAACATTAACGTTTACATAACTGTTTTGACTCCTAAGCTCCACAAATCCTATCACATCTCATCTCATCAATCAATATGCACAACACCCCATGTTCGTGCTCCTTTCGATGGGCCTTTCACTTGATTCATAATGCTGGCACTCTTTCTAACTGGACGTGCAACTTCTTCTTCAACCTTCTCGGTATCCACTGACTCAGATGGAGCTGCAAATGTCCTAGGCCGAATTGAATCAAAAGGAGCTAAAGCTAGAGCTGGAGTTGGAGTTAGGTTCTTTCTCTTATTTTTTGTTGGCACAGTTGATGTTGATGTTTTCTTTTTTGTTGGTGCAGTCGTCGATTCTTGAGTTGGGCCTGAGATAAGAACTTCTGAACTGCTCCCAAGCTACAAAAAAACAATAAATTGTTAGCAAAAATCTACAGCATAAATTAAATTAAATGCAGCCAATAAAACTTATATTGAGAATGACTGTTCTAGACGCTCATCTGTATAAAGGCCATAGCCATATTGTCTTAACCTCTTCCCAAGTGCCCCTCTTGTTTGAATAGGGGCGTCACTTTCAGGAACTTGTGATTTGTTGCCCCTTTTTTCCTGCTTTCTTGGGCCCTTTAATTACAACCGGGGCTTCTTCGACCAATTGTGCTGGGCGTCTTCTAGATGGCCTTTGTGTACCTGCCCCTTCACCTGGCCTTGTTCTAGTTGTCCTTCTGTGTAGCCTTTCAACTTCAGTGACACCTCCTTTTGTTGGGCCTTCTGGTGATACTGGTGGTGGTACTTGTGGTGCCCCTTGCAGTGATTCTTCTAGTGGCTCTTGTGATGATCCTTGAGGTAGCTCCTGTGATGGCCCTTCAGTTGGCAGTTGAGTTCCAACTTGCTTTCTTCGAACCTAAGAAAGAGGCCAAAAGATACCATAAATATAATATCGAGACATATAATAATAAAAAATTAATACAAATTGGTTGAATTTACCACTGGGTATTTCTTTCGCTGCTGAAGAACAGTCTACTGCACTGGCCGTGATGCTGCTTAGGTCAATCCTTCACCTGGCTGTGTTCTACCTTGCCTTCTTCGAACAGGCTGTTCAGTTTCATGACTTACTGAGGTTCTTCTTGTGACCTAACAAACACATTACATACAAGGCCAAATAGAATATTATGTACATTTTTATGATAAACGACAAGAAAGCAACATAAACATAAAATAAATTTCATGACTTATCGGGGTTCTATTGACCCTGCTGTGTGCATTTCTCCAACTGTCTCTTCACTAGGCCCTTCACCTTACCTCAACGGTTGTTGTTGCTTCCTCAATTTACAACCTTTAATATTGTGCCCTGTTAGGCGACAATAAGAGCACGTGATCTTTGCACCCTGCCTACTCATTCTTTGCTGACCCGAGACCTCTCCCTCAGCCATTCTTCGTTTTCGTTTTGTCCTTCCAATTTTCTTCTTCAGTGGCAAAGATTGAGGTGTTTCATGATCCGTGGGCTCCCAAAACTTACTACTTCTAATTGGCTGCATCATGAACTGATAAGAAGCAAGATATTTTGATTTATGGTACCAATCATCGATGTATTCATCTGTATTGTCGCCCTTCAACTAGATGGCATATATGGCATGTGCACATGGAATTCCACTTACTTGCCATGCTCTACATGAACACTTCATACTTCCTAAATTGACAACATACTTATCTGCACCCTTCATTATCTCATATCCGTCATCTCCATTCCAAATGGGATGACAATGTGTACTTGCAGCCAAGTTCTCATCCAATTTCTTCACAATCCTAGGACCATATTGTCTTGTCCACTTTGCAGCCTCATCTCTTTGTTTCTGCAGCCGAGTCATAACCGCAACTCATATATCTTCAAGCATTGAGATGACTGGTTTGCATCTGGCATCTATTATCTTCGAATTAAATACTTCACAAATGTTGTTGTCGACATTATCGCACTTGAACTCCTCACTGAAGAATGCACTGCACCAATGCTTCGGTTCTAGTTGAAATAGGGTAGCACAACCCTCCTTTGTCAACTAGAGCGGTCCTTCTTTGGCTATTCTAAAGTCAACCATGTTTGCACTCTTTGCTAATTGCCAAAATTGCAATTGTAGCTTATCCCCTTTATAGTTCTTTGCCCAATTTCGTATATGTGCCGCGCACACATTCGATGTTCAGCATGGGGCAACAACTCGCCATCACGCCGGAACCAATCCCCGCAATAATTCAAAGTAAGAAATACTAGAGCAAATTATATGTTCATATTACAAAGCAAAGCAAACTATTGACTAAATTTTTCAAAAAGCAAGTATTACCTTTTGTTGGTCGCTCATGAATGCCCACCCTTCCCCGTTTGTTATCTCCAAGTCAGCCATCAGATTTTTCAAGAACCAGGACCAATTGTCCTTGTTCTCAATCTTTACAATAGTCCAAGCTAGTAGGAACATATGGTTATTCGCATCTCTTCCAATCACTGCCAACAATTCTCCCTTGCACAAGCCCTTCAAGAAACAGCCGTCCAATCCTATAATCCGTCTACAACCAGCTAAAAATCCTCGTCTGCATGCATCAAAGCACACATAGAACTTATCAAACTTGGTCCAATGATCAGGAAGTGGTCTCTCAATCACCTTTACATACATTCTACTTGTAGGGTTTTGCAGCCTACACTCCCAAGCATACTCCCACACCTGCCCATATTCCTTAGCATACTGACTAATAAGTATCTTTATCACATTTTGCTTTGCTCTTTTGCACTGATTCCTAGATACATTGATGCCTACACGCTCCTTCACCAGCATCCTAAAGTTAGCAAGTTTCAAGTTGGGCATCACCTTGATCAGATCGAAGAAGTGCTTGGACAACCATCCACTTGTTACCCTTTTGTTTTGAAAATTAATGGAACAAGTGTGTTCCTCTTGGTAGGCTCTAATCTGAAAAGACCCACTCTTCTTAACAAACGCACCGTAAATCTTCCATAGACAGTTTTGTTGCGAACACCTAGCTCTTACAAATTTCTTGGTATTTCTAATGAAATCAATATTTCTTTGTGCAGCAATGGAGTTCTTCAGTATAGCTTCCTTAAATTGTATTGCATCATGGAATTTCATACCTACTGACAAAGTAGGAGACGCAACAGATGGATCATAGAAAGGAAACTTCCTTTTCCTTCTACGCACAACTCGTTGATCTTCTTTAACTTCGTCCTGGGAAGTTGCGGTGTCGATACTTTCTTCATAATCTGTCTCCAGGACCTAGTCAGCAACACCAACATCTACAGGGCCTTCGTCTCTATTTGGATGAACAGCTACATGCAAAGCTGCAAATCTATCTTACAAAAAGTCCCTTTGTTTTTTCTTTGACTGTGTAAGCTCCTCATCGTCGGCGTCACTTAAGATTAACAAATTTTCAGCTTCAGCAACCAACCTTTCATCGTCATCGTCATCATCGCCGTCATTGGATTCAGCTACTTCCCAATCTAATTCGGTGATGGTGACATCACCCATGTCACAATCGCTCTGGTGAACAGCATCTGCGCCCCTCTCCTTCCCATCCTGTCCATCATGACCTACTTCATCCCTAACCTCAGTACTGGCTTGAATATCATCTCCTCCTTCTCCTACTTGGGTGTTATCTCTGTCATCATCTTCGTCATCACTATCACTATTGTTTTCAACAAACACTTTCGCATCTTCGCCATGAAGATAATGATATAAGACATCCCTAAAACCATTATCATCTTCTAAAACTCTCAAATCATCTCTCAAGTCTTTCCCAGGAACACAGTACAGTAACTTTTGTACTCTACAAGGCAAAAATGTCACTATATCCCTAACAAATCCAATATAATATGCATTCTTTATATCTACAAAGATAGTACCCTCATTCCCCCCCTCATACTCTCACTCATCCTCCCCGATCACAAAATCTCCAACGTAGTAAACGATGACAGCAACATAGTCTTTATGCGCCATTTCTACAATAAAAAAAAGAACAAATATACAATTAACTTTTGGGACCACATTCACAAAGAACAGACAATTGCAAGTGGAGGTCCATACACTCTTTATTAAAGAAAAGAAAAGAAAAAGAGAGAGGGAAGATGCGGTCAGACGACAGCTGCAGCTTGAAAACAAGAGGCCTCAGGACAAGGACAAATAAAAATAAAGATGGGACCCGACAACTGCTTTGATTATGCTGTCGCATTCCTTTAAAATATGGAGAGGATCTCCTCAGCATGGGTCCTCAACAATTAAATTTATTAAAAAAATATCCAGAAGTCCCCATCCTCACAACCTTTGATTCGAACATGTCCAAAGTCCAATACTCTGAACCCTAACAATCACCAATCATCGAACATTTCACATCCGACCACTACAAATTACTTTCGCACATCACAATTCAACACCCTGAATGAATCACACATCACAGTGGATGAGGCGACGTCGAGCCCTACATCGAGCCTATATTTCAATGCCGCTCCTAAACTGTCAATTCGAACCCCCCAATAGGATTGTAGCACCATATCTGAGCCATAAATCTCACATCAAGCCCGACATTTCCCAACCGACCCCCAAATTTGAAGTCCGAGCCCTAATAAACGAGTCAGAGCCCTAATTTCACCCCAGGGGAGAGGAAGAAGAGAAAAAACCTGAGCAAATCGACGACGGCGAGCGATGACGGTGAGTGACGACGGCAAGCGATCACCTGCGAATGGCGAGCTGTGAACGGCGATGGATGGAGAGGACATTAGACCTAGTGTAAACTGACGAAAGGTTAAAATCCATAAACCAAACGACGTCGTTTAACACTAAGGAAAAACGACGTCGTTTAGTTTGGCCAAATGCACAGTAGATGGGGCGACGTCGTTTTCCTCCTCCACGTGTGCTTTTTTTAAAAAAAAAAAAATTTGCCACATCAGTTAAGCATGTCGCTGGAAAATGCTACGTCTACATTTTGGCCGGTTTTTGGCCAGATTGGCACTTAAGTGTTCCATTTTACTCCGATGATGGCACTTAAGTGTACCATTTTAAAGTTATGGCACTTAAGTGTCCCTCCGTGCCACGTTATGGCACTCCAGGTGTCCTCACCTCAAAATTGTGGATTGAATTGCCAAGGCCAAACAGACAAATTGCCTACCTTGTAATTAGGTTATGAATCTCCCGCTTGCCTTGTTTGATTTGTTATGCTCTAAAGCTTAAGACTTGTATTCACTAAACTGTTTTAAGTAAATGATATCGATCTTTTTCCAAAAAAAAAAAATCCCCGAATGTGTTTCAAGCATCAACAATAGCAAGAGCCATTTTGAGATACCAGTAGAAGTCCCCGTATTTTTACCTAGAGGATTAGGAAGAACAGAACCATCACATAAGGCCTCTTGAACAAATCTCTAATCATAGAGAAATAGGGAAAATTTCAAATAAAAAATTTCAAATGCCCTTATTTTCTCAAATAATGGTCTGAATTGAACTTTATGTCAAATAATGGCATTAACTAATAATGGTTGTTTCAAATAAGAGCCTAAAGTAGTTATGACAATTTCAAATAAGAGTCTAACCTCCTTACCGGTCACCTGTGGACTAAATATTCCAACCGGCCATGGAGCGTTTTTTGTTCAATTACAATTTTAATCTTAATTATTTCTTATTCTTTTCTTTTCTTTCCTTTTTCCACTTCTTTTTTTTTTTTTTTGGGACAAGGACCAACAGCCACCAACAAGGGCTCTACGAACCCTTGCCAAGCAAGGGTTGCCTTGCCCAGGCGAGGCCGTCCCTTGCTTGGCATTAGCGAGGCCCAACCTCGCCAATGGCCATAAAGCCAACCTCTCTTAGGGTGAGGGTTGACTCACTAGCGATCGGCGCCAAGGTCAACTCACCAACGGCTAGCGCCAAGCCCTTGTTGGCCCCAAGCAAGGCCTACCCTCACCTGATCTTGTGAGGGTGGCCTCACTTGTGGCCAGTAAGGGTTGGCAAGCCCTAGTCGACCCTTACCAGTGATTGGCGAGAGTGGCCTTTGCCAAATCATGTGAGGACAATCCTCGTCCAGCCCTTTCCGACCACCGGCGAAAAAGAAAGCAAAACTAGAAAAGGGAAAAAAAAAAAAAGGGAAAAAATTCAAAATAATGTAAATGACTAAAATGTCCTTGAAGTCAAATTCTTATTTAAAAAAACATTGTACATCGGCACTGAGACCCTTTTTGAAAACAAAATTTACTTCAAACTCTTATTTGAGAAAAAGATAACACTTTAAACTCTTATTTGAAATAAAGTTCACTTTAAATTCTTATTTGAGAAAATAAATGTATTTTAGGCCCTTATTTAGAATTTTCCGTAGAGAAATATAAGCAATCCTCTTGCTAATATTTTTCTTCAATACATATCTGCAGTTGCTGGCTAGCAGCAGTAGCGAAGCAGGCTATATCCATGGATCAAGACGATTGTGGTCTCACAGAGTGAAAAATTGGGCCTTGAGGCAGTTTCAAGGCCCTCGAAATTGGATTGGGGCCTATACTAGCCACCTCCCTCCAACCCCACTTTTCCAAATTTTGCATTGGCGCCGTAGCATTTGACTTGCAACTGCAACATATATTTGTTGGACCCGCTTTTCTGTGGCGAATCAATTGTTCATTTTCTTTTGATGGCGACCATTCAACGGGATTGAGATGACCCTCGACTTGCTTTGTCGTTACCTATCCAATAAGCTAAATCGCATGGTAAAATGATGTACACACATCTCACGTAAAAAAAAAAAATTTACTGCACAGAAAAAAAAAAGTTTATCCGTTATTTAAGATGGTTTGTTGAGGAGGAAAAGGAAATGAATAGTACAAGCCTGTTACACAGTGGTCAACTCTATGAAACCCAGTATATATCGATTTAGCACACTAATTAAAAATCCACAATCTAGTGATGAATTTTCAATTCAGTGTTTTTTTTAATCAATCATCTTTCATCAATCAAAGTTGATCATCCATCTTAATAAATCGCTTCACGGCATATCTCAAACTTTATCAATTTCAAATTTAATTAAGTAAAAAGGATCAATAACTTGACAATCCTACCTTTCAAGGAGATATTATACTCTACTGTATATTGCGTACATATAATTACTACATGAACATTGTGAATGGTCATTTGATCTCTCTATCCATCTACAACCATGAGTTGGGTCTTTGTGTTAAAGCAGTAGTCAATGGTCATACAGTAACACATGGCAGCCTTGTTATGGGATTTGTGTATGACTTTCAGCGGCTAAATGGTCAGACGCTCGTGCTTAAAACAAGCCAAAAACGACGTCCATCTCAAGGTATATAATAACATTATCTGTGCGGTCCAATAACGATATTCGGACGATAATTTGAACCGGTGATACACGAGAAAAAGACCGGAAAAAACAACGTTATCGCCGGCGTACGTCATCCCATGCAGAACGAGAACGACAATTTGACTTTGACTGGTTATAGTGATCAATGTCTCAGAGCCCGAAAATGAATACACTACTTCATCGAGAGCCCATATTTCCAAACTATCAACGTTGATATCGCGTCGCACCTGGAATTTGATAGCTGGAGGCGGTATCGGAGTAGGTTTTGTACTCTTTTCGTCGTTTCTATTTTAAACGGTGATGGGAAGATCGTTTCAGACATGTTCACACTTTTTTAACGTTGGTTTTTGAAGAGATCGAAGCGGCCAAGAGGTCATCTGAATTCTTCAACAGATGTAAATAGCGGTAACATATTATATTCTGCAGGGCATATTATAAGGAAAAGGTCGAGGGCCCTTGGCTAAAGAAAGGGCTCCAGTTTGAAAAAAATACAGAAAGAACCCAAAAAGGCATGATTATCTTTTGTCAGCCAGACAGAAGACCCAAGGATAAACATTTGTGGTCCGAAAGTCATACATTGCTGCTCAAAATAATTCACCTTTGCCCACTTAGAGTGAGGTAAGGACACGATTCTGTGGCTTTCGCGTGGAATAAGTCAGTTAAAGATGAAGCTCGCGAAGACTAGCTCCTGTTCAAAAAAAAAAAAAAAAAAAAAAAAAGACTAGATCTACCATTTCTTTTGACTATCTCTCCCAGATAGGACACACGATTAATGCCTCCCTTGCACATGCGACTTTGACCTAGCTCAGTTCGTTGAAGAAACTTTCTTTGCATTCTTTATCCATTGGCAAAGCCTAGAACAAGTAAATAAAAGAACAATTTAAAAATAAAAAAGCATTAATATCACGAAAAATCTCAAACTAGTATAACAAATTTATCTTCCGTCAATTTCCGTTAAATTTTACCATCAAATTGCTAAATTGGATGACACATAGCAATTTATGATTTTGGATTTTATCTTTCGTTTGTCATAGGTGTATTAATTTATGATTTTTTTGTTACATTAATCCAATTTAAAGAAAACTAATAGAGGATAAAGTTATCATAAATATATCAATTTTTGGTTATTAGTGAGGTTTTTATGGTCAAAAAATTAATTTTGAATAAACTTATCACAAAAGTACCAATTTGGAGTTTTTCATAGTATTAACCCTAACAAAATTCCCTCCTTCAGCTGGTTTTTACATCATTGCTTACAATCTCATCTCGGTGACTACAACAAGTGGAGTTAAATTATACCAAGCAAATTGACAGGAAATCACTTCATCATGTGCGCCTTCGATAGGGTAGATGGGGGTCTTCAATGTTGTAGTAGGAGGGGTGGCCATGCACTGTGACCTCGATGGCCAATGCCAAGGAGTGACCTCTTGGCCATGATGATGAGCCGCTATATGTTGTTTGGCCGCCCCAGCATGATGAAGATTCTTATCACTTAAAGAGATAGTCATCTTGAGCGCAACGCAAAACTTGCATTGAAAAGACAATAGATGTATGGTAGATCTATACAATACGAGTCCAAGCATTCTTGTAGGTAAGATTGTAAAAAATAACATAAATGCCTATATCTAAAGAAAGAAAATATCTGTATAAACTATAAATCCCTATTTTTAAATGAGCTGTCAGCCAATATGACCATGACTTTGGAGGCTTCAAAGATTGATTAGTTTGCATGTGCAATTCCGTATGACCTCTGTATAAAATAAGGGGGAGAAAAAAAGAACCTTCGCAAAGTAGATAGATTGTCAGAAATGAACTTCTTTAGATTTGAGGAATGGTAAAAACCCAACAAATCAAACCCCCAGACCCTATTCATCTTTTAGAATTGTAGATCTAGTATTGCAGGAGTTTTACTTCACGAAGCGAGGTAAACCAAGTCGGAAGGAGACTGACTTTGAATTTTCTCACATGCCTGCCAACGAAAATAATGGGCCATCCATGTGGTAATAAAAGTGTCAACCCTTTTGATTTATGGAGCACGACGACGTTCAAACCATAGATGCGTCTTTCCAATCAACGTAATCATTAGGGTGAAGGAGCAAGTGCGCATCGTTTTTCACGCTACTTTTTAAGTTTCTCCAAAGAATCGTTAAGAGGAGCATGAGTATATTTATGCATTCATTAAATAGTATATAAAATATTACAAAATTTCTAGATTTCATATCCAACTTATCCAGTCATATTTTGACTAGAAATTTAAATAAATAAACGCAATCCGAGTAATTATTTATTGTGTTCTTTTGTGCCTCCCATATATGCCTAGATTTGTTCCATGGAAGGGACTCATGGAGCAAACCTTCCTTATTTCCTTCATCTTTTATCTTTCTTTACATCAACGATGCATTGATTTATGTCGGGAAGTGCTAAGTTTAGACGTTTCAACTTTAGTGACTACGATATGTCGAGGTGTATTATTGAGAATGATGCAAGGAGTAAGGATGTATTCACAAAAGGTTGTAAAAATATAAGTTAATCTATACAAGGGATAGGGATGTTTTTTTCTCTTTTTTTTTTTTGGGTGAGAAAGATGTTTCAACTTTAGTAACACCTAATAGTGTTAGCTCTACTTTATTGATGATAGAGGCTGCTCTTATATAATTTGGTTTCATTGGATCTAAAGAGATTTTCAGACAAATCGGATATCGATTTGATCAAGACTTTAAGCTAACCCGAACAGGATAAACCCCCCAATTTGTTTGATTCCGATTACATTTGATATTGCAATTATTTGATCAAAAGTTGAGGCTTCTTTTACAAAGCCAAATTATTGATAAAACCAGGATTTGGCATTTGGTTCAATTCGGTTCAATCCAGATAATCGGTCTTTCCATATTTCCCGAACGTTTCAATCAATCATTCATCTTCATTTTGGCCAAAAGATTGTCATTTGCTACACAAAACATTCACCTCGAAGTGATCATTCATCTCAATAATCAACTTCTCAACTCCTAATCCTAACATCACCGAACTATGCACATCGTTTCTCCAAGAAAGAAAGCGAAAACGAAGAGACTCTTCTCAGACGACCATGAGCTGAGGAAACCCTAAAGCCGGAATCGGAGATAACGGCGACAGCAGTGGAACGTTGAAGATCCCCATCGCGTCATCACAGTCCCAAGTCCCCGTCCAACTAGACGGCGTCAAAGGACCGTCGCTACACTTGCCTGCATCGGACTCCACCAGCTTCTCCTTCTTCACGATGACCTCGCTCTCCTCCTCCTCCTCCTCCTCACGGAGTCGTTTCTTGTCATCGGCCGGGGCCGCCGGCGGCTTAAGCTTGCCGGCTTCAAGAGGGAAGTTGAGGACCGCCTTAGATCCACGGAGTTTGAAGGAGGCTTGGTCGTAGGCCCTCGCAGCTTCGATCGCGGTGTCAAAAGTTCCGAGCCAGACGCGCGAGCTCTTCCGGTTCGGGTCTCGGATCTCTGCCGCGAACTTCCCCCACGGCCTCCGCCGGACTCCTCTATAGTGCCTCTGTTCGTCGTGTGCTTGATTCGAACCCTTTTGAACCGTCTGATTCTCCCTGGAGAATTGCAGCAACTCGACTTTTTTCGGCAGCGCGATCTTCAGCGATGGCTTCTTGCTTGATTGCGAGGTTTTAGAAGCCGTTTTACTGGTAATCACCGGCTTCGCTTCAAACTCGAAGAAAGGTTCCGTTTCGGAGCTCATCGATGAGCTCCAGTTCGCTGCCATCGGAGGAATTAGGTCGAGCTTTTGAGGTTTCGCTTCGAAACTGAAGCTCTCGCTCTGGTTTTGCTCGAAAGCGATCGAGCTGACATCGAACTCGAAGAGATCTTCAGGTGGGAGGCAATCGAAGTGGGAGAAGGAGACGGAGGAGTGAGATTCGGAGCGAGAGGGTTCGATTGCGGGTTCGAAAGCGATGGTGTCGGAGGATGGGGCGGCGGCGGTGGTCGCGAGATCAGCCATGAAGGCAGCTCCGATCGGGGAGGACTCGCCGAGGAGGTGTTGCTCGATGAGCTGAAGCCTCGAGGACAATCGAGGGCTCGATGATGTCGCCATTTCTGAAGGAGCTTGGGGCAGAATGAGCTTTGAGAGAGTAGGCTAGAGAGAGAGAGAGTAGGCTAGAGAGAGAGAGATAGCAGAGCAGGGAAGAGGGATGGTGAATGGTGGATGGTGGATGAGAGTGGAGGAAAGAGTGGAGATGAGTATTTATGGTAGGCAGAAAATAGAGGTGGGGAGGGTTGAATTCAAACTTTGGAGGAGCTTTCGTGTAGTGGTTCCTACGCTTCTCCTCCTTCTTATCCTCTCTCTCCTCTCTCTCCGTTGGATCAACTTCGTTGTTTGAAAGTCAAAGCGTCCCTCAACGGCGACGATCGTTTTTGCAGCTGACGTTCGCCCACGTTTCTGTTACATTTATAGAAAGAACGATCTGCGGTCACTATCTTTTTTCTTCCTCAAGGGGATGTGATCAGGAGCTCTCCGTTGGATCAACTTCATCGTTTGAAAGTCAAAGCGTCCCTCGACGGCGACGATCGTTTTTGCAGCCGACGTTCGCCCAGGTTTCTGTTACATTTATAGAAAGAACGATCTGCGGTCGCTTTCTTTGTTCTTCCTCAAGGGGATATGATCAGGAGCCCTAGAACGGTTTACGATCATATATTATTTTTCATTTATCCCGGAAGGAAAAGAAATGAAGAATTTATGGCTCGTTTTTATAACCAGCGAATGGGGAAAAAAAAAGAAAAAAGCACTTCATCATGCCCTAAAACGCTGTAGATGAGTGTCTGCCATGTCTCGTGGTAAGAGAAGTGGCCATGCACGGTGGCCTCGGCAACGA
The DNA here is from genome assembly GCA_017140255.1 of Eucalyptus paniculata subsp. matutina. Lineage (NCBI taxonomy): Eukaryota > Viridiplantae > Streptophyta > Magnoliopsida > Myrtales > Myrtaceae > Eucalyptus > Eucalyptus paniculata. The sequence goes on along the minus strand of CM029439.1, from coordinate 5,167,210 downwards.
ATGCAAAGAAGTGACCTCCCGGCCATAAGGATGCACCGCCACTGATCGTTCGGCGGCGTGGTGACAATTGCTATGACCCAAGAGATCATCATTTTGAGCATCGCTCAAAATTCCACTGAAAAAATAATGGATATGGGTTAAGTTTGTTAAACCAAAAATTTCACTGCAAAGGAATATATTTGTCATGTAATTAATTTTCAAGGAAATTTATTAATTTTCATTTGTTTTATAGTTTGGGAAAATTTCCCCTTTCATTTCATGAAAAACTTTTTCCGTAAATCAATTAGCTTTCCGTCATCCAAATATTAGAAAATCTAAAAATAATTATTTAGAAGTAGTTTTCTTCAAACAAACAGGCGAATAGTAGATCAATGCAATACGATTTCAAGCATTTTCAAAGTCAAAGTTGGAAAAAAAAAATAGCATATATGCATGTATCTAAGAAAGGGGAATATTTGTTTAAATTATAAATTTCTATTTGTATATGAGCCGTCAAACTTTATGACCACGAGTTTGGTGGTTTCAAAGGTTACAGGTTGTCATCATATGCTGACAACATAACAATCATGGGCCTCCTTATAATGAGAAGGCTGAATCTACTTTGACTTAGTATTACACGTGTTTCCCACACTGCATAGGGTAAAATAAAAAAATTAATAAGAGTCACGAAAGAGATGTTTGGAGCATGTAGCAAACATTTGATATCTTCATTTAGGGAGATCATCAAAAGAAAGCCCAAGCTGGAACTCGTCAACTTATTCAATTGAACTCACATTTACTTAAAAACTTAAATTGATGAGTTATAACTGCTACACCATGCTAACTCTTCAATGTGAAACTTGTCTATCATAGTTCACACATGCAACTCAACAATCACCCTTGCATGTATGAGCTTAGTGTAAAGTATGTTCTTCCTTATCCGAGTATCCTTCTACATTAAGACATCTTAACTTGATTCTCTCATCGACACCCAACTTTTTCTCTGTTCTCTTTCTCTAAACTAAACCATCAAGTATGCTATCGGGTTTGCGTTGCTACACCACAATTTCTATTGCTCGGAAACCACATTTGTCACCAAATTCCTTCTTTGAGATATTCACCAAACACCAAAAAGATTAGGGCCTCACTAATCTATCATCAACTCTTATACGATTTGTTGGGAGCGTGCAGTAAAAACCTAATATCATCATCCAATAAGATCGTCAAAAGAATACTCAATTCTAAACCCATTAATACATCTAATTCAACCCACCTTTACTTAATAACTTATGCTAGCAAGTTTTGGATCAATTAAAATATATTTACTACTCCACGCCGCATCAATTCTCCAATATGAGACTCCTCTAACACAACTCAT